>VZRI01004923.1:2086-52362 GCA_013397515.1 Upupa epops
TGGAGACGTTCCAGCCCCGCCTGGCTGTGTTCCTGTGTGACTTGGTCTGGGTGATCCTGCTGTGGCAGGGGGGTTGGACTGGATGATCTTTCCAGGTCCCTTCCCATCCCTAAGGATTCTATGATATTTCAGGCAACTTCTATCGTCTAGGTACAGATCATCATACTAAGTCAGTGGAAACACCGATGCAGATATGAAAAGCCCTTCTGCCATGAAAATCAATCCAAGAGAAATGCTTTAAAAGAGCCCCCTTCTTCCAGAAGCAAATGTTCCAGGGATAAAAAAAAGACCAGACAACTGTTTTAGCGGTGCCTATGTTACTTATATTTTCTATTTCATGAAGAGATTTATTTTCAAGCCTTTTTTTTTTCTTTAGCAGGAAAGATCGATAAGAAAAGGAGGAAATCCCCAGTCTCAGGAAAAAGATGCAGCTAAATATTGTATCTGAGCACATGCCCTTGAATGTGTCTTAGCATCCCCCCAGCTTCACTGGGGAACAGTTTGGAGTGTGAGCTGAATAATGTGCCTATTATAAAGTGGCTGTCTTGGAATTAAATTGTAAGATATTGATGTGTCCTAATAATAAAATCGAAAACACTTTTAATATCAACAGCGAGCTCCATCATCCTTTTTTTATTAGTAGGATTATTTTATCACGGGTGTTTTATTTCCTACACAGAAACCTTAACGAACGAGCACGCTACTACGAGCTGTTAGATCTCACCACACAGCAATGCCTGCTGAAGGAGCAAACCCTGAACCCAGAACGCTCTTTGCAGGCAAAGTTTGGCAGGTACTGAATAATCAGCTCCTAAAAATCCACCTGGATTATAAACAGAATCCAAACAAAAGGTTTCCAGGAAATTTATCTTGGAAAAAGTAAGAAGTTTATTTCAAGTGAAGAGATTTTCAGGGATAACTTGTAAAGATGTCTTTAAAAAAGAAAGGATGGGGTTTGTGTTTATTATTTTACTGCATTTTATCTGGGTTTGGGGGGTTATTTTTAATGTTTGGCTTCTTGTCTCTCCGCTGCTGCAGATGTTGTTAGACTGCAGGACGGGAAAAACCTTGCAGTAGCATAAATTCTCAGCCAAATCTTGCAATAACAGGTTTTGGAGAAAGCAGGTTATTTGTCCGCTCCCCTGCAGCTCTGTGCCCAGAGAACCCAGATGCCAGGAGCTGCAAAACACTGGGTATCAAAGGCTTGGGGGATTTTGTCACCCGTGTCCCACAGGCAGCCTGGACCCTGTGGCTGAGTCAAGGGGGTCTCTGCCAGCAGCTTGTGCCTGGCCACCCTATTCAGTCCTCTTCTCCACCATCCTTTCATAGAATCATAAGGGATTGGAAGGGACCTTGAAAAATCATCCAGTCCAATCCCCCTGCCACAGCAGGATCACCCAGACCAAGTCGCACAGGAACAGATCCTGGCGGGTCTTCAGTGTCTCCAGAGAGGGAGACTCCACAGCCCCTCTGGGCCCATTCAATTCACAGTGCTGGAAGGAAACGCCAGATGAAGCCAACCCCTGGTTGTGAAGCTTGGAGGCTTCCTCCGAGGAAGCCGGTGTGAGTTTTTCCACCAATTCAATCTTTCTCTGAGAAAGGCTTGGTCACAGACTGCAGACACAGCCCCTGAACCAGGCTGAGCACGAGGAGGAAACTGCATCCCTAGAATAATTCCCTGCACGTTTGCCTCTAAAATAGACACTTGCACATTTCTTTATATTCAAATTCCTTTTCCTACATAACGCTTCAAATATCTCTAGACATTCCCAGCCCAGGCTAGACCCCACTCCCAGCTCAATACACGGATCCATGCGAGTTTAAGCCTGATTCCTGCCACTCCCAAGCAAACCCCTCACAAAGTGCTGCGATTAAAGCAGGTACTGAGCTCACTGCTGTGTTGCAGCCTGAAAACACCGACGGGACTGAGGGTTCAACTACAGCCAACAGCTTCTGAAGCTCCCAAAGCCAAGCAGACCTGAGCAAAGTCAAACAGAAACGGCGATTCTGCTTTTATTTTAAATGAATAGCAGAGATTTCAGCTGCAATCCGCTACCTCCTCCCGGGGAACCGATAGACAGGGAAAAGCAAGGTTTGAAATGATTTATTCAGTACCCTGGAGATTTATTTTTGTTGTTTTCTTTTTTCTTTTGTTCATTTCCACATAAATTACACGAGCACTTTATAAAAGGAATACACATAAACCGCTTTATAAGTGCATAACTTAAGGACCAAACGAACCGATGCCTTTAAAAATCTCACTCAAAATAGGTTTTCTGATCGCTTGTCTGTCCTAGCTGCTTTACATCGGCAGTGCTGTCTTCAACTGCGAGCAACTGAAAAATAAACTGTGTATATATCTCTCTGTATTCCTGCCCTTTGCTATAAGAAGTGCTTTGTTTTAATTGTTCGTGTCCGATTCTCTTGCTACCATCGAAGAAACCACTGGGTTAAAGAGTTTGAGAGGGAAATGGGGTTTTGGCCATCAGGAATTGCCTTCTAAAAGGGGAAAGAGGTAAAAGAAACCATCGGATAATGATTTGTAAATGAGACGGGAATAATCCACGCGAAGAAAAGGCATTACCCCTGCAAACAGCCACCAGTGGCTTCTCGGTACTGAAGTACACGCTGATGGGCATGGAGTTCGTGGCTGCGGGAGAGGGGGGGACAATTTAGGATCTTCATACAATGGAGAGATCATATTTACCGTCCTCAGGAGTCTGTCAGATCCTTCTCTTATTCCCCCATCACAAGAAAACAAAATGAATGAAACAGGGGGAGGAAAGGCGGTGAGGTGAGATCCAAAGGGCTCCCATCTGGCTCAAGCAGAAATTGCTGCTGTTGTGTCCTCCATGCGTTGCATCCCTGAATGTCTCCAGCACAGACAAGCTAAGGGGGCTCACAGCAAGAGACGTGCTTCCCAGGGAGCCTCCTCCTTTTGTTTCAAGCCACCAGTTCGAAGTATACATATATATATATATATACAGAGAGAGAGAGAGAGATAGAGAGATAGATATATATACAGATGTATAAGAGTGACCTCAGGCTTTGCACTGCTGCCACCAGAATCCAAAGGAAGCTGTTTCTCCCCCAGCTGGGTCAATGCCAGCGGCTGTGTCTGTCAGAGCTGGGCTTTTGTCTGGCAGCGTGTCAGCAAGTTCATGGTCGGCACAGGAGACTTTCAAGAGAACAAAAGGAGAAGTGAGACACCACCACTGCCCCAGCAATCCCACGGGCAGGAAGTTTTTGGGGTGGTTTCCCTTCCTTTCAGTCCTCATGGAGGGTTTCCCTGGCGGGATGTTTAAGGTGAGCATGTGGCTGGAGGACTGTAGTAGCATGCCAGCTTTTCCCAGTGAGAAACCAAGATGCCACACATCCTACCAGGGTGCTATATCTCCCCCTGGGGTCAGTCCTGGCAGCAGAAGGTTCGTGTGTCACTGGTGGTGCCCGCCTTATTCACAAGCAGAAGCGACAGTGGTGACGCTGGTGATCTTGGTGGAGTCATCAGACCAAGGCTGGAGGTTCTGGAGGGCGAAGAGAGAGGAGTTGTGGACACAGATGGGGTCGGCTTGGATGGGTTGGTTGATGGTTTTTTGGAAGGCCTCCTGCTGCAGCTGCATGAGGATGCGGTTTGCTTGCTGCCGCTCAGCCTCCCGCTCCTCGGCTGTCTGCCTCCTGGGGGAGAGGGAGCAGTTAGGAGGGTCTGGGGGAGCAAAGGGGGTGTATCTCCAGAGATAATAGGTTGGATAGGGTGGAGGAGTAGGAAAAGAGGAAGCGTAGCCACAGCACGGTCCCACATCCCCTGCACAAACTGCCAGTAAGCCCTCAGAACTGGAGACAGGGGCTGCCTATCCTACCAGCCCCAGCTGAAATTGCTCAGAACTAAGCAAGCTGGGAGCAGACCACAGCTCGGTTTTGTTTTCCACCTGTAAAATCCAAGCAGAGACAAAACACTCAAAGAAGCATATAATGGAGTTGTTAAAGGTGCAGGTGCCAGGGAACAGCCTCTGTGCCCAGCAGGAAGAGCCAAACACCCCAGTAATGAGCACAGGGCAAGAGTGAGGTGATGTAGTATCACTGACTGGCAGTGTCCCTTTCCCTGTGCCCAGGCTGTCTCCCTCAGCCAGGCTGGGGTGGTCAGCTGTTGAGAGCCTGGATGAAGGTTCAAAATGCCAGCTAAAGGCTAGAAACACATTAATAGCAGTGAGAAAAATCAAAACCCAGATTGAACTGTCTAGGCAGGGCAAAGTAAGATAGTTTTAAGAATATGTGGACACTTGTCAGTCTGGAATGACACTAGCAGATTTGATCCTGCCAAGAGGGGGATTAGGGGGCCTGCAGGGGTGCTTTCCAGTGCTGGTAGGGTCCCAGCTCTGGGGTGTCTGGAAAGAGGGCACTAATAGGTAGAAATGGCCTGAACACATTTAAATCCACACGCTCACTCCACCTTTGCTTACATGGGGCAGGTCATTCTGGAGGACTGCACTCACCTCTGCTTTTACTGATCAGCATCACCGGGCACCTCCAGTGACACTGCTAGAAAAACCCGGGAGCAGCTCGCTGTGCCAGAATTATCACAAATACCTCCTCCCTCATTTACACCCAGGTCCCTCTCACACTCTCTCAGCAGCTCCAGTGGATCAGTGACAAGGGAAACAACAGCTATGTAATTTAGCAGCTCATGGGGGATGTGAAATGTCTCATCTTCTTTGGCTGCAGGGATTGGAAGTGGCAGCTTCAAGCTCCACAGTGACTGCAGGGCAGGGGGTCCCTGGATCCTACTGGGGGAGGGAATGCAGGAGAGGGCTGGATGTAGGCACTGGGCCTTTGGGACACCCAAACCTCCAGGCATGAAGCCAGGACTCCCTTCTGGAGCAGGTAGCACAGGGCTCGGTCCCTGCTCTAATCACTGTGTCAACGTCTCACATCAGACATCCCGGGGAGAGGGGGCTCAGAGCAGCGCGGGAGCCACTCCTATCTCTGCCTCGATGAATATTTAATGACTCCCCACACAATGAAGGGATGCACTGGGAGAAAGGAGGGAGGGAGGGAGCTCCACATCCAGGGCAACCAGGAGAACAGTGGCTTTGAGCACCCAGCTCCCAAATACCTCCATGTTCCAAGTAGCCATTCATGCACTCAAGTCAGGCTGGGACTTGCAGGTTCAAATCTGCCTGGAAGGAACTAAACCTCAATGCCCATGTCTCAAGGAAGAGCCCACATCGGGGGTGGTGGGTGGGGGGGATCACACAGCTACCTCACTTTAGCAGAAACACCTGGGTGAGCCAAGACTCTGACAGCTCACAACTTCATTTATTTTAGGAGTGAATCTCTCAGAATTTAAAGAACTGGTTGTATCAGGTATTTCCCACTGCCCAGTTCAGAGTGTGCTCGTAGCAGTCTCTTCCAGCACACCGCATTCCCAGCACCACTCAAAGCCAGGCTGATCAGGCAAGGACCCCCACGTCTTACTCGCAACACCCACCATGTACAGATGCAAAGAAGCAGAGCTCACGAACCTGCATCTCTCTGACTCGGGCTAGTGAAGATTCTCCCGTGGCTAATACAGCTGAGGTCAGGCTGCAGCCGTTCCCTTGGGCAAAGCCAGGATTTTGTTTCTCTGTACCTAGCTATTTTTTGTGAAACTTATGAATAGGTTTGCATCCTCTGCTCCTCCACCAAACGGGGCTGAACTTAGCCAACAGACGCAAAGAGTATTGACAGACAGACGGAGAGTCAGCCAGGCCACTTTTTTGCCTCACTTCCTTAGGAAACCAGGTTAGAAGACACAGCTGACCCCGTGTCACAAACCATTGCGAGACTGTTCCTCCTCCAGGACTCTACTCCTGTCCAATGCAGCCAGAAGGGAACTTCCTGGCACTTGGGGAGCTGTTTTTCCATGAGCTTTTTAGGGAAGGACTTGCTGAAGGGGGGGAATTCAACCACACCCTTGGTTTCAAGTTCCTTGTCCCCCCATGTCTTATCCAACCCAGTATCCCCAGGCAATCACTGTCCTATTCACGCTCGGGAAAACTCTGGAGAAGCCCTTTCCACCCCTCCTTGAAGGAGGCACCGCTTGCCTGCGCCCAGTGCTCAGTGCCCAGCAACATACTCTCTCTGACCTGCCACGGGAGCTCCTCTAGCCCGCAAACCCCGCATTGCCGAGACAAGGAATGCTCCCAGGACTGGGAACACTTCAGGAAGCTACAGCTTGGGAGGAGCAGGGGCACCCGGGAGGCTCCCTGTGAGCCCTGTCTCCTCTTCCTCTCCGTTACCGACACTCCCGGCAGGAGGGGAGACTGAAACCCCAGGCATTTTTGCCGGGAGGTGCCCTGAGTCCTGCGGGGGTGAAAATGTGCGTGTTCTACAGAGCCGATAGCCCGGTACCCGGCTGCAGAACCCGGCCGAGCCGGGGATCGAGCGCCAGCCCCTCTGGACCGGAGGTCCCGCAAGCTTCTGCCGGGGGAAAAAGACACCAGCAGGCCCGCACCGCACGTCCCCCCCGCACAGCGCTCGGTGCACACGCGTGTGCACACATGGGTTCGTGCACGGGCACAGCTATCCGCACGCAGCCCCAGCGAGCTCTCAACGCACACGCGGAACGCAAACGAATCTATGTGCACACGTCGGGTTTGCACGCAACCCTGCTCACGCACAGGGACACGCGTGGGAGCAAGTCCCGCATATGTGAGCTGTACACAGAGCTGTGCGTGCACACACATATTCCCACGCACACGCCAGTCCTCCATAACCCCATAACCTCGGCAGAGCTGGCAGCTGGCTGCCCCTCTCCCCCCGGGGCTACCCCGGGACTTGGCTCCCGAGTCCCCTAGCCCCTTACCTCCACTTAGTGCGCCGGTTCTGGAACCAGGTCTTCACCTGGGCATCGGTCATCTTGAGGGCCTTGGCCAGGGTGGCACGCTCGGCCGATGCCAGGTACTTCTGGCGGTGGAAGCGCTTCTCCAGCTCGCAGATCTGCAGGCGGGTGAAAGAGGTCCGAGGCTTCTTCTTCTTGGGGGGAGTGCGGTTCTGGTAGGGGTGACCTATACGGCGTGTTACAGTGAAGGGTGAGAGGGCCACNGGCACGGCTCAGCCTCGGCAGCGGTGCCGGTCTTAGGCCCGAAGCGGGGGTGAGGTGGGGGGTTAAGTGTCGAACCGGAGCTCCCCTCTCCATGCAAACGAGAGGTCCGTCTAATTTCGTTTGAGAACGGCGGAATCGTGGCCGTCCTCGGCCCCGGCGTTTTCCCCGTGTGCGGGAAATAATTTCCAGGACTAGAAACTCGGGAATTTCGATTTCTTTGGTTGTTTGGGGTTTTTTTTTTAAATCTTTTTTTTTTCGTTTCATTATTTTTTCCCCACACGAAAAAAAACACCCCACTTTCAAAAACTCAATCAGGCAGGGCCAAGAAGGGGCTCCGGGAACTCCAGCCCGGTGCCTGCCAGGGAAACCACCCGTCGGTTCACTTGCTGCGGTGCCCGAGCCAGGCTCCTTCGGGCCGAAATTAAAAGTGAACTTGGAAAAATCGGGCCTCGAGTCCCGATCCCGGGGAAGGGGAGAGATGCGGGAGCTGCAGGAGAGCGGGCTGAATTTTTCCCGTTTCGATTTCATTGTTTTTTTGGATGTGATTTTCTATTTTCGTTTTCCGAGGTTTTTTTTTTTGCTTTGTTGGCGTCGAAAGACGAAGCCCAGATTCACTTGGAAACGACGGCGGCTCCGAGAAACTCCCGTTCGGCTCTGCTTGGGGTTGCAAAATAGTCCCTTTTGTCGGGAGGGTGGCCCAACCGAAAACCCCGCAGCCGGGGAAAAGCAGCAGCAAGAGAAAAACAAGAGAAAAGCCCCAGCAAGAGAAAAACAGCCCTACAGGCGGCCGGCAACAAGGAGGCCTTCCTGGGCGAGGGCCGGGGCTACCAAGTTCCGTCCCCTCGCTAACCCCGGGGTAAGAGAAACTTTCCCCGTGTGTTGGGTCGGGAATCTGGGTGGCAGAGAGCCGGGCCCTGAGCTTTCAGGGAAGGTGTGTGGAATTTGCTATCCCATTTCTTCGGGTTTTCAGGGGCCGCATCCCGCCAACAAACAAAAAGAAAATCATTTATAAAAAAATAATAAAGAAAAAAAATAACCACAGCAACAGCCTCCCCCCCCCAAAAAAAAAAACCCACAAAAAAGTTCCACCACAACCAAACAAAGAAACTATGAAACAAACAAATAAAAAAGGAACAACAACCGCCCCAAAAAAAACAAAAACTACCCCAAAAATTCGAAACAAAAAAATAAACGAAACCAGAGCATTTAGGAGTGAAAGAATGAGCCCCATTTTCCACCCCTTCTTGCTTCTGGCTTCTTCCAGGACCGACTTTTCCCGAGCCATCTGGGTTGCTCTTTCCACCCGGGGCCAGATCCTGCTTTCTCCGACGGGCCCCGGCCGCCGCGGCGGGGAAAAGACCGGGACGGCGGGAGCGGGGAGGGAAGGCAGAGAGGGGGTGCCGGTGTCCCGACTCACCTGTGAACCTGTCTTTTGTGTACCGCCTGTTGCTCTCCATCCAGGGAAAGGTGAGCCCCGTGAGACTGTTCATGCCGTTCACGGCCGGCACGGCAGCGGACAGGGGTTGGTGCACGCTGCCGGTCACCGGGCGATGAGCTGGGACACGGATCACCCCTCCGGCAGAGCTCAAGGTGTTGCCGTTCATGCTCACCGCCATGTTCACGTTGTAGGAGCCGGGCAGGCCTCCCATACTGCAAGAGGTGCCTGTGTAGGCTCCGCTCGCCCCGCCGCTCGCCCCGTAGCCACCCGTGACTGTGTTGTAGGCGCTGCCTACGATGCAGCCCAGCCCGTAGTCCGCCGAGTCCTGCAGCCGCGGGTGGGACACCATACAACTGCCAGGCTCCGACGTGTTGAGGATCTGGTCGATGCCAAAGCTGATGGGTTCGGCTTGGCCTTGGTGCAGGTGGTGAGCCCCAAGGTGCTCCATCGAGCCGCGCACAACGCCCCGGGGCACCGCAGCCGGACCTCCGCCCTGGCTAGGGCAACGCAGCCCCGCACCGCCCCGCAACAGGGCAACGGAGCAGCGCAGAGCTGGGACGCGTCGGCTACACGCTGGGTCCCATAGCCAGACGATCGCGTCCCCGCAGACACCCCAGCAGAGTCACGCACCGCCGGGACACGACAGGCACACGCTCAGCACCAAGAGCCAACAGCAGAGCCATGCGCGTCCCGCCTGAAGGAGCCCAAGAACCCGCAGCCCGGGACATCCAGCCGTGCCCAGCCAAGGCACGGGAGACACGCACACCCACCCCACGCCACACTCACCCTCCACACTGACACCCCACACGGTCCAACAGATTCAAGGGGCAGATCCCGGCTCCCTAACCCACGCACACCAGGCTGAGGACATCCAGTCACCAAGGCACAACCGGTTCGAGCCAGGAGCCACTCACCCAAGACACACAGACAGAGAGAGGGAGGGAAAGGGGTGCCCGGGGACGCCTCGTCGCCGCGGGCGTTAGGCAGCCGGGAGCCCCGCGGATCGGAGCGCGGTCGCGGCGGCAGTGTGCGAGTGCGAGAGCCTCGCTGGCCCATCAATCACCAGGCTACCCCAGGCCTGCTGCTGCCGGGCCCTCACTCTCCATTGGCTGGATGCTGAAAAGAGCCGAGTGAATGACAGCAGAGAAGAGCACACGTGAAAAGGAGTTTCTTCTTCCCCAGCTCTAAGCACCCTCTGCCTCCCCCCCCAAAAAACCTCACCACCCGATTCTGTCTCATAAAGTGATGCACGCAGGACATTGGGGTGGATAAAGGAGCAGCATGCACCCGGTGGCAGAGCAGCACGTTTTGTCCTAAAGTTTGTGGCCACGGGCTGCTGGGGATCCTGGCTGCCAGCCTCCACAGAGGATGGGGTCAGGTTCTTGGCCATCAGTGATGAAACCAAAGGATCCCTCTCCCAGAGCTGTCACGCTCCTTTTCTCCAGAGGGATGTTCATATTCTCAATCTCAAAAGTCAGCACCTGTCAAAGAGCCATGGAGCTGCAGGGGGCTTCTCCATCTCCAAACCCCAGAAGGGGGGGAACATGAGGCAGTTAGAAGGGCCCCCATGGGTGATCATGTCTGCAGGGCATGGGAGGAGGTGATAGATGCCTGGAGCACACCTCTCCTAGGAGAACAAGGGAGATCCCCCAGGATGATGACCAGCCCCAGCAGCTGCCTCTAGAGCAAGAGCTGAAAGAGCAGAACTGCTGCTGCTTGCTTTTTCATTAAAAATTAAATAAATTTTAAAATCGAAATCTGCTGCCATAATTTGCTGCAAAACTTGTTTTGGCTCTAGCACATTGGTGCTCTGCACAGCTGGGTTGGGGGCAGAGCCTTCAGTAGAATGGGGCATGGCTGGCTTCTGCCCCCCCATGCTGTTGCCAGATGGCTCTGCCCAGTGCAGCCCAACACTCCTGGCCACAATTTTGAGGGTTTTCCTGCTGTCGAGGTTTTACTGCAGAAGCTTTGTCAGCTGGATGCAGCCCACTCCATCCTCCCTGCTCCTGGCTGGGGCTGCCCTGACAGGCCTCAACCTCCCTGGTTGGGACACATGCTGCCCTGCATGGGTTCGGTGTGCCAGTGGTTTCATGTCTACCTGGAAATCCTCAATGCAACGTGAATGTACTGGCATAGAAAGCTGTGCCCATACACACGGGTACTTCTCCTTGCTCATTGCCATCCACTCCATTCCATCAGCATCTTCACACACCACCCCCACTCACATGCTCTCACCCTCGCAAACATGGCACATACACTCACAGACACCCTTGTGCATAATCAGACAGCCATCCAGTCCCACATATTTGCTTGTACAGGCACTTCTATTTGTGTATGTCCTCCCCCCATCCTCACAGACATAACACTTCCTGCACTCACACACGTCCTCACACCTTCACAGCTGTATGTGTTCACACAAACACATTCACTCTTGAGCATTCAGACACCCAGAGATACACTGTTGTGTGTTCCTGCCATGCTCACCCCAGCTACAACCTTGTTGTTACACCCCAAGATGCTGTAACACCACCACCATGGTCCCCACACTGGGGAGGCTGTGAAGGCAGAGCAGGTAGCAACACCTCAGGGCTTCCCCTCAGCCCCATGCCCAGCTATGTCCAGTGCCCAGCCAGCATGCTCCCAACCTCCCCCCCACACACCCAGCCCTGCCTGCCAGGGTCAGGTTTCCCCCCTCCCATACCTGCCTTAGTTCTTGACTTCTGAACTCTTCAGGGAACTCGCTGGCGCCAGCTCCATCAACCAAAGTCCTTGTGGTTAGGAGGAGCTGGGAGGGGTGGGAGGGAGTGAGGGCTGGGGCCAGCCAGGGCTGTGAAGCTGCTCCCGGGCAGGGGCCCTTCTTGTCCCCTATAGCTGCAGCTGCCTTTGCCCTTCTCCAGCATCAGCTAGGTCTTCTCCAACTGCTTTGCACACAGGGAATGTGGGGCAGAGCCCACGCACTAGCCAGAGTTTGTCAGGTTGTCTGCAGGGAAGTGCCAAAGCAGGCCAAGCAAGAGTCTTCTCTCAAGCGAGTTCTGACATCCAGAAGGACCTAACTCTGCTGCTGAGACCTGGGAGATGCCCTCTCTCCAGTAAACACCAGCAGCAACATGCCTGATTGATGCTGGGCAAAATCTTATCCCTTTGCAATGCAAGAGACCCCACAGGCTGAGCAGATGCTGAGGGCTCTGGAGTAACGGGCCCCAAGGAATTGCAAGGTCACCCCTAGTGAGCCAAGTTGGCTAATGGGGGTCGCAGCCCCCAACTGCTGAGCCAAAAGGGGCTTTCAGGCAATAAAACCTGCCAGGACTAGACTACATATAGGTCAGCTCTTCCTCTGCCCAGTGCCCACTGAGGACAAAGGAGAAGGGTTTAATCTCTGCTCAAGGTATGGAACTGCAAGGCTGCAGCGCTGGGAAAGCCATTCAGCTCCTGGCACTAGAAGTTTGTGCACTGTGTATCTGAGCTCTAGGACAATACCCAGTTCAGCTACTTCAGTTCAAATTGCTCTTGGCCTTTGTTTTCCCTTTGGCTCTCCAGGACTGGAGCTTGAGCCATGCTATCAGGCATGAGGTTCTGGAAATACCCAGTCTCGTGAGAGCTGGCAGTTTGTTTATAGCCTTTGCATCCAAATCCCTAATTCTGGGGCTAGAAGAGGTCTTCAGTCCTCTAAGAGGACATGCAGAACTGCAAGGTCACCTACCAGGACAGTCCTGGTGCTTTCAGGCTTGCATCCCAGTGGGAGAGTTTACAACGGTCAGTCAGTACCTGCTTCAAGGTGCATCCAGTGATCCTCCGAAGGTAGCCCTGGGTTGGGAGACAGAGGCACTCCAGTCCAGTCAGCAATGTCTGGCTGTTTGGAGGTGTATCCCCAGCCACCATCCTCCCACATGCAGAGATTTGTCCCTCTTTGCTAGAGCTCTGGATGTCAGGTTGGATGTCAAGAAATAAATCTAAGAAGAGTTTGGGAAGACAGGCATTCTTAGATAGTCACCCAAACTGCTATTTAGGGCAGTGGAATTTCTTTTTTGAGCTGGGAAATTCTATTCTGCAGGGAACACCAACAAGCTGGAGCAGCCACCTTCAGAAGTAGAAGCAAGCCTCTAATGCAAGACCTGCCAGGTGCACTAAGTTGCTCAAAATCAGTCCATAGCGGAGTCCAGTGCCCATGTTCTGTGTTTCCCCAGAATATGTCACCCTTTCCAAGCATCCACAGCCACTTACATACTCTTTCCAGCTTGGAAACATCCTCCTGCTCATCTACCCTGAGAAGATACTGAGCCTAGCTCATTTCCAAAAGAGTGGTTCAACCCTGCCCCAACTGAGGTTGGATTCAGCTGTAAAGGGTCCTTCATAACTGCATAAGACACCCCCCTCGCTCCCCACAACGACCTGGGAATCATTTCTCAAGTCCTCTCATTGATCGAGTGCATCTGCTTGCTGCTAGGGGAGAGGGGCAGCCCAGGGAGGGCCTGACCTCCACCCTCCACTCCCCTTTTCTTTTGCCTTGCTGGCTTTCCAGCTCTCCCTTTCGTCAATGAACCCCCCGTACAGCTCCCGGGAGCTCCCAGCTCGGCATCGCAAGCTGCCTCGCAGCTGCTGCGACAAACGATCCCCTCCTGCGGGTACCGGGGACAAAAGTGGCATGTCTGCGACCTTGGCAGAGTCCCAGCACAATGCACCGGGCTCTCCTCGAATCCTGCTTTCTGGAATCTCTAATATCTGCCTGTTTTCCAAAAAGGACAGTGAGCCACTCTGACGTAGAGAGGTGCCTGGTGACAAACATACCATCACCCCAACAGCAGAAGGAGGCACCCCGACTCCTTCACTTCCTCTCTTTGTAATTCGTTTAGTTCCTCGGGTTATGAGTTTCGCTATAGCCGGCTGATGATTCACCCTGCCGTCCGACCATCAACTCCCGCAGCTCTTTCCCTCCCGACCCTGTGGAACCAATGAAGGTGGAGGAGCCCGTACCCATACAAGGCCCAGGCTGGCCGGAGATCCCCACCAGACAGCTCGCCCCATGACCTACGGAGCAGGGAAAAGTGGTCCCCGCTGCCGTCGAGGCTCCAACCTCGGACGCTGCAGCACCCACTGATTTGAGTCACAAGTGTCGAAACAGCCTCCGAGAGCGAAGCAGAGCGATCCTACACCAACCCGCCAGAGTTTCACGTCCATGTGAGCTTCCGAATGGGAAATCTCGTTTTCAGCAAGCCCCACCGAGACCCTCCTTATAGCCACAGTCCCGGGAGAAGCTTCCCCCTACCCCGCCGGCGGCTGCTCTTCCCCGGCCTCGCGTCTGCGAGAAGGACGGGCCGAGCTTCCTGTGCATTAAAAGCAATTAACACCATTTGGGGAATTTTTAATTGCTCTATAAAGCACGCTGTAAATAATTACTCCCAGCTCTGTTGATCCCTCGAATACGCCCTGACAGTTGTAATTTATGGCTTTGGAAACATAGCCCCTTGTATTCAGCATAACTCCTTATTACAGTAATGACTTAACGCCGCTGCACTTAATGAGTATAAAGTGCCCTGCGCAACGGGAGCAGCAGCCTTGCAAGAACTTCGCCCGCAACAATATTTCTCCCCTTTATGGTTACAAACGACCGGGGGGGTACGAATTAATACGGTGGGGAAGGAGCGGAGGGGTCCGGGGAGCGTAGCAGAGCCCCGACGGGGAGCGCGGCCGGCTCTGTACTCTGTTACCGACAACTCCCCAGGGCAGGTGTTAGGTACCGAAAATAAGTGTTCCGAGCAGACCGCAGGCTTGCCTCCTTTTAGTCGCTGGAGGAAATGGGCTCCGGATAGGGAAGAGAATGGTCACAACTCATCGCATCCACAGGCGCGGCCGATGCGGGTGCCGGTCTGCACCCACTCGGCCACCCCGGCTGCCTCCCGCTGACCCACACTGATCGGATCCATGCAACAGGCCGGGGTTGGGGGGGATAGATGTGTTTCACCTCTATCTGCCCCCTCGACCCCGGGCACCCGAAGGAGAGGGAAAGGAGGGTGGTGCCCGGTGAAGCGCCCGGCGGCACCCCATAAATATTCAGCGTCGCCGGTTGCCGGAGGAGCATCTGCCAATAAGTTATTGGTCCTGCAGCGCCAGCCCTTTTCTCCACCGTGTAGAAATGCGTGTAATCCCATTAGCCCACCACCCTTGGCCACCAGCCCCGCACTAGCCCCGCTAATGAACGGCGTCTGGCCGCCACCCCCGAGGGCACCGACAGCAGCGGGGGACATCACGGACTCTGCCCCGTTATTAACTCCCAGTTTAATTACAGTCTCTGTGCCAGTTAATACAGCCGTTCGGTAAAGGAGCAGAAGTGAGACGGGCACCACCTTCCCTCCGTCGCTTCCCCTGGGTCACCCCTGCCGCAAGCAGCACTGACTCCTGCGACAGCCAGGCCTGTCACGACACAGAGGGTGGCTCCGATCCTGCGGCTCTACTCGCGCCCATGGGGGATGCTCATCGCCCCCGGCCCCGGCTGCCGGCAGCTGCCTCTGTTGTTCGTTCGCCGGGGAGCGGCGGCTGCTTTTGTCTCCTGCTCGCCCCAGGCCTTTTCCCCATCAGGCAAAATCCTGTTTTGCCAACAGATTTGTGTCTCCTCCTTCTTGCCCCCCCCCGCTTAAAAGCAGCCCTCGGGGGCCGGGGCGCAGGCAAACCCCGAGCAGGCAGGGATCCGACACTCCCGGCCGTCTCCTCTAACAAAGTAGCTTTCACTAATGAACGAGAAGATCTAATAATAATGGTCTTAATTATTACAAACATTGTTCCGGGTTTAGCTATAAACCCCTCAAAATCCTCCTCGGTAAATCCTGGCGTTTATTTATTTGAATTCTTTTTCCCCCCTCTCCCCCTCCCCGAGGTTAATTAGCACGCAAAAAGCAAATAAATACAAATTATGGCAGAACCAATGGGTAAAGTTAACTCTAATTTGCTGCTGTTTGCATTAGCCTTTGGAGAGAGGAGGGCCGGGCAGGAGGGGCAGCCTTCTCCCCCTCCTGCCGCAGGCAGCTGCCGTACAGGTGGGTGGCTGAGAGGGTGATTCCTTCTCTACCCGGGGGTCTCCTCTGTTCCCCAAATCAGGAGACTCCAATGGGCTCAGAGGCAGGAACACTGCCAGGCTCTGGCACCTTGAAGCTGCCCGCAAGTACTTTGAAGCACAAAAGGTGCGGAGAGATAGAGCCTGTTTGGGACTAAAAGTGGAGAGAAACACTGGATATAGGAAAAAGATAAAGAAATATAAAAACACGGGGTGTTCTGAACCCTGAGCCCACTTCCCCGCGGAATAAAACATCCGTCGAGCTCCCCCCCGACCCCGGGCAGTGGCAGGGATTAACCGGGTTTAAACACAATCAGCCGTTTATGCAAATAGCCTTCTCCACCCTTGTAAGTTTAATTAATTAGTTGCATTTCTCACTATTGCATTAATTGTAGTTCCCACTAATTGGCTGAAGTTTTCAGTGCTGCAGACTCTTGATTGACCGAGCAGCTACTCCTCCACCCCAAAAACTGCCCTAGAGAGAGTCGGACAGAGAACAAACAGATGCAATAGATGTGGAAACGCAGCAGTAAGTCACACCAGCTTTTCAATCCCCTGCACATCCCCACCGGCTCTGAATCACCAGCTCCAGTACCAACAGGGTCAGGGGGTGCCTAAAGCCGTTGTTTGATGTCGCTGCCTCCCCCTCAGGCTTTGTAGAGTGGGATCCTTTGCTGGTGGGGTCACTCGTGGCAGGGAGACATGGAAGTGGCTACAGGTGGGGAAGTTCATTTTGATTTCTAGGGACAAATACTGACAGCTCTGAAAGGATGGGACTGTCTGTGGCATTAAATACTCTTCCAAGACTACTCTGTCCTTTCAGTATCTCTGGAACTGCTGAGTTCAGTACGGAGTGTCCAGAGAAACAGGGACAACTCCCAGCTTCCAAGCTGCACAGAATTTCCTCCACCATCTGAACTAGCAGGAGCTGGGAGCTCTAGCAAAGTGGGATGAAAGGTGCCCACCCAAATCTAAGGCAGCTCCCAGGGTCGGGAATGCTGGGTCAGGGAGAAACCAGACCCTGCTGTAGAGATGCGGGGCTGGCTGGTTGGATTTCCGTTGTGGGAGGAATCCAGATCAACCACCGAGCTTAGCGGGCAGCATCCTCAGAGCTGAGCTCCGAGAGCTGCCTCACCAGAGAACCTCGCAATTTAGGAACGAGAGCTATGCAAAGCAGCGAGTGAATTCTTAGCAATGGCTGGGCAGAGCTGCCAGGACAGCGCTGGGGTCGGGCACTGCAGGAACCCTTGCAAAACCAAACCCATACCCCAGCCTCATTCCTTTTTTCCACCTTTGTGGCAAAGTTCAAGCTTACTCTGAGCCCCAGCACACACAGAACTCACTGCGAGGGAAGCATCGGGACTAACATCGTCTTCTCAAGTTCACACAATCCCCCAGGACTTTTTTTTTTCCCCAGGACTTTTACTGCTCAGAGGAGATGAGTCAAGACATTTCCTTCTTCCCTTTCATAAATATTGCATCTCCCAAATGCAATTACCAAGGGCGAAGCCACACAAGTGTTTGCTAAATAAGATTATGTGATAATGTTAATGTATTTTATGCCTCTGCTGTGACACCAGACAATCCCCCTATTAATAACAGCTCAATGAGATGTGGAAATTCTTAAGAGGGTGCTTTGGGGGATTGAGGGGAGGGGGGGTTCACACCAGAGGGAAGACAAGTGCAGTACCGAGGCATCGGTTGCAAGGGTAGGAAGAACAATTCCCAGGGATCAACTGAAATGGCAAGTGGAACCAAAAGCAGCCCAGAGGGTCGGGTTGTGCTGTAGGTAACACACAGATCAGTTCGTTACAGCACTTCATAAAGCAACAGGCCTAGGGAGATTTGTGCAACTGGTGCTTGGCTATCGGTCATGCATTACCTGGTATTTGGGCTCACAGGAAATGCTCTCTGCCAGCCCACACATCCCTAGTTATTAATAAGGGCCAGAGCCTCACCTCCCTCCTTAGCCAGCGCAAGACCAAGCAAAGCAACAGCAAAACACATCCCTTGGTTGTACTTCTCTCAGTCAGAACTAAATAGCCCCATCAAATCTTAGCTCTCCTCTGCTGAGCTCCAGCTCCTACCTTTATCTGCTCATCTTTCATTCTCTCTAGTGGCCTTGTCCATCCGCCACCTCCTGTTAACCTGTCCATTCCTCATGACCTTCCGTCTCTGCCGTACGACTGTCAGCCATGCGTCTGTCTGTGGCTGATCAGAAGTAAACGGGGTTTTGGACTGCCCAGCCTGAGACATTTAACCACAGCTCCTTTTGAAAACTCTGCACTGCACAGCCCGAGTGTTTCCAGCAGTCCCTGCTCCCAGGTCCATCCATCTGCGGGGCACACAGCAGCCCCACAGTGATTTTCCAGGACACCATGGGAAGCGTAGCAAGCTGTTTGTGCCAAGCCACCCGTGGGGCACTATGCTGAAAGCCTAGTCCTGGACTTGCCCCTAGCCTTTTCCTTCCTTGAGCCTACAGAGCATCCCTGCCAAAGTCACTTCACTGGCCAGAGCTTGTTCGTCTGGGTGGCAGGGTCATCATCCCCATGTTGGCACAGAGTGATACACAAGTCCTTTGCCTTCTTTGATGCTTCCAGGGCAAATTCCTCCAAAGCCTGTAAAGTTTGGCTCTCTATTTCACATTAGCACTAGTTCACAGATGCCCTCTGACCCCTGGGGTGGAGGGTCAATCCTTTATTTACTTAGTCTCTCACTTAGTTCATCCACAGCTCTTTCAGTGCTTTCAATAACAGACACAAAGTGTGCTGCTAAACTCTTCCCTGGCCAGGAGCCTGTGCTCCTCGACTCCTCTGCTGGGGAGAAAAGCATCCTATTCTCTGGGTGATCCCAGTGCAGCACAGGGACAGTAAAGCAAGCTGGGTGGGAAGTAGCTCTTTCCTGCCCAGAAGCAAGATCTAATTGAGCACGGAACAAAACGAGGGACACAGATGCTTCCAAGCACTGCCATGGTCAGCTTAAAAGAAATGGATAGGAGGAGAAAATTGCATCCCTGGACATTGCCTCTGGCCTGACAGGTCTTGCTTGCTGGTACCTCAGGAGCTGGTTGCATCACGTACTTCACTGTCTGTGGAGCAGCATCATCCTTGGACATTGTAGCATCACTGTGCCATTGGCCTTCCACAGTGATCCAGGGGCCATCCCTCAGTAGGCAAGGTCAGAGCTGCTTGTTAGGCTGGGGAATGTGTCACTTCCAGGCTCTGTGCCCAGCGCAAGGAGTCAGGTCATCTGCCCAGTGCCTTCTCTACCATTAGAGAATCCTGAGGAAGTGAGAGCCTCATAGGACCCAGAAAGCCTTGGATCTTTTGGGCTCAAAGTCTCCAAAAAGCAGAGAGGTGCAGCTCTGGAGGGCAGCCAGTTCCCCAGCCAGAGCTGGCCACAAGGCCAGCAGACTTCAAGTCCAGGGACTCATCATCCCTGAATCCAGGGAATGCTCTTTTCCCATTCCTGTCCCATCTGGGCTCAATTCCTGTTGAACATCTCTGCCCTCAACCAGGATGCTGCAGTTTGCTGTGGGGTGGCTGAGCTTCCCCCCAGCCCTCCACTGCCTGCGAGTAACATTAAACCAAAGTGATCAATGGAACCAAAAGGGCAGGATGAAGAGCTAAATAGTTATCACATCATTGCTATCCATGTTAAAAGGGTCAATTACAGTAATTCTTAAGCACAAACACTTGTGCAGGGTTTAGGCTCTGTGAAGCAAGTCAGAGAATCATTAGGGATCAGAATGGACCTGGAAAGATCATCCAGTCCAATCCTCCTGCCACAGCAGGATCACCCAGACCAAGTGGCACAGGAACACAGCCAGGTGGGTCTAGAACATCTCCAGAGGAGAATCCACACCCCCCTGGGCAGCCTGGTCCAGTGCTCCAGTACCCTCCCTGGGAAGAAGGTCCTGCTGAGATTGAGAGGGAACCTCCTCTGTTCCAGCTGGCACCCAGTGCACCTTGTCCTATCCCCAGATGCCCTTGAGAGGAGCCTGACCCCATCCTCCTGACACCCACCCCTCACATCTTTACAGACATTAATCATCCCTGTCAAACAGCAGAGCTCCTGCTCTAGCATCCCAGCAAGCCCCAAAGTCAATTGCAGCTGGCATCGGGGAGGGAAAGGCAACACCAACCTGTGCTGTGAGCTGTGATCCAGCCCATCCTGGCTTGCAGAGAATTCCCAGGACACCTGCAGCCCAGGGATGGTAGGATTCCAAGGCAGCACTAAGCTAAGCTCTCACATGCCCCACAGAGCCACTTTTGGCTGAACAGCCCAGAGCAAGCAGCCCAAGAGGAGCCATAGCCCTGCTGAGGGTTGTAGGGCCAAAGCTGGATGATGCCCCAGGCGCTCAGCATTTAGCAGGATTAAATTCTCACCAAGTTTTCATCATCTGGAGGCTGTTGCAAGCCAGTGTTCTGCCTCCAGATTGAGTGCTCCTTGTGTTCCCTGAGTGAGAACTGTTTCTGCTTTGATTGCATTATAGAATGTGACAAGCCAATCCCTGCCAGGAAATTAATGAGCCCTGAACACCTTGCCCATCCATCACCACCTCAATCAGCTACCTAAGGCAATACCCACCCTGGCCACACACCCAGCACTGCTGGGCATTGAAGGTCATGGAGATCCTGGAGACTTCCAGTGACCCTAATACTGCAGCCAAACTGGCATAGGGCTGAAATCACCATGGGACCAGGGCATCCCAGCTCTGCTCACACTGTTTCTCCTGCTGATGCTTCCGTCTGGGCTGCTGTGTCTGGCCAGGACCTGTTTTCCCTGCCCACAGGAGCCCCCAAGTGCAGAGGCTGTGGGGAAATGCCTTACGACTGCCAGCAAACTCAAACCTCATGTTCAGAGACGGCTGGGACAAGTCGACACGGAGCTGAAAAATGAGAACAGTAAACCTGGGAGTCTGGAGAAGCATCTCCTCTCTGCAGCAGATCAGGGATTGAGGGGAAATATCGAAAGACAACGAATGGAAGTGGTTGTAGCATACATCAGTGGGGAGATCAGCATCCCAGGGCTGCATATCCCAGACCAAGAGCAAACAGGGGCACTTGTAAAGCACTACAAAGCGGTAACAGTTCCTGCAAACCGTGATAAAAGGAGCTAGGAGGTCAAATGGATGAAGGCACTAGCCACTCCTGAGGGCTGGCTGTGCTCCCCACCCAGGGTCTGGTCCCCGTGTGTTGCTTTCCCTACGCTGGTGTTTAATGTGCTCATGGCCTTGCAGGAGATGCTGGTGCCCCAGGCACGTTTGCAAGGTGGATCCCCTGAAGCTGCTGGTAGGTTTGGGGTACTGATGCTGAATGTCTGATGCTTAGCATCCTAGCAGAGGCAAGATGACAGCTCCCTGGGCTCATGCCAGGCGAGCAGCCATCCTGACTGGCACTGCATCAGCTGCTTCTGTGCCCCACTGTGTGCACATCTGGGGATGATGAGGGGCACAGGGGTGCTGCAAGGTGGAGGAGAGATTGAGACCCCCACCTCCCCAGGAGGAGGACTTCCCTGCTGAGAACACCGGCGACCCAAGGGGAAGAGGACTGGCAGATACTTCTCTCCTGTAGTGATGTCCTTTTGTACTTCTCCAGTACATGCTGGGTGGGAGGCAAAGGGTTGCATCTTGAGGAAAGGCTCTGCTCTCAGGGCTGAGGAGGTTTGCAAGTGCTTTTCCTGAAAAATGGAATTTCATTAAATCAGCTTTAAAGTAGTGAGAGAGATCCCCACCTTGTGCTTACGCTTCGCTTTGTCTCCATTGGATGAGGATGAAAAACACATCGAAGCACCTCGCTTGCTCTTCTTCAACTTAACTATTTCTCTTCCCCCTAATTCTCCAGACCCTCTATTTTTTTAAAACTTCATCTCAATCGTGGAGAAAGAAAATAGTGAAAACCATTTATTTCTGCTACCAAAAGAAAACAGAGGGAAAAGCTTTCCGATATAAAACGTTTTCTCCAGCAAAATAAGGACCCAGTGAAAGAGGGTTCCCCCCTCTCCCCCCAACTGTTTTTGTTCCTCTTGGAAAAAAGGAAAAAAAAAAATAAGGAAGCCACCAAAACAGCAAAAAAATTCAGTAATTTCCTCCCGGAGCTGATGGAGATCTCTCTAGAGGAAATGTGTCTGATAAGCTAAAGTGAAGCCGCCTCTTCTGCTTTATCTCAAGCAGGGTCAGATGTGTATTGCTAGCAGGATCTCTTCTGGACACTCAGAGCATCAAATTACGCTCCCATCCCATACTCCTCCTCTGAACCACTTGGAGCTCTCGGGCTGGTGCTCACGGCCAAAAGTCGGCAGCCAGGCTGCAAAGGGATGCGGTCCATGGCACTAGGGTTCTGGCTGATAGTAGACACTCGTGCTCGTCTGCTTTGTTGGAGAGGGCTGGATGGCCCAGAAGCTGTCCCCTGTGCCACAAAGTGTGGATCAGAGGGATCTACTTCATCACCACTATTTCAGTCTTGGAAAAGCTACTTTGGTGCCTCAGTTTCCCTGCTGATTGTTGCAAGAAGCCACCTCACCGTAGCCTTTCCTAAAGGAAGTATGACCAGGGATATTTGCATTTCTCAGGATTAGAGAGATCTCGGGTCACCCCTACATCCAAAGCCAGCAGTACTTGCTTCTGCCCCCACACACAGAGCCATGCAGGAACTTAACCCCTGTGAGAAAGCTCCCCAAACATCCCACGACTCGTCGGACACGTGCTGCCATGCTGGCTGGTGTACACAGGGCTAGTCACATCCTCCCCTAGTGGGGCCCACGTTGCCCATTTCAAGCCTTGCTGTTGACATTCCCACTGGGGAAAACAACCACTTGCCTGGGAGTTCCTCTGTCCACCAGCTCCCTCGGGGCTTTGCATCCAGCAGCTGCCACAGCAATGCCCATCCTTACAACAGAGAGAGAGAGGGCCAAAAGTCGCCTGGCCCAGAAGCTCTCACCTAAAATGAAGCAAAAGACCCATTAATTGATGCTGCTGGCTCCCCAGTGATTAATTGTCAAGAGAAAGCACGTCACGTTTCACAAGCCCAGACTCCAGCATAGCGGCACTGCGAGTCCTTTATCAGCCTCGGGGCCAGTGTGGCACCAGCTTGTCTGAGCCAGCCAGGTATCTCTAAGTCCCCGAGCTTGTTTGTTTTGGTGTAAGTCTGAGCGTAATTGGGGCTAAAGAAAAATACCCACAGCAAAACAAATGCGGCGCCAATGATGGACACAGCCCTGCAGCCGACACAAAGACGGCCGGGAGGAGAGGTGGAAGCCCAGGTGGAGATGCTTGGAGAGTTCAACACACGGCTGTCAACCGTGCAGCTCTTTTCCAGCAGCTCCTGTGAGAGTGAAGGATCTATCCAAGCACCTCCTGCAGCCTGGATGTGCCCAGGGCTAGAGGAAGAACCCTACCAGCTCCCATCCTGCCCACCTAGGTAGGGAGCAAGGATGACCCATGCCAGCCACAAGGATTTCTCATGGTTTCCTTGCCCCAGCATCACCCTGAATAATTCATGTACGAGACAGAGAAGAGGATAAATCACAAGCAATGATTAACATGAGTTATTTTTTATGCTGGGAAGATCTATTGGCCTGGCTCCTGCAGGTTGCAGTGATTAATGTGGCCCTGCTCCCCTGGACAGAAGCCCTTACATTCAATTACAGATGCTGGGGGGCTCCCAGGCAGCAAGAAATCAAACAGAGACAAGACTGACTGGGGAGACTCCAGGCCACTGGAAGAGGTTTCGAGTGGATATGCCCTCTATCAGCCTCAATCAGGTTTAATAGGGTTCAGACAGGTTAAGGAACCCAACGTACACGAGTATCAGGCACAGTCTGACATCCTCGTGCCTTCATGATGTAGTGCAAAGCCATCACAGCCAGTTCTTAGGTGGCTCCATCACACAAGTCTGCAGGTTTACCAGGGATGCTCTGGGAGTAAAATAGCCTGGGGTGTAGAGGCTATTTTAAAAATCAAAACCCCCCCACAACACCTGGGCTTGGTTAACGTGAATTAATGAACTAACAATTAATTACCATTCATTAACTAACAAACTTCATGCTGATTTAATTACTTGATGACAGCAGACTCCAAATGCCCTTTTTCACCCTGTCCAGAGCTCTAGACAGAGCTGGGAGGTTGGTTCTTGTGGGGTAGGATCCCTCCTGTGCCCTGTGAGTACCAACAGGTTTGCCTTTGATGACCGTCAGTCTTACAGAGATGCTTCTGCCTCTGCAGAAGGCTGGAAGCTCTGGGAGTGCGTAGCCAAGCCCTTACCATGCTCACAGATGTCAGGTGCAGTGATGCTGTTTCATCCAGCTTCTGGGCTGGCTCTGCACATTGAGTGCTTTTTGCTGTTCCATCTCTCTGCCTCAATAATGCCCATTCATTCAGATCCAGACCTTGCAAAGCAACTCAGCACCACATCCAGGACCAGGAAAGCCACCACTGGGCATCTCTTGATCACAGCAGAGCCACAGAGCCCATTGAAAAGCAGGGGACAGCCTGTGGCTGCATCACTCTCGACAGCAAAGCCCCCTGCCCAGCTCACCATCATCTGTGGCTCCAGCCTCCTCCGTAGCCTGCCCAGGCTCTTGTTCCCACACCACACAGCGATGTGCCAGGGAGGACTTCTATTAGTCCAAGCCATTAACACAGCAAGATATTAGTAGGCTCCAGGGCAGAGTCTATTTTCATATTCATTTGGCTAATTAAGTGTAAATCATTGCTTGGGATTACCACGAAGGATCCCGAACCCCACCAGTCAGCGTGCATTCACAGGGGAGGATGGGTGTCCCCCCTGTGCAGAGGGGAATCACGGTCACAGAGGATGTGTCCAGCCTGCCATGCCTCTGTCAGCTAGGGGTGATGACAGGCACAGCAGGGTAATCCGAGTTACCTGGGTTCCAGGGAACAGGCACCGCTTCTTTGCACCCACGGGGTGATTAAGACTGTGACATCTGGCCGTGGCTCTCCATGATGGCAGAGCATGGAAGATGCTCCTCGAGCAGCCTGG
Organism: Upupa epops; assembly: GCA_013397515.1. Classification (NCBI taxonomy): domain Eukaryota; kingdom Metazoa; phylum Chordata; class Aves; order Bucerotiformes; family Upupidae; genus Upupa; species Upupa epops. The sequence continues at coordinate 26,653 of VZRI01004923.1, forward strand.
CTATGATCAATATTGGGAGCCTGCTGGCCCCAGCTGCCCTCCCCAGGGCCTGGCAGAGCATATGGGTGTTCCCAAGCCACCGGCTAAAGTTGCAGGAGCTTTTAAGATGTCAGTTATCTCTTCATGGCAGGAGAGGTCATGTAGGCTGGAGTAGTGGGAAAATCTAGGGACCCCTTCAGGGTCACTCCTGTGAGACGTCTCCAGGTCCCCATGCTGGTGTTGGTAGCCAGCATGTCACACAACGATGCCACAGCAAACCGGGTAAGGAACAGGTTGCCCAGGGAGGCTGCGGATGCCCCCTCCCTGGAATTGTTCAAGACCAGTCTGGGGCTCTCTAGTGAGAGGGGGGTTGGAACTAGGTGATGTCTGAGGTTGGTTCCAACCTAAAGCCTTCTCCAGTTTTCTGCTGCAGACAGGATGCTGAAGGGCTGCAGTTGTGGCTGAGATGGACAGAGGGTAGATGCCCTGAGAAGTGGCATGCGGACGCTTCCCAGTGGCAAACGCACTCGCAGGAGGGATATGGTCTCTCTGGTCCACGCTGGCCTCCTGCCTTTGTTTATTGTGTTCCTCATGTTTGTGTCAGAGTCTCAGAGCAAACAGCATGGTGTGTGGATCCGGTTTCACTCGTCTTCTCAAAGCAAACAAACCCAGACAGCATCACCTGCTGGCCCTGGAGGGGCACCAGGGCAGACAGGACAAGGCTTGGTACTTCCAGGCACCCTGCGCTCTGCTGGCCCTGGGCTGTATCGGTTGCTCCAGGCTGCACCCATCCTGTCAACCCCTCAGCCAGGGCACAGGCTCCTTCTTGCATGCCACTGGTAGGAGAAGCTGCTCATCTCTCCCCGTGGCAGCAAGTCTCAGGGCTGCCATGCCATTCACCAGCCCGTGTGGCACAGGCAGGAGAGCAGTTCAGTTAGCTGGGTTGCCCAGAGACTCGTGAGCGCAGCGCTGCCAAGGGCAGGGGGACATGGAAGGGCCAAGGCTGGAGAAGAGTGTTAGGTAGAGCTGGTCCAGCCCCACTGCTTAGTGTCTGCATTGCTGTGCCCATGGCAAAATCCACTTGCCATGCAAAGCAACCCCACATCTGCCTGCCTCCCCAGCTGGGCTCCAGCTGCTTGCAGTCAGATGGCCCTAGAGCCAGCCAAGAGCAGCCAGGGGAGCTGGATGAGGGCTTTAACCCCTTTCAGGACAGCTCAGCTCCTCTCTGGGGCAGCTCATAGGCACAGCGAGCCTGGCAGAGTCACATGGGATGGCAAGCCCCTACTTTCTGCTCCCAGTGCAATCACAAGGCTGGGCAGCCTCGAGGACAACTCTGAGAGCTGCAGCTTCACACTCATACTCTGAATTCCTTGATTTAATTGCATAACCACCCTGAAATTCAGGCCAGTGCTGGCAGCTGGCAGCATCAGCTGAGCTGGGCACTCACCTGCAGTGCTGGGACAAAGTAGGAGTAGTGTCCTGCAGGGAAGGAGAACCATAGAATCCTTAGGGATGGGAAGGGACCTCGGAAGATCATCCAGTCCAATCCCCCTGCCACAGCAGGATCACCCAGACCAAGTCACACAGGAACACAGCCAGGCGGGTCTGGAACGTCTCCAGAGAAGGAGACTCCACAACCCCCCTGGGCAGCCTGGTCCAGTGCTCCGGTACCCTCCCTGGGAAGAAGGTCCTGCTGACACTGATAGGGAACCTCCTCTGTTCCAGCTGGCACCCAGTGCCCCTTGTCCTGTCACCAGATAACCTTGAGAAGAGCCTGGCTCCATCCTCCTGACACCCACCCCTCACAGATTTATAGATATGAATGAGGTCCCCCCTCAGCCTCCTCTTCTCCAAGCTCAAGAGACCCAGCTCCCTCAACCCCAAGCATCCAGCAGTCCACTGCCCAACTGCCAGACCAGTCCTGCTTCTGCCGGCTCCCAGCTTCAGCACATGCCTGGCCCTCCACCTCCTGTTATCATCACTGAAATCTCACCTGTTTTCCCTACCATTTGTAGCAGCAGCCCTGTCCGTATTAACCCCTGACCCCAAACTGAGCTGCTTTTCCCTTCTTTTGACAACCGTGTTTACCAAGTGCTTGGAGGTCGGCTTCTTTCTCAACGTTGAGAGCTCAGCCATCGTGTCTCCAGCCTGGGATGCTTCCTGGCCCTTCCCAGCTTGGAGGATCCACAGGAGCTGCAGCCTGGCTNAGCTGGGAGAAGAGGAGGCTGAGGGGGGACCTCATTCCTGTCTCTCAATCTGTGAGGGGTGGGTGTCAGGAGGATGGAGCCAGGCTCTTCTCAATGTCATCAGGGGATAGGACAAGGGGCACTGGGTGCCAGCTGGAACAGAGGAGGTTCCCTCTCAATCTCAGCAGGATCTTCTTCCCAGGGAGGGTCCTGGAGCACTGGGAGGGTTGTGGAGTCTCCTTCTCTGCAGACGTTCCAGCCCCGCCTGGCTGTGTTCCCGTGTGACTTGGTCTGGGTGACCCTGCTGTGGCAGGGGGATCGGACTGGATGATCTTGCGAGGTCCCTTCCGATCGATCCCTAATGATCCGATGATTCTATGATTCAGAGATGCTGCTCCTGCAGAGCCAGCCAGTGCTCCAGAGCTGCCCCAGAATTACTGAATGCCCTGGCAAGAACTGGTGCTCACTTCTTGCTGGGACACCCTTGGAAGAAGTCCCCCATCTTTCCCTGTCACTATCCCCACCAAGTTTCCCCAGGACCCCCAACTTGTCTGGGTACCAACAACCCTTCCTGGATCTGAGTAACCCATGCTCCTAGCTGCCCCCTTCCAAGCTGGAGATGTTAGACCTGCCTGGGATCCTGCGAGCAGGAACAGAAGAGGGTTTGGCGTGAAAGCCACGGGCAGAGGGTCTGTGGTGGAAGAGCTACTACGAACCAAGCAAAGCTAGCCCACCCTCCTCCTCTCACTCACCCTTCCTTAATTATTCTTAATGGGCAAGCTCATAAGAGCTTCTATTAACTTTATTACCAGATCAATTAGTGCTTTCTCTCCCCCCTCCTTCTCCCCCCAGTGCTAATAATCCCATCAAATACAAAGACAGCATCCACACCAGTACCCAGAAACCTGGAGAAGGTTCTGGGAAATGTAGCCTAGCCTGAGCTCCAGCTGCTTTGTTGGGCACTTGTGAGATCGATGGATCCTCCCCAAGACATAGCCCAGCGAGGAGGAGAGGGAGCCAGGGAGGGGGAAGATTAATTGGAGAAGTCTTTGGCACTAAACAGCTCCAAATTCTGCCGGCAGGAAATGAGCAGGAGCTGCTTGGCACCAGGATGCAGCCCTGCTGCCTGCAGCCCTGTGAGCTGGTGGGGTTGGTGCAGCCAACAGAGGATACAGGTGTTTGTCAGCAGAGCTGGGTGAAGGAGCTGTGGCATCCATCAGAGCTCTGCGGGACAGCAGGGATGGGGTGGTGGGAGCAGGAGAGGGGGGAATGGCTGCAGCCATGTGCTCTGAGCATACAGGAGAGGGCATCTGCCCAGCACAGGGGTGAGAGAAAACCCAGTACCTCTGCTCCACTCTATGAGAGTTGAGAGAGGATGGAGACACTCCTGGGGAGAACCCTCCCTGGATGGGGAGGAAAGCAGAGGACAAATGCTGGGGCTGAGCATACAATCTAACAATCCTTCCCCAAACATTTCCCACTCTGGGACCCCTCTTTATCCCCCCAAAAGGTGAGTGCTCCCCATAGCCCTTGGCACACGCCCATGCACAGATAAGGGACCAGTTGCAGCCATGCTGTGTGCCTTGGCTTGCAGTGGGGCCATAACAGCCCCCAAAGGGAATGTGCAGGAGGACTGGGGGACCTTGTTTGGAAAGAAACTACTCTTGCAGGCACACTGGCTCCCACGCCAGAGCATTTCTCAGAGAGCCCTCAGCTGCCCACGCAGTTTGTTCCAGCCTGAAAGGACCCACTTGAACATCCCAGAAAGGCTGAAACATTCCCAGCAGCCCGAGTCAAGTATCCTGCTGGGGTCATGCTGATGGTTTGCAGCCCTGACACTTGGGAAGGGCTCCAGGACCACTGTGGAACTCCAGCTTGTCTGGGCCACAGGGCAGCACAGCTCTGAGCCAAGGGGCTGTCACACAGGGGCTGAGTGTGGGCTCCTGGCTCCTCAGCCAGCTGGGACAACCAGAGGAGCTGCAGTACAGGGAAGACATGTGCCAGAGCTCGTGAAATGAATACTCACACTTGGATGGGTCATCACCACTAGAAGAAGGATCTTGTGGAGCCAGGTCTCAGTCCACAGGCACTCGAGTCCATGTTCAGGGCTTGGGTTCAAAGCCAGGACCAATACAAGCTGGTTCACCTGGCCAGGTCCCTTTTCTAGCTCCTGGAGGATGCCAGCTGGACCACCTTGTATTTGGCCTGGCCAAAAACACCCCACAGTGTTTGGTAGCTGCTCACAGGGACTTCTCCATGATGCCATTGCTCCTTGGCTGTACTCCCTGAAAAGATGTCCCACCCAGAGAGAAGTCAGCAGGGGATGGTATCCTGCTCTCCTCCTGTAGGAGAGGTCCTACTACATCCTAATGTCACAGGTGGGGGCACATTTATAGCCAGTGCAGCATGGGTGAAGCAGCTGTGGCATCTATCAGAGCTCTGCGGGACAGCAGGGATGGGGTGGTGGGAGCAGGAGAGGGGGGAATGGCTGCAGCCATGTGCTCCGAGCTTACGGGAGAGGGCATCTGACAGTGCAGTGCAGGCTCCTGCTCATCTTTCCAACGAGCACCTTGCTGAAACAGCCTATTCCCAGGTCCCTGGCTGCCCCTACTCTCACCTTTGACTCTCCTTCCCTCTGTAGACTTGATTGAAGTCTCTCCCCATGCTAAGCCTGTAGGACCTGTCGCTGAGGTTGGACCAGACAGAGTGTCTGCACAGTATCAGCCAGCACGGGGGTCTCCAGCCCATGCACCTAGAACATTCAGCTGCTGCTTGCAAGGTTGTTACTCCAAGGTGCAGAGCAAAGAGGGACCTGCCCAGCGCTCACCACTTCTGCTTCGTTTGCACCCCATTCCTGAGAGGGATCTCCAGAGAGGCATCACAGCCTTCATCCACTGTGGGGTCTACAGACTCAGCTCCAACAAGCTCTGATGTGCAGCTGACCTGGCTCAGTGGCTCTGTAACCCTCTAGGGACACATAGGGACCCCTGCTCTGGGATGGGGCCAGACCCAGCCTGAGACCTTACAGGGAAGAATAAAAGCCACAACCATAGGCTTGGGAAGAGAAGGAAACCCAGCCTGATTCCTCTCAGTATCAGGCAGAAAACCCACTGTTAACCCTTGAAGAACGGACCCTAAAGAGTCCTAACTTCATAGCCAAGGGCTTTCCCTCTGCACTTGGACATGGCTGGTGTACGACGGGGAAAATGATGCTCTGCTCAGATGAGGGCTAACACTAGCGGGGACAGAAGAGAAGAGCAAAGCATCCCTGGTCCCCACCTCCGCCGAGCCTTTCCAAAACAAACAGGGCTGGGAAATATAATAGTCAATGCGAAAGGAATTAAAAAGGCTTCTGCACGTGTGCGTGGATGTGTGTGCAAGTGCTGCCAGGTTAATACTGCTGCCTATTTGCCTGACAGCTCCAAGATTGATTACCCACCTCAACGCTCTTTATAACTTGATCAGTCGAATTAATCTCTGGCTGCGGGCCCATCTGATGCCAGGCATCACAAATTTAATTTGGAGGTGTATGGGATCTTTTATTCCTCCCTCCATTCCCCCCCCTCCCTGCTCTCCATCCCTATCCTTTTTCTTCCCAGCTCCCCAGCACACACGATGCTCCTGCTGTAAGGGATGGCCCAGGCTGTCACCGCTTGGTCAGGCTGCAGGGAATAAGAGCATCAGGTAAACCTGTGGTAACCACAAGGGGAAAGAAAAAGAGAGGGGAGGGGGGGAAAAAAAAACCCTGAAACCCCCCTAAAATTAAGAAAACAAACAGAGGCCAAAGCAGACACTAAGGAAGACGTATTAATGTACTAAAGACTTAATGAAGTTGGGGGGGGATGGAGGGGAAAGTGCTTACTTTATTAGTTTATGGCCGATTAATGGGAACGGTCATTACAATGATGGAGATGGATTGCTCCCGTCAAACCCAACCAGCAGCCCCTTTTCAGAAGGTAGAGGGGTGCTGGTGGTTGCCCCTCGCTCCTTGGCCAGGGTTTAGGAAGTGGAGGAGGGAGGGAGGGAGGGAGGATGGATGGGTTCAGGTTGGGCAGGGTACTGTGAGGATGCCAGGGTGGTTTTGGAAGATGCGGTGATTTGGAGAGTGAAGGAGTGAGGGGTTCAGGTGGTGGGACTGAGATCTGTGCTTTGAAGGAGGAATACTTGAGGGAAAGGAAGAAAAGGGGGAGAATGAGGAGGCAAAGGAGACCCCATGCCAGCAGGAGGTGATTTCAGAACTCCAAAGGCGTTGTTCAACCTCCAGGTCCAGAGGGATGGCATTAATACTCAGCTCCCTGCCAAGGAGGACACATAGCACAGACAGAGCCTGGGAGCTCAGCTCTATGGGTGCTTATGAGCTGTCAGCCCCTGCCCCTCTGTGCTGGATGCCTTAGTGGGGTTTTCACACCCAGACCCTGGCCAGGATGCTCAAGTCACTCGGTTAAATACCTGCCAATGCCCAGGTGCCCCATGCCAATGACCCAGAGGTCCCCAGGCACCTCATGATAATCCAGTAACTCCCCAACCCCTAATTGATAGTTACCCTTTAGCTCCCTGGGGCAGAGCAGTAATTCTCATCCCCATGAGCCACACTCCAGCGACTCTTTACCAGGGCCAGGGGAATACATGCAGCAGAGAACAGCTACTGCTTGCACCGGCCCTTTGAGCCCACCTGTACAGAGTCTGCAGCCCTTTCGTTGACCTCATGACCTCGTTACCTTCATGTATGGGGAAAAGGAGCAGAGGGAAAGACATCTCTTGTCTTTTTCTTGGCTGCCAGGGTTCAAGGCATAGGCAGTACCTGTCCTGGAAGCCTCCTGACCTGTCTGCCTGGGTGGCAGAGGAGGAAGGGCATTTGCCAAAGCCTTGGAAAAAGCAAATGTGCCCCTGAAGCATCTGCCTTCCCTGCACAGCCTCACCCCTGGCTGCTCCAGCAGAGGCTATACCCACAGCCTGAGGTACCTGCTGTCTCCTTCGCTCCCCATAGCTCTGCTCTCACAGTCTGTGGCCATTCTCTGCAGGACTTGGGCTACCTTGGTGAAGAGGATGGTTTCTGGGCTTGCAGAGCAGCAAGAGATTGCCCTTGCCCTACAAGCTTGCCTTACAACTAACTCTCTTCAGGACTGAAGGAGCAGAGTGGAGCTACTCCTCAGAGCCTCTCCCAAATCAGCAGCATTTAATCTGTGTGCATTACCTGGGGCTCCAGATGGTTTTCTGTCTGATGCTGGACAAGCACAAGACAGCTTCATGTCGGCAGTTCAGAGTAGCTTGCACTTTGGAGTTGTGAAGGGGCTGGAATCAAGGAATCATAGAATCCTTAGGGATCAGAAGGGACTTTGAAAGATCATCCAGTCCAATCCCCCTGCCACAGCAGGATCACCCAGACCAAGGCACACAGGAACACAGCCAGGTGGGTCTGGAACGTCTGCAGAGAAGGAGACTCCACAACCCCCCTGGGCAGCCTGGTCCAGCGCTCCGGGACCCTCCCTGGGAAGCAGCAGGGTGGCTGCTGTCACCCAGACACCTGCTTGGTCATTCCTGATCTGAGCATGCTGGACACCTTTTAATGTCAAAGAAGAGCAATAGCTCCTTCCCAAGGGCCATTTGTCCAACCTCTGCCTTAGCAGGAGCTGGATGCCCTGGGCAGGGGAGTTTATTTGCCTATCAATTACAGAGGACACCCACAGGCCAGTCATTAAGACTCAGCTATTCAGTTCTGAAGGCCAAGCAGAGCTAAGAGGGATGTCCCAGCCTCAAAGCCATCCCCATTCTGCCGTCAGCTGAACATCTGTCAGACACATTGGCAGATGTTCCCAAAGCAAATGCTGCTCGGAAATGCCAGGAACNAGATGCCAGCCTCTCCCCTGCCCCTTGTTGTCCCTCACTCCATCTCTCTCTGCCCAGCTCTCCAGCCTGTCCAGCTCTCACTGAACAGCAGCCCAGTCTGCTGGGGGGTCAGTGACAGCACCCAGCTTGGTGCCCTCAGCAAACCTGCTGACAGTGCCCCCTGATCCATCATCCAAGTCATCAATGAGTAGATTGAAGAGGACAGGTGTCAGCACCGATCCCTGGAGGACTCCACCAGATCCAGGCCTCCAACTGGACTCTGTCCCATTGACCACTACTCTCTGGCTTCTACCCTGCAGCCAGCCCATGCAGCAGCTCACTGCCCATCCCCATTGGTCATTGAGCTCAGCAGGAAGGGAAGAGCTCAGAGCATGCAGGCAGGCTCTCATCCTTTCATCATTCCCGAGTGATGAATAACCACCCTAATGAAGGGAGGGAAATTAGATTAGCACCGAACACCCATGTGCTTAAACCGCCTCTGATTAAACCCCCATCTGTGCAGGCAAAGGCCAAGTCTTGCTGCCACTCCAAAGCAGGGAGCTGGCAGCGCTTGTGCACCCACTCATCTGCAGCCTGTTTGGGCGTTTCAGGTGGTTGGAAGCATTTTCAACCCTCTGCCTCGGGGCAAACTACCCCTTCGAAGGGTGAGCTGGAAAGCGTGGGGCTGACTGCCTTCAGTTTGTTAACCTGTTCCCATGGATGCTTTTCCAGCTAGGAGAGGGAAACAGGAAGAGAATCCATCCCTAGACATGCTGCTAGGTCCCTGCCTCGCCAGGAAAAAACAATCTCATCCCCTGTGCCTCAGTTTCCCCACTTCCAACCAACAGAAGCTACAGCTGCAGAGATTGTGTTTACCTTAAATCAGACAGTGTCTCCTGCTAGGAATTTGCACCAGATTCTGGCATCAGCCTTTCTTCATGGCTTTCCTTCTGTGAGACCCCATCTGGAGCACTGTGTCCAGTTCTAGGCCCCTCAGTTCCAGAAGGACGCAGAGCTGCTGGAGGGTGTCCAGCGTAGAGCAACGAAGATGGTGAAGGAAGGAGAGCAGCTCCCTGCTGAGGAAAGGCTGAGGGAGCTGGGGCACTTGAGCTTGGAGAAGAGGAGGCTGAGGGGGGACATCATTCCTGTCTCTCAATCTGTGAGGGGTGGGTGTCAGGAGGATGGAGCCAGGCTCTNGTCTGGGTGATCCTGCTGTGGCAGGGGGATTGGACTGGATGATCTTGCGAGGTCCTTTCTCATCCCTAAGGATTCTATGACTCTGTGACCCATGGTTTGGCTGCCAAGCTCTTCTGGCATTGATTTGCTCTCACGCTGTACAAGAAGAGGCTGCAACATCTGTGAGTCGGGCATCAGCAGGTAATGAGACCCAGTCGCTGCTGTGATTGACAGACCAGTGGTCCTGCTGAAGAACTAAGGAGCACAACCCCGAGCCAGAAGCAAAGCCTGGATGGCTTTTCCCAGTGTCTATACAGAGTCAGGCTCTGCTTGCCCTTGGGCTCTGCTGAATTCACAAGATCAACCTTTTTGCATCTCATGGAGCTCGGTCAGTAATGCTGCTTTCACTGCTGAGCTCCATCCAGAGCAGGCAGGGTCATAGATGACTCTGTCGCCGCTGTCCCAGCCTTGCGGGGAGGTGGCTGTGGGGTCATCTCAGCCCACAGGGATTCACTGGCACCCAAGACAGGAGACCGCAAGGATGCAGGGGGTTGTTTGTTCAGCACTATACCTTGCCAAGGCAGCACTACAGTCCAGGACATCATCACGAAGGAGTCCAAAAGCCCCCAGCCCCTCTCCTCACTTCATGTTCCCACCTAGGAAACCATTCCACCCAGGAGAGTGTTGCCATCAGGAATCTTCTGCAGGTCATAGAAGTTCAGGCTTTGTAACCCCTATGCTCTTCCCACATCAGAAGCAACATCAACCCCTACATCTAACTCTACCCCACACCAAGGACTGCACCAAGAAGACCCTTGAGCAACCTAGGCAAAGCCTAAACAAGCTCTACCCCACAGGTCTGGTGGGGTGGCAGAGAGCCCTTGCTAATGCAGGCAGCAGGGTAGCGCTGCGAGTGCCAGTGGCTCTTCAACCATAATGAAAGTCTCAGGTATCCCAGCCCGGCCAAATCACCTCCTACAGATGCAGCACAGAGCTGGAGTAGCAATAAAAGTGTCAGGGACATCTCCTCGTGCATCACCAGACTGCAGCATTTCGGGAGCAGCCTGCACAGAGGTTAATTATTGCTTCCCTCTCTTCCCCTCTCGCTCCCAGTTTAAGATGGATCTGACTGTCAGGAGGGGTGACAGATGAAGACAAAGCACAGGTACGGCTCCCATGAACTCTGCGCCCGCCTGGATCATCCCAGAGCAGCTGGGAGTGCACAGAGTGGAGTTGTTGGGGGAGGCAGAGGAGGGGGTAGAGTAAGCGAGCAGCAAACCTCCTAGTGCTGGAACGGATCTGCTGCTGGAGACAGGGAGTTGCTGGACTGGAAGAAGAGAAATTACAGCTCCTTCTCTCATAAGAACTGGGTGAAATGGTTTTGTTTTCCTCCTCGTTTCTTTGTGCAGCTTCAGGACTTCCCATGCTATAGGCAGAGACCTCTCCCCAGCCACCTAGGAGAGCACAGAGTCAGGTGCCTTCTGCTTGATGATGCTCCTGGCACCGCACACACCAACAGGTATCTGAGAACGGTCCCCCGGAGATGGAGTGTAAGGAAATCTGGGTTGGGAGTCTCAGCTCTGCCACTCTAACAGCCCCCTGGTTCCATAGAGGAACCGCTAGCTGGAGCCACACTTGCATCTCATGGGGGGAAGGAGGTTTGGAGGTAGTGCTGTGAACGGTCTCCTGCAGACAGACAGTTCTGAGCATCCCTCCTCCGTGTGTAGGAACAGGTGATTTGTCCTTCCTGGCCAGGTCCTAGCACGATCATTGCCATTAAAACCTTGCTCCAACTGCTGGAGGAGGAAGAGATGATCATGACCATGACCCTTCTCTCTGTTTCCCACGAGATGTCCCTCCCTCCAAAGAATCTCCCAAGCTTTTGCTGGTCTGTTTTGTCCTCCCAGTGACCAGATCCCCTGTCCAGGAGGCACCCTGCCCTGCTTTCCCCAGCTGGGACAGGACACAGCTGTCTTCAAAGTAGCTTCTCTCCATTCCATAGCCAGATGGAGAAGATCAGTGCCTATGCAGCAGTCAGGAGCACATCAGTCCCTCCCAGGAATAGCCAGCTGCTTTGCCTCCTAGGCAGTATTTTAGTAGCCTGTGACAGAGGACCATGTGCCCTGCTATTGCTGGTTCTCCCCATTACACACACCCCCCCACCCAGGAATTCCCTAGGCATCAGCCTTTTCTGCCCCGGGAGGCTTTGGAAGGGTTCATCAGGAAGATGGATTTGTGCTCCTTCCCCTGCTTTAGCTCTCACTTGTGTGGAGGAGCTGTCAAAGAGGTGCCCAGCATCTGGCTACAGGGGGGCTGCAGGCTGGGAACTACAAGCTTAGGAGATGTGCTGGCTCCTCAGGGTCGAGCAGCATCCAAGTCTCCACCTCCAGCCTTCCCCTTGCTCACGAGCAGAGACACTGTGACCGGTTCAGAGGGGTAGAGTCACCCCCAGACACACAGGATGGGAAATTACCCCCATTCCCAGGAGGGTTTGAATTTTACCCTATGCCACGAGCAGAGGGGTGGAAAAACCCCCAGCACTGGCACTTTTCACCCCCATCGAGAGGCTTCCACAGATGACCCCAATGGGAAGGTCTGCCTCAAGCTGTTCCCAAACAGGGTCTTTCCTTTCCAGGCTTTCCGGCCGCTTCAGCCTTGTTTGATGCCGTTTAGCTGCAGCTGCTGAAGGAAACATCACTTCAAATTAAACCAAAGGGGAGCACTTCAGCTGGACATCTTTGAAGTAGGAGGGTTTGATAAAAGACTCTATTTCCTCCCTCTCTTGATCTTTTTTCCTCCCCCTGCCTCTCTTCCCCTGCACAGCTTTGGCTGCTCACACACAGCCGAGGGAAAGGCTGCAACTCCTCCTGGGGGCATCCCCTCTCTCAGCCAAACAACCTCTACCCTAGGATGATGGACTCAACCACAGTTGAGTGGATGGAGTCCAACGAGCCTGACACCACTATCACCCCGAAAACACAGCTAGAGGTCCTTCCTCTCCCAGAGGCACCCTGAACAGGCCAGCTCCCTGCTGCTTGGGCTGCTGCAGAGCCCAGGAGAAATCTCAACAACCCACTGCCAGCCTGTTGTTACCCGGGGTAGGACGAGATACTCTTAAGCTGCTAAGTAGTTACCCTCTGCCTTCCAAACAGCTCTCGTCTTCCCAGCTGCTTTCCTGAGCCCTTTCAAAACCCAGTGCTCAGCCCTGGGCAGGCTGAGTCATTAGGGCACCAAGTAAGCCAGGGCAAGCCCTCCAGGATGTCTTGCAAGCCCTCCAGGGTGTCTTGCAAGCCCCTCCTTGCCAGCCCTCCTGCAGGGCAGTAGGAGCACCCAGGATGTAAGGAGCACATGTGCCTGCTGAGGAGGATGCGTAGGGAAGACTGAAGAGCTCCCAGCTTGTCCCTCCCTGTGTGACAGCTAAACAAGCCGAGACAATTAAATGTGCCATTTGATGGCTGCCTGGCAGAGGCAGAGTCTCTCTCCCTCTCTCTCTCTTTTAATAAAAGGCCTCTTTCCTTGAAATCGCTCAGGCTGCTGTGAGGTCTGCAGCCTGTGAAGTGTGAGAGCCCTTCACATTTAATTAAACAGCCCATCCAAGCCTGCCTCCTGTCGACAGAGCTGGCTATGCTGCCAGAGATGCCCTGGCACCTTGCTGACACTGCAGCTCTCATGAGGTGAAACACCTCCGACTGGGTTGCTTTGCATGCCCTCACCTCCTTTGACCTGCACCCTTGCACAGGCAGGGTCAAGCCCCAGCTTGCCTGAGGGTCACAACGTCACCCCGCACAGGTCTGCCATGCTCTCAGGGTATCAGTGCCCCATCCTCTGCGCTGTGAGCCCTGCTCTCTCAAGAGGCTGAGCCACACCTGCTACAGGAACAAGGTCTCCACGGTACGAGACAGCCAGGGATAGGATCCAGCCCTACGATGAACCATCCTACCCCTCCACATCTCTGACCTGCAAATCCAGAGGCCACTCCACAGCTAAGACACCACAGCCACGGCCTCCCCGAGCAGTCAGCACCAGCTTCCGCCTGTCGCCAGCTCTGCTCCTCATCAGCCCAAGCTGGGGAAATGCCCTGCTCTTGCCCAGGGCAGATAAGGGAGATGGATAAGGATGAGGGCAGAGGGGAGGCCAGCGTTTGGGTAGCTTGGCTGGCTTTTACAGAGAGCACTTGCAGCTTAACCCTTCTTTCCAAGGTCAGGGCAATCTGGAAGTGGGAGAGAGCTGGAGTTTGGGATAATTCTTGGGGATACCACGCTAGTGCTTTCATCCCACCCAGCGGATTTAAAGCAGAAAATGTTGAGCACGCACTTCTGGCTCCTCCATCCTTGGACAGGACAGGGAACTTTGCAGCAGCTAACAGTTTGTTATCCTCAGGCACGAGGTCTTCAATGCACTGACTGCACCCACGCTCACAGGACACGCTGAGCAGGGCTCCTAAGGCTCCCCTGGTCCCCTTGACCCCCAGGCAAAATGTAAAACCATATTGATTTGGTTTTTAATTCCCTACCCGAGCTATCCTGCCAGGGAAGAACCAGCTCGAGCAAACGTCTTGGAGAGATGCTGAACAGTCACCCTACCCCTCCATCACATACAGTGACACACTGCTAGGGAGCAGGCAAGGCGGGGGGGAAGCTGTGGCTAGGAGAGGAATGTTACTCTAGGAGAGGGCTCAGACTGGGCAGAGACCCCATCACTCACACTCCCAGGCCTGCCAAGCCAGAGGCACAGTAACTGCGAGCCTGACACCACCCCCCACCTCCCCACCAGTGTGCTCGGGCAGGGACCAGGCACAGGGGCTCCCGTTTCCGCCTGCCGCTGGCTGTAACAGAGCAGAGCAGTGACAGAGAGCAGCTCCAGGGCAGAAAGTGTTGCGAGGAGAGACAGCAACCAGTGCTCTGATAAGGCAGGTCTCTGCTGAGACCTACTCGATTCCCAGATAACCCGCCCCAGGACCCCTCCAAGGGTACCTGTGCTGGCTGCAGGTTGCGTCCCAGCATGGGTTGTTGTTCGCCTGCTCCAGCTCATCTCCTGCTCCCCATGAAGCCAGACCCCAGCCCCATGCCAAGGGGAAAGCTCTGCCCAAGGGAAGCAGTGCTGGGCTTCAGGAGCAAACTCAGGACATCTGATGGGCATGCAAGCTCATATCTGGATCACGAACCAGCTGCAGGATAGAAGGCAGAGAGCAGAGGTCAGTGGGACAGAGGAGGCCTGGATCTAGTGGGGTACCCCAAGGATCGGTACTGGGACCAGTCCTCTTCAATGTATTCATTAATGACTTGGGTGAGGGATCAGGGGGCACTGTCAGTGAGTTTGCTGAGGACACCGAGCTGGGTGGTGTCACCGACCCCCCAGCAGACTGGGCTGCCATTCAGCGAGACCTAGACAGGCTGGAGAGCTGGGCAGAGAGAGATGGAGTGAGGAATATCACCAGGATCCCCTCCACACCATCCCCATGCACCAGCAACAGGTCTTCCCCCCAGGTGACCATGGGTGAATGTCAAAAAGCCAAGGAGAATCCTCTCCACACGAAGAGCTGCCTCCTGCCCAAGTCCGGTGCCACTCCTGATGGTTCTGCACAGACACAATCACCTCCCAAGGACAGGGAAGACACCATCACATCCCTTCACTGGATGCATGTTCAGCATCCCACTTGCAGCCTTGGTAGTGAACACAGACAGTGACCCAGAGCTTTCAGCAAACTCATCTGTGGAGAAAAAAGCAGCCTCAACTGAAAGCCTTTCACAGGCTTCACCAGGCACTGGTCCTGGCAGAAATCAGGTGGTGTCACCCAGCATCAACCCCAGCATGAATCCTGAGCTGTCATCACCAGCTAAAGAGCCCATGAAAGCCCCCACACACAGCCCTGCCAGCGCTTCAGCCAAGCTGGAGGACAGAAGCTGCTCACACGGCTTTATCTGGCTGGAAAGCCTTCCTTGAGATAGGAGGCTGCTTGCACTGCTGGAAGGAGCTGCAGGTGCCCTGAGCCTCTGGCTGGGATTTGGCTCAGCTGGAACAAAGCCCCCTGTACCCCAGTCCGTCTTGCTCCCTGCTTCTCCTTGAGGCCAAGCTAGAGGCCAGGGCAGCTCCATAACCCCTGTTTCTATGGGAAGCTACAACAGGCAATCTCTGCATCACTTCTCATCCCTCTTAGAGCTACTGTGCTGGTCTCTGCAGGAGTGGGTACTGGGGCTTGCCAGGACCCTTCACAAATAGAGAGCATGCTGCTAGGATGTAAGACCAAGGAGAAGAGGTAATACCCCCTCGCTCCTGCAGCAAGCATCAGCATTCAAGCACCTACATAAGCCCACAGCAAGCACATTGAGAGAGCACTGCCCAGTCCCTGCTAGGAGATGAAGGTGGGATGATGCCACTTCCCTTTCCCCTCATCTGCACACAGAGCTGCCTCCAGAAGTAGCTGGACTGGATATATCCCCCCCCAGCTCCATCTCTCAACCGAGCCATCACCTTTGAAGAGACAAGCATGAAGTCCAGCTAGCAACCCACCATCCACACCTTACAGCATCTCACCTGACCCAGCCACACCACCTCCCAGTTGCTTTGCTTTTAAGAGCAGCCCCAGGGGTGGAGCAGGGCAGGACTGCCCAGGTGGAGCTGGGTTAGTAAGGTGAGGTGGAGAGGGGCTAAACCCAAGGCTCTAATCTGGGTGGCTGGGTAGGTGTGGGGGTAGCAGGCAGTGTTTCATGCCTTACCCCTGACCATGCAGGTATTCCCATTCCCTAGGGTCTGTTTTGCATCTCCACACCCTCGCAGTCCCAGCTCAGGAGGCACAAGCCAAAACAACCTGGCTCTCTGTGCCCCTGCAGCCAGCATAGCCAGCCTCCCTCTGCAGCCAGCTTGGCCAGCCTCCTCCTGCAGAGAGCACCCCGCTGCTTGCTGTGACTGATACGGGGATCCTGGTGCTTTTATTAAACTCTTTGCTTCCTGTTTTAAGCTTAATAATAAATTGCATGTCACATTACGGCTGTGTTTATTAAAACCCATTGGCGTGGGCTCTGCTCTGCAACAGCATTTGAATTATTGAAAGCAACGCCCCATGGAGACCTATTTGCTGCAAACGCAGGAGGATTTATTTCCACTTTGCTTATCAGCTGGCATAAGTGCTGTGGGGAGGCAGGGAAGGGGGCTTGCTCTCTTTCTTTTCTTCCTGAGCCAGCACAGTAAGGGAGAAGAGGCAGCGCGTGTAGAAGGCACAGGGGAAAATGTCACCACCTCAGCGATGGGGACAGACTGGGGATGAAAAAGTGTTGGGTGCAACTGGCTACTGCTTTGTTCTGCCTGGTTGCCTTGGCTCTGGATGAGTTCCCCACGTCTGGTTGGTCTGTGACTCAGTTTACCTATTAGCAGACCACAGCAGGTTTCTACCTAAGCATCACCAGCATTCAGCTCAGGCTGACCAAGACCTCAGCCGAAAGCTATTGGTCTCTGATGAGAGATCCCCACAGCATGGGGGGCAACAACAGGGTGACCATGAGGGGTTTTGACCCTCTTGCTGCCACAGTTTAAAGCACAGACCTGAAGGCTGGATGTCTCTGAGCTCTGTCCCGACCTAGCTGTGCTTGCTGCAGCCACACAAAGCCAGTGTGGAGAGGATGCTCTAGCTCCCTAGGGAGCTAGAATCCTTAGGGATCAGAAGGGACCTTAAAGATCACCCAATCCAGTCCCCCTGCCACAGCAGGATCACCCAGACCAAGTCACACAAGAACACAACCAGGTGGGTCTGGAACGTCTGCAGAGAAGGAGACTCCACAACCCCCCTGGGCAGCCTGGTCCAGTGCTCTGGGACCCTCCCTGGGAAGAAGGTCCTGCTGAGATTGAGAGGGAACCTCCTCTGTTCCAGCTGGCACCCAGTGCCCCTTGTTCTGTCACCAGATGACCTTGAGAAGAGCCTGGCTCCATCCCCCTGCTAACCCTCCCCTTCTGATCCCCCCCGTCCCTTGGGATGGCATCGCATCAAAGCAGAGCTGCTGCCACAGGGCAAGAGGAGGGCATAGAGAGAGCAGGGCTGAGTCTGGCATGCTCCGGTGGTACCTAAGGTGCCATGTGCCTTCGCCGGGCACCCAGCCCGGTGGCAGGGCTTGTCCCGGCCAGTGGCTTTGCCAGGAGATGGCAGTGTTTATCGGCTAACGGTGCTGCTGGCCCCATCCTGGACTCGGGGCTGGAGGCGCAAAGCTGCTCCTGCCCAGGCTCAGGCTGGGGACAGGCACCCCTGAGGGCAGGGAAGCACAAGGACAGGGTTGGTTTTTAATGCTGGACCGTATTCACCTACCCAACCTGCTGGGGTTCCGCTGCAGAGCACAAACCCCTGAGTCTGGGCACTGAGGAGGTGCAAGGATGAGGGAGGTACCAAGGGCATCCTGTTGGCTCTTAGAGGATCAGGGCATCCCGGTGTTGATAACAGGACACAGAGCTGCTGGAGGGTGTCCAGCGTAGAGCAACCAAGATGATGAAGGAAGGAGAGCAGCTCCCTGATGAGGAAAGGCTGAGGGACCTGGGGCTCTGGAGCTTGGAGAAGAGGAGGCTGAGGGGGGACCTCATTCCTGTCTCTAAATTTGTGAGGGGTGGGTGTCAGGAGGATGGAGCCAGGCTCTGCTCAAGGGCATCTGGGGACAGGACAAGGGGCACTGGGTGCCAGCTGGAACAGAGGAGGTTCCCTCTCAATCTCAGCAGGACCTTCTTCCCAGGGAGGGTCCCGGAGCACTGGACCAGGCTGCCCAGGGGGGCTGTGGAGTCTCCTTCTCTGCAGACGTTCCAGCCCCGCCTGGCTGTGTTCCTGTGCGATTGGTCTGGGTGATCCTGCTGTGGCAGAGAGATCAGACTGGATGATCTTTTGAGGTCCCTTCTGATCCCTAATGATCCTGTGATTGTGTGAAGGTGTTGGAGATGATTAATGCATGGGCTGGCTCGTGCCTGGGGCCAGAAGCCACGTTAGCAGTTCCCAGTGCAGCTGACCCCCTCCCTGACGTCAGTCTGACATCTGTGCCAAGCTGCTGCTCTGATCACACCCAGCTGGGTTGGCAGGAGCTGCTCAGCCCTCTCTCTGCTCCCCACCCCCTAGAATAGAACCCCCCCAAAAACTGTTTGGGTCCTGGAACTGATAAGAGCATCTGCTAGAGCCTGGAGAGACCCTCTTCTTAGGGCAGGGGCTGTGGGAAGCATCTGAGCAGCCAGCAGCAGAGCTGACCACACATTTCTAGAGCCAGTAACTGACCTCAATTAAGCTCTGTGGCAGTGACTGATTCCAGCCACGCAGCAATATCGAGGCCTTTAATTTTTAAGTGACTAGAAACAAGACTGGGAGCTGGGTGGGCAGACACCAGCCCTCTCCATCCTCCTGGGGCTGCTCTGCTGCTCCTCTTCTTGGGAGGAATGGAACCCCAATAGTGGCTGAGCTGCCAGCCTGCAAATCAGGCAGCCCTTTCCCACCCTGGGATCTGAAGAAACTGGGAGACACAGCTCCCAGTCTGGTTAATCTTGGCCAAGGTCTCCCTCCTCTCCATTACCAGGTCTGTGCTGGATAGCAGGAGCCCAGTGTTTCCTCTGCCAGGTACCCATGGGGTACCATAGGGATGAGGTGTGGAGCTGGAGTGGGCAGGAACTGAGACCAAAACAGGGATGTTCAGCCTTGCTCAAGCAGGTCGTTGCCCCACAGAGCACACAGAGAGCCAGCGACAGGGATCCAACTCACCTGACCACCCCTGGCCAGCACAGCACTGTACCTACACCTGACATGACCTGGATTTGAGCCAACACAGGGGCCAACCATAGCCGCACTGAGGGTTGGCATGGCAGCCCTGGCTGGAGGCCAGACCTATGCACTGGCAGGGAGCCCTGTGAGAAGCTCCTGAAGCTCTGGGATGTTCTCAGGTTTCCCAATGCAGCTTCAGCCAGAGAATGGTCCTGTTCCAGCAAGTCACTCTGTGTGTGAACAGGATGGGTGAGAATGCCCTGGCTTCTCCAGAGCAGGTTTTGCACCTGAAAAAAAGCACAATAAAAGCCTGTCCTAGGCTTCTCCTGAACACCCTCCAGCCCTGGGAGGATGTAACACCTCCGGGAGGATGTAGCAGCCCCAAGAGGATGCTGTTAGGCTGTCAGATGGAAGGAGAAACTGAGGCACGGGTGGCTTTTGCATTCCCCCAGCTGAGAAGGAGTTTGCTGCCAGGGAGAACAGGCAGCACTGCTGGCTGTGCCCTATTGAGCAGCGGTTGCAGGGGCCAGGGCTGGCCCAGCCTCACTGGCTGCAGGAATTTTGCTTCACTGCCAGCTCCAGACAAATCCCTTTTATTTGCCTGTTCAGGTTTCGATGCTGTAATTGCTCTGGCTGAGCCAGCTCTCCAGAGAAAGAAAGCAAAAACAGGGGAAGGAGAGCAGCACGGTGCCCAAGCTTCCAGCCTGCTCACATCCTGCCTGCTCCTGCCTGAGCTCTGGCCAACTCCTTCCTCCTGGGACTGGCTTCCTGCTACAGCTCCCGACCTCCCTGGAGCTGGCACAGAGCAACCAGTTGCTTCAACAGGAGGTTTGGAGTCCCAGAAGCCCTCCTGTATGTGCTGCTGATCCCCTTGAGCACGGGTTCAGCCCCAGGAGGAAGTGTGCCCAGTTTGCCCTGGGCATAGAGCAGCACCGTACAGCTCTGGGCTTCCTTCTCATGATCCCCCACCCCAAGATGACAGTTTGCTCTGGATCACCAGCTCAGGCAGTCAGGTTATTTTTGAAATAGGGCACTTCCAGTGGAAACAGGAGCCTGCTCCACCCTCTCTGTGCCATCAGGACTGTGGTGACCTGGGCTGTCACAGAACCCCAATACAAAGACGGGCAGAGGTGGGATGGGATCTGAACTGATGGGAGTGCAAAAAGCCAGCTAGAGGCATCCCCACTGCACAGAAGATGGGCTGCTGGGGCTCTCCATCCCAGTGAGATGAAGCAGGTCCTGTACCAGGACCAGCTGGGAGCACCAGGACCAGGTATGGTGCCTGAAGCCAAGCACTCCCACCCTGAGCAATCCATAGTGAACTCCAACAGTAGAATCCAAGGTCTTTGCACCCTCCCTCAGCCCCAGAATAATCCTTGGTGACCGGTCTGCGTTGACTTTGACCTACGTGTGTATTTGAACTAACAGTAACCCCAGGGGCCGAGGAGAGCCCCGCGGTAGGGAAAGCAGAGTCGAGAAAGGCCACGTGGGCAGTGGAGCAGGAGAAAAGACAGCACTGAAAACCACAAGCATCTGGTTTCTTCAAATCACTCCCAGAAAGTTAAAACCAAACCAGAAGAGAAGGGTGTTTTGGCAGCAGGTTCCTCGGGTTCTGGGGAGGAGCTTGGGATGCCCTGGTATCCTGGTGCTCCAGGGATGCGGATCAGTCCCCTCAGTTGTCACTGGGTGTCACAACCGGGTCTTCAGCTTCTGGGCTGCTGCCTCCACTTCCAGCATCAAGTCCTCATCACACACAGTGGGGTTGTTCCTGATGCCCATCTGCCATCACACCACCCCCACACACACACACACACACACTCAGTGTTGGAAGACAGGGGACTTTGCACCAGGTGACACTGCCCCTGCTCCTAAATCCATGGCACTAACCAGAGGGCATCCTTTCCCGGGCACCCCCAGCAAAGGGCTGTCTCACCCTGGCCCCCACCCCCAAAGAAGAGGCTCTTGTGCCAGCACAGTTCAGAGAAGGAGTTTTGGGCTTGGGGGGGGGGGTGCTTGGTCGCTCCAGAGATGCCCCCCAACCCCCAGGAGTGGCCACCACAGTCGTCCAAGTGATCTCTGCAGCAGGACATCTCATCTCTGGGCTAGTAATAGTCCTCCTCGCTCTCCCCATAGTCCTCAGGTGTCTTGTGGGGCTTCGGTAGGGAAAAGCCTGTCAGGTTGAGCTGGTCTGAAACAGCGTTATGAAGACAATGTGATGCTGTCCCCCACGATACCTGCCCCCTTCTCCACCAGGACCAGCGTGAAACCACGCAGGGCAGCATGTGGGAGCATCTCCAGCACAGCCCTAAGTGCCAGCAACTCCCACCACCCCAGTGCACCCAGTCCAGACACCCCCTCCCTCATCCCTGTGACAGTGTGGGGCCAACAGGAATGCGGTGCTCACCTGGCGTGAAGACAGTCAGGCTGGCTAATGCCATCACCTCTCCAACCCTGTTCCTGGCGAAGCAGCGGTAGGTGCCTTCATCTGTCACCCGCACTCCCTGGATCTGAAGCCAGCCAGTCACTTCGTATTTCTGGGGGCCACCTCTGAACTGGGAGAGGAGGGGGTTTGCTTTAGTGCTGGGACCAGGGAAGCCCTGAGTGGCGCTGGGAAGAACGGGAAGGAGTACACAGACCCAAGGAAGATCTTTGCCCCCCCAGTAAACACCCCCACAGGCATGGATGTAGGTCCCACCTCTTGCCACTAGCCAGGAACAGGGTAGGGAAGAGGCATCTGCTCCTCAGGAGGGTCTGGGAGCGCTGCTACAGACAGGACCCTGCAGGTGTGCTCTGAGTGCTACCGTGGTTGAGGGTACTGGCATTAGCGTGCTGCAGGGTGGCAGAAGCAAGGGGACATCCCTGCCACAGGCACAGCTAGCCCTAGCCAGCTCACAGGAGCCCCAGGTCACGTTCTGGCAGGCAGCAAGGTCCCAGGATTGCTCTGGCGCCAGCTGGGCTGTTTCTTGTTTGTCCCCAGCGAGAAATAGCCTTCTCCTGACCCAGCTGGAGTGCAGCTGTGTTTGCAGGCTGCTATTATGGTAGGGTGGCCAGGGGTGGAGGACAGCTGAGTCTCCTCCAGCCAGGCACAGCAGCCCTGCTTAGCGTGAAGATCCTCAGCCTGATCCTGTGACAGGCTACAGGGCAGCATGAAAGGGGACCAGCACATCACCCCACAATAGTGCTGGGTCCCACCTGCTTCTGCAGCTCCTCCAGCTGTCTCACTGCCATCCCCCCTGTGCATTGGTGTCTGGCTGCAGCTCACAGCCCCGTGGTCTGCACCCACACCCTCTAATAGCCAGGCACGCCTGCTGGCCACTATATTTGTGGTCCGGCAAGTCCCTTCTGCTCCAATCGGCAGGTTCAGAAGGGCAGGGATTGCCTGAGTCTGCTGGTGGGGCCAAAAGATAACCTAGGGTGGAAGGCATCTCAGGGGGTCCTCTTCCCTTCAGCCTTGCTGGTGAGGCTCCAGTGAAGCCTCTGTGCAGAGCAAACTAAAGGCAGGAAGATGGGAAACTCCTTGCTACATGGCTCTGCGGGTCCTAAAAGTGATTCCAGAGTTAACAATACCAGTAGAGAAAACAGCAGGAGAGAGTCCTGGCTCAGCCTCGTGATGTGGATGCTCCGCTCACCCCCTTCTCATCCCGCAGTAGCCAGGCTTGGCCTCTCCCAGCAAGATGACCACCTTCAGGTCTGATCGCCCACAAGTGCTGGGAAGGGTTGGATCACCCCAGGGCCATGTCCTAGGCACACTGCTCACCTGGACAGAGATGTGAGGGTCATCTCCAGGCAGCAGCATCTCTGTGCCATCCTTTCTCCACTCAATGGATGCCATGGGGTAGGCGAAGACCTCGCAGCCGAAGATGACATCCTGTCCAGTGATGTTCCAAGTGTCATACGGAGGAGAGGTGATCTGGGGCTCTGGGGATGGGGACAGGAGATCAGGGTGAGCTCAGAAGAGATCTCACCAACAGTAGGTCCCAGGAACTCTCCCGAGCTGGTCCCCAGAGGTGTGGCATTTGGCTCACGTAGAGATGCTAGGACCCTTCCCACGTCCCCTTCTTCCCCCACTTATGTGGGAAGAAGTTCCATCTGTTATTGAGATGGAACCTCCTCTGTTCCAGCTGGCACCCAGTGCCCCTTGTCCTGGCACCAGATGCCCTTGAGCAGAGCCTGGCTCCATCCTCCTCACACCCACCCCTCACAGATTTAGAGACAGGAATGAGGTCCCCCCTCAGCCTCCTCTTCTCCCAGCTCAAGAGCCCCAGCTCCCTCAGCCTTTCCTCATCAGGGAGCTGCCCTACTCCCTTCATCATCTTTGCTGCTCTATGCTGGACACATCCAGACCCCACATTCCTTCCCTGGAGGGATGGAGTGGGGACCATCTTTCCTACCCACACCTGCTCCAGGAACTTGGCCCACAGCATGAGGCACAGGTCAAGGGAAGACCTCCATCCCGCAACGTGTCTGGGGGGAGAAACTGCAGGGTATGATGATCTACAGAACACAAAGGCAACCTTGACACTCCTCAGGCTGCCAGAGGCTGGGGACAGCCCCGGGTGACCTGTGCCAGCCTGGGTAGACTGAGGCATAGCCTCCCCAACGCCGCCTGGCCCCACAGTCCCCAGTCATGTTTTAAATGGGCGATGGAAACTCAGCAGCCAAGTCAAACAGACCTAGGTTTCCATTTGCAGGAGGCAGACGCGTTTCTTGGGAGTGCTGGGCCAGCGTGAGCCCAGAGCTGCAGCCAAAGATTCCCTAACAGTTCCCTGGAACATCCCCATCTGCTCCAGCAGCGGGGTTTGCTGCTTCCCACAAACCCCGTTCCCACTTGGCAAGCTGCTCCCACAGTTCCCAGGCATGGGAGCTGCAGGGTGGGAGGCACAGGGGAGGATCTGCTGCTGCAGGGAGCAGTCCCCTGTGGTGCTGTGTCCTTACGGTCACCGTAGGTCTGCTGCCAGGTGAGAGGGTTAAACCAGGCCCCCCTCCCGTGCTCATCCCCTCTCAAGAGGTGCAAGCATCCATCACGCTGCCCACACAGCCACTCCCAGGGCACTACCTGATTCGCAGGGACCTTCGTGGGCCACGGTGAGGTTGGCATCAGGGTTGGCATGGGCTACCTCCAGAAACCTGCAGATCTGGGCGTAGGTTTTGCCATCAGAGCCGCAGAGGGCAAGCTGGGAGAGGCAAGTGCACTGGGGCTCAGGGACCTCTCCATGCTGCAGGTCCCCAGCATCCAGCCGGCATTCCAGGTGTTCCCCACACTTGCCATAGAAGTGGTTGATGTTGTCTAGGTCACAGATCTGTCCCTCCAGGTTGGCACACTCCCAGCAGCAGTCACAGGCATCCCGCACTGTGCCAGCCAGGCAGCCGCGCGGCACTGGGCATTCCTCTGGCCGGCACTCAGCACAGCCTTCTCCTTCCTCCAGCAGCCTCTGCCAGCCCCGCTGGAGGTAGTTGGAGGTGCTGGGAAAAGCCTGGCCCAGCTGGAGCAAAGCCCAGTGCAAGGAGAACAAGGAAAGCATGATGCAAGAGGAACTCAGGGTCTTGGCTTTAGACATCTTCATGGCAGAAACTCTATCCTGGTCCCACCATCACTTGGACATGGATCTTCAGCAATGCTCTGGGATTCCTGGCTAGATCCAAGGAGCCATCCTGCCCTGTGAGGAGGAAGGATGATGTTACCAGTGCAGGGTGTCCCACCTCTCTAGTTCCCAATTAGCTGGCTCTGAACAGCAGCAGCAGCACTGGATGATGTGCTGTGGAGAGTTGGTCTGCACCCCTCTCAGCCCCCAGCCCTGCAGCCACATCCTTCATAGAATCATAAGGGATGGGAAGCAACCTCGAAAGATCATCCAGTCCAATCCTCCTGCCACAGCAGGATCACCCAGACCAAGTTGCTTTGTATCTCCTGCCCTGAGACATCAAGCATCCTCTGGTGGGACAGAGCTGCTGGCCCCAGACCAAGCATCTTTCATCCTTCCTCCCTGCAGCCTGGCAGGTAGAACCCAACCTCCTCTGACCCCACAAAGAAGCCACCAGGCTGCCGAGGTCTGAACAGGTCATGGCTCAGCAGGGTTGCACGCAGTCCTCTCAGGAAGCCACTCTCAAGCCACTCTTTCCCCACTGCTTCACAAGTCACAAGCCCTTGCTTTCCTCCCTCACCACCCAGACAAAGGCAGTGGAGCAGCTGACCCTGCAGGCAAGGGGCAGTTTCCATGCTGGAGAAGCCATCGGTGAGGAGCAGAGCCAGGAGGGTGCAGAGCCTGCACCGAACACTCTTGTTGTAGGCATCACCCACCTGAGCAAGGGAAGAACCATCCCTCAAGAAAGCTTCGTGTTACCACACAGTGACTGATGCTGAGCTTGTTAAAACTCGGCACACAAGTGACAAGCAGCAGGCCAAGCATGGTCAGCCCATACCTGCACAGAGAGGTTTCCCACTCCTCCTCAACCCACATCACCCACCCCTACCCCAGGTGAGCGGAGGTTGATCTGCTCCAGGCTTCTCATCTCTGCTCGAGGTGGGGGGGAACATGTGGGGTCTCAGTGCCTCTCTCCAGAGGAGGGGACAATGGAACAAACCACTGTGTGGACTTCCCTCTGGTTGCCTTCCCTAAGACCGACTGAAGTTACGACCCCCTGCCTCAGGGCCACCCAGCACGAGTGGGACTTGTGGGACCCCTCCCCTCATGCTGGGACCGGCACCACAAGGCAGGCAGACTGCACCCCCAGTCCCTCCACTTGCCCAGAAAGGGGGTGATGGGGATGGCCGGCTACATGCAACCCCCCCGATATCTTAGTGACCCGTTTATGGGAGACCACCCAAAGGGT
>VZRI01004923.1:63421-74829 GCA_013397515.1 Upupa epops
TCCGGGGTGGGGGGACCCGGGGGGACACCGCTTCGCATCACCTGAGCGAGCGGGTGGGGGTAGGGGGCACCGCACACCCCCTAACCCCGGCCGTGCCTCAGTTGCCCCATGTGCCCCCTCGATGCCCCGCGCTAAGGGAGGAACTCGGGGGATAATGTGAGGCTCCCCCATACCTCTCCCCACGCAACCCCTCGGGGGGGACGCGCCCCCCTCGCCGTGCCCGTGGGACACACGCGCGGCTCCCCCCTCATCGCCAACGCCGGCCCAGGACACTCGTGATTGACGGCTCCCGCATCCCATGTCTGCGCCGGTCCCGCGGGGGCGGCCAATCCCCGCAGGCGGGGGTGCGGGAGGCGGTGCTGGTCTCCCCCGCTTCGCCATCCCCCCCGCGCTGCCGGGTGTCTCTTTCGCAGGTGGCACCATGGGGACAGGTGAGGAGGGCACGGGATGGGACGGGGGATGGTTCCCGGTGCCCCTTGGCGTGGGGGGGCATCACCGGCCGATGCCGGGGAAGGAGGAAGTGGGGATGGGGGGCGCAGCGAAGGGTTGGCAGGTGCCGGGACACCCGCGTGTCCCCCTGGCCGGGCCATCTCTTATTTATTGAGGTCAGGCTGGGGCAAGCTGGGGACGAAGCGGGGGATGGGCCGTGGTGGCGTTTCACTCGTGCCTGGAAAATCCCCGTGGTAGCCTCCCCGAGGTGCGGGGCAGCCCCCGTGCCCACGGCAGCGCCCGACGGTGTAAATGCGTGAAGGGATGGAGGGAGCTCAGGCGGTGGGGGGGTGGTGGGGGGGGGACTCCTGCAGTTCCCGCTGCAGAGCATCCTCTGGGATGGGCTGGGGGTGCCGTCGAGGTCCCTGCGTCACCTCACCGGAGCCTGCCCGGATTTACACGGCCAGCTCAAGCCCCTACGCCGGAGTGGCCTCTCGGCTCCAGGGCAGGGCAGCCTGTGCCCGCCCAGCCACATGGTGGTATCCAGGAGCCATGCAGCAGTTTGATCCCCGAGGTGCTCTAGGGCAGGAGGGGACCGTGCTGGAGTGGGGATCACGAAGCTCCTTTCCCCCCCACCTCCCCCAGGCTGTGCCACTGCGCTCCGGACCCATCCCGCCAGCACCGAGCACCCGCGCCAGCCAGCCCTGGCATCGCGGCGCTAAGAGGGAGCGGTACCCGAGCCCGGGCATGTGCTGCTGGACTATGCCATGTCCCCCCACAGCTGGCGGGCAGCCCTGGCCCTGTGAGGACACGGACAGCCCTGAGACGAACGCCAGGACGCCAGGGTGCCCAGCACCACCATGGCCCAGGGCTGGGATGTGCCACTGTCGGGGATGACGGCAGGCAGCCGGTCACGGAGCTCCAGCAGTGAGATCAGCCTGGCTCCCCACTGCCTCCTCAGCAAGCAGAGCCGCCTGCTCAATGGGGTCACCCAGGGCAGCCGTGCTGCCTCCCCCATGGGTCGTGTCATCCTCATCAACACCCCTATTGAAGGTACGTGAGACGCCCTCCCAACCCTCTACCCACCCCCTTGGCCAAGGAGTCCAGACACCTGGGGTCCCTGGGTCTGGGGTGGCCAGGAGAGTTTTCCCAGAGAGAGAGACAGAGAGAGTCCCCTCCGCTGCTCGCACCCAGTCTGGGTGACGCAGCCCATCCCGTGTCCCCCCAGCCAGCAGCAACGAGAGCAACGTTATCAACGCTATCACGGTGGAGAAGAGCGTGGATGGCAAGCTGGGCTTCAGCGTCCGTGGCGGCTCTGAGCACGGCCTGGGCATCTTCGTTAGCAAAGTGGAGGAGGGCAGCGCTGCGGGTAGGTGTGACAGGGTGAGGGACATCGGTGGCGACAGGCGGGTGGCAGTAGGACCCTCTTGGGGTGCCGTGGTACCCCCTTGATGATGGCAAGCCACCGTTCGTGCCCTGCTACCTGTGGCCGTGGGGTTTTCAGGCTTTCCACAGATAAGGGCAGGGGCAACCCCATGCCAGTGGTGCTGAGCTCCGTCCCCACGACACAGCAGGGTCAAGCACACGTGGGTGCTGTTGCCAGACACCCTGTTGGCATGGGGCTTGAATCGGGTCGAGGACGCAGCGAGGGAGGGAGTGCCAAAGAAGGGCATCAGCGCCCAGCGCTCAGCCAGGCTGCGTGCCCCTTGCAGAGCAGGCTGGGCTGTGCGTGGGTGACAAGATCACAGAGGTGAACAGCGTCAGCCTGGAGAACATCACCATGAGCAGCGCTGTCAAGGTCCTTACTGGCAACAACCGGCTCCGCATGGTGGTCCGAAGGATGGGCCGTGTGCCAGGCATCAAGTTCTCCAAGGAGAAGACAGCCTGGTGAGTGTGGTGTCCCCCATCCAGTTAACCCAAACCCATGGAGACCATAGTGGGGAGGCTCGGTGGGGATGCTGGGAGACAGAGAGGATCCCAGAGCTGGGGGACCTCTAGAGTTGGAGGAGCCTTGGAGGTTTCTGATAGAGATGGGGAGAGCCTAGAGCGGGGCACAGAATGGGCTAGGAAGGTCTGGAGCAGACAGAGTGGGTGCAAGCCCCATTCCCCCACATCCCCCATCCCTACTGCTCTCCTCCACTGGACGACAGCAGTGGCCTCATTCAGCTGGAGGACAAGAACTGCATCTCTGACCCTCTCTCACCTGTGCTCATGCTCCAGGGTGGACGTGGTGAACAGGCGCCTGGTGGTGGAGAAAAGTGGCTCAACACCATCGGAGAGCGGCTCTGAGGACGGGCTGCGGCGCATTGTCCACCTCTATACCACCTCCGATGACTACTGCCTGGGCTTCAACATCCGTGGTGGCAGGGAGTTTGGCCTCGGCATCTATGTCTCCAAGTACGTCCACCCCCAGCGGAGGGTGTCACCCCCTCCCCGGTTCCTGCAGTGCTCATGCTGGAGCACGAAGCCACGGGGTCAGGTGTTGGGCAGGAACAGAGCTCCAGGAAGGCCTCTGCTCCATCCTGAGCCTCCACTGCTGCCCTAGGGTGGATCCCGGAGGGCTAGCGGAGCAGAACGGCATTCGGGTGGGAGACCAAGTCCTTGCAGCCAACGGAGTCAAGTTTGAAGACATAAGCCATAGCAAGGCGGTGGAGGTGCTCAAGGGGCAGACCCACATTATGCTGACCATCAAGGTACCCGTGCCCAGTCCCCTAGAGAGCAACCAGGCGAGGCAGGGGGTTAGCGTGTCCCTGCACTGGCGCTGCCCCAGCTCGGCCCAGCGCCCGCGGGGACTGGTGTGGCTGCCGGCTGGTTGGGTTTCAGGCAGGTGGGAGGTGGGGGGGGATGCATTATTCATGGCCGGCGCCAGATCGGGTTCAGCCGGGATGGCCAGTGTGCACTGACCCCCTGTTCCTCTCCCCCTGTGCCTAGGAGACGGGCCGGTTCCCTGCCTACAAGGAGATGGTGGCCGAGTACTGCTGGCTCAGTCGCTGTAAGGGCACCTTCAGGGACACAGGGCTGGGACCCCCCCCCATGCAGATGAAGCCTGATTGCTGTGGGGAGGGAGACGGAGCACAAGCCCCAGGGCCTTGGAGGGGACATGAGGCTCCCTGCACCGTGGTTTAGCATCACCACAGTCCTCACGGACGTGCAGCGTCTCCATGGAGGGACACGAGGATCCCTACGCAATAGCCAGCAGCCCACTGGTCCACATAACCCTGTGGGACCCCCGCATATCCCTTCTAGGGGATACTGAGCTCCCCAGCGTGACCACCAGCAGCCCCCGTGGTGCTGTGGGTCCCCCCAGGTTCCCTTGTGACCCTGTCCTCAGGAGGGATGTGGAGCTCCAGTCGGCCCTGCAGCAGCGTGTCGCCTTCTGTGTCCCTTTGCAGTGACCAACGGGCAGCTGCAGCAGCTGTCTCAGACCTCAGAGACCAGCTCCTCCATCTCCTCCTACTCCTCGGGGCCAGCACCAGGGGTGGTGAACGGGCTGGGGATGGCCACCCCCGGGCCCCCCACCCGCACTGTGGACGTGGCCATCTCCACGGAGGATGTGCCACGGCGGAGCTGGGTACGGGATCGCGCTGAACGAGCCATGCAGACCGAGCCAGCCGCTGAGGGACTGCCAGAGACGCGGCGCACGGTGCGGCCCCCCGAGCTCCTGCGGGACACGGCCATCCGGGGCCAGGGTGCGCGCGAGCCCCCTGGCACCCACCCACGACGGACCTTTGCCCACTCGCCCAAGACAGCGCTGCTGCTGGCGCTGAGCCGGCCCCGGCAGCCCATCACCCGCTCCCAGAGTGACCTCACTGTTGCTGGTAGGCACTGGGCCACTGCCCCACGCGGGTGGCTCATTCCTCCTCATAGTCCCTCTCCAACCCCACACCTCTAACCCACCCTGGGCATCCCACAGCCGAGCCCGTGCCCCACAGGGGCACAGTCTGTAGCCCTTGACCTACGTGGATAGCTCTTGCAAATCCTGTAGCCGAGTCCTTGGCACCCTCTAGTCCCCAGCCCGCACGGGCACCTGGCCACCAGTCTCGGGCATCCTGTAGCTGTGTGTAGCCCCACCCCTGGCTCTGAGGCTTGCTGAGAACCCCGAAGCTCAGCCCAAGAGCCACTGGATACCCCCCCTGCAACCCCACAGCAGGACTCCTCCAGTTAGCACAGCTCCTGCAGCAGCTCCTCCTTCAAGCCGTTTGGGGTGGCACCCCCTGCCCTCCACAGAGTCCCAACCTCTCCCCCTTTCTGTCCCCAGAGGAGAAGCGGAAGAAGGAGAAGCCAGAGGCACAAGGGACCTGGGGAGGCCCTCCAGGGCTGTACCGCTCCAAGACCCTTGTCAACCTCTTCTTCAAGGGAGGCCGTGCCACCAGTCAGAGCTGGGCACTCCCCAGCCAGGAGCCTCCCGCTTCTGACCGCCGGGCACGCGCCAAGTCCCCGGGGCGCCCTGAAGGGGACAGAGGTATCAGGCTGGGGGGGGGGACAGGGCAGAGAAGGACCCAACCTTGGACTTGGTTCCCCCTCCCTCTGCTTTCTGTGGGCACTGTGTCACCCTTGTGGCATCCCTGTCGTGGAGAGGGGCATGGGGAGGCTGTGCCAGGCTTGCAGTGTTGGCAGTAGGCAGCGATGCTGGCAGCACCGGCACCCCCAGGTGCTCACCCTTCTCTGTCTCCCTTGCAGTAGGTGCTGTGCAGAAGTTTGTCATCAGGAGCCTCAAGCGGGGTAACGGGGCTGCCCGTGTGCTCAGGGGGGGCTGCAGGACAGGCTCTGCATGCACCTGCTCCTGCACTGCATGCGTCTGTCTGACTCTGGTGTGAAACAGCTTGTGGGGGACGTACGGGGTGGTCCTTGCCCTGCTGGCTATTCCTCCTTGTTGTGCCCCTCCAGAGAAAAGCCAGCGTGCCACCATCCTGGGCCCCACGGGCATCGCTACCCTGCAGCCCGCTAGCAGCGACGCCGAGGCCCGCTTCCCACACATCCAGGACACTGCCGCGCGCCTCCTCAGCCCCGATGAGGTGACGGCCGTGCTCCGTCACTGCTCCCGGGTACGGCACCGCGGGCACCGCGTGGGTATGGGCATCCTGAGCTCATCCCTGGGGAGCAGCACGTGCTGCCCGTGCTAAGCAGCGAGAGGTACAATGAGGCAGGGAGGGGGCACGGGGCTGCTGACTCCTTTCCTGTGCCCACAGTACCTGCACGAGGGCAGCGTGGAAGATTTAGTGCGGCCACTGCTGGCCATCCTGGACCGGCCTGAGAAGGTCCTGCTGCTGCGGGATGTGAGGTGGGTGATGCTGAGGGGGTACCCCAATAGCACCCAGATGGGTGGGATGCAGCCAGAGCCTCAAGGATCCTCCTGCCCTACTCTCTGTGAGAGCCTGAGAGCCGCCTCCTCCTCTCTGCCCTGGCAGGAGCGTGGTGGCTCCTACAGACCTAGGCCGGTTTGACAGCATGGTGATGCCTCTGGAGCTCGAAGCCTTCGACGCCCTGAAGAGCCGCTCAGGTAGAGCCTGGCCTCCTGGGCTGGGCTGGGCTGGGCTGGGTGCTGCTCAGGCGGGTTGGGTGACCTCTGGTTTCCCCTGGCTGTAGTGCGGTCCCCTGCCCTCCGCCCGGCACACCATGACGTCCCCCCCAAGAGACACCTCATCACACCAGTGCCTGGTGAGTGCCACCCTAGGGTGTCTGCCTGCTCACTGGGCTG
Organism: Upupa epops; assembly: GCA_013397515.1. NCBI lineage: Eukaryota > Metazoa > Chordata > Aves > Bucerotiformes > Upupidae > Upupa > Upupa epops. The sequence continues at coordinate 69,549 of VZRI01004923.1, forward strand.
ACCCACAGTGAGGGGGGGGGAGTGCAGGGTGCAGGGGGAGTGGGGGCAATTTCTGGGAGGAGAAAGGGAGGGAGCTTAGGGACCTGGATGCAGGGGTTCCCAGGGAAGAGGGCATCTGGGTGCTGGGAGGTCCTGGAGTGTAAGGATCTGGATGCTAGGGCATCTTGGGAAGAGGACCTGGAATCTAGAGAGAGAGAGGGGGTGACTGGGCTTCAGAGATCCTAGGGAGAGGAGCTGGGGGGGTCTGAATGTCCATAGAGGAGGAAGATCTGTGACCCCTGGCATCAAGGGGGTCCCCTAGGTGGCAGCAGTCCCAGAGCATTTGGGTCCCCAGGGGATGCCAGACAGCAGGGTTTCCAGGGAGCAGGACCCTGGGGTCCCAGGGGGATCCCTGGGTGGTGGGAGTCCTGGAGAACAGATGTCTGGGGTTCCAGTGGGATCTCTGGGTAGTGGGGGTCCCAAGGAGCGAGGCTGTGGGGTAACAGGGGAATCCCTGATCCCTTCTCTTTGCAGACTATCGCGGTGGGTTCCTGCTGAAGCCAGCGGGGGCCCTGGAGCCAGAGGAAGCTGGAGGGCTGCAGACAAGCCCAACCCGGTTGCGGACCTCCCCCAGCCCCCGCCGGCTTCACCCCCGTACCTACACCCCGCTCCCTGACGTGCCAGTGGATGCCTATGCCTGCAGCAGCCACCCCCTGCCTGCCACCAGCCCTCGATCCCCCAACTGGCTGCTGGCTGAGCCCACTCTGGGCGAGGGTCACAGGCATTCGCGCAGCCCTCAGCCCTCCTGGCGCAAAGAGTCCCCCAGGACGACACCCGATGGAGGGACCGAGGTGCTGGGGAAGCTGCGGAAGGCACGGCCCCCACTAAGACCCCTCTTTGGGGGTCCAGGGGGTGAGGTGGGGGCAGCCACCAACGGCCCTGAGGATGCTGGCAGGGAGGAAGAGGAGGAGGAGGAGTATCAGCTGCTCACTGTCACCCTCTCCAAGCTGAAGCACTCACTGGGTGGGTGACACATAGCCGAGACCCCAGGGGTGGGAATGAGGTGGGATCCTTCCTCCTAGAACCAGCTTCACTGGGGTGGGTGCCACCCTGTTGGCAAGGAGCACCCCATTTAGGGGGCAAACCCCTGAGCACTCCCTGCAAAACTAGGAGGAGAGAAGAGCTGCCCCAGCCCAGCCCCTTGTCCACAGAGGAGCTACCAAAACAGGGCAGGACAGAGGCACAGCTACCCTGAGGAGGGGATGCCATACCTGGGTGTGAGGGTCTCTTGTTGCTCCCTTGCAGGGATCAGCATCTCTGGAGGCATCGAGTCACGGGCACAGCCAGTGGTGAAGATAGAGAAGATCTTCCCTGGTGGGGCTGCCTTCCTCAGCGGCATCCTCAAGGTATGGAGAGACCTCAGCGGGAGCCTGGGAGGTGGGTGGCATCCGGGAACGCTCACCCCGTGGTGCTGCTGGGTGCTGGCAGTCCCCTGGCACCCCCCACAAGCAGGTGAGCTTCACCCCAGTGCTTTTCTTCCCGGTGGCCAGGCTGGGCAGGAGCTGGTGTCAGTGGACGGGGAGAGCCTGCAGAACGTCACCCACCAGCGGGCCGTGGACATCATCCGCCAGGCCTACCGCAACAAAGCCAAGGAACCCATGGAGCTCGTGGTGCGGGTGCCCCGAGGCCCCCTGCAGTGATGCTGTACCCCCCTTCCTACTTCAAGGAGGCTTCCTGTGCTCGAGAGGAGCTGGGCGACTCATTCCTGGAAGGAGCTGTGGCCGGCCTCAGCACAGCCAGAGGGTGCAAGAGCCAGATCCCACCCCGTGGGCATCAGATCCACCTCGTGGGCATGGAGGAGCTGCCCACTATGGAACCCTAAGAAGAGGGGACGTGACAGGAAAAGCGGGACACAGGGAGGGGACGAGCAGCCCCGACCCTGCTCCAGACACAGAGAGACAGCCCTGCAAAACACCAGAGCCAGAGGCTTGGTTTTAATCAGCGTTTCCAGGCAGAACGTGGCAAGCTGGACTCTGCGCACGGGGCACAACCCAAATAAAGTACAAACCCCCCCTGGAGCCAGGGGTAACCAAGCCAGAGCTGGGCACAGCCAGGCTTTTCCTTTGGTTTAGCCCTCCAACACCCCCTGGGTGCCCGCTTGGGACCCCTACCCCCTCTTCTGCCCACCCCAGGGTTGTCCTCAGAGTGTCCCCAGCTGGCACCCCCGGTACAGTGCCCCTCTCCCACGGCAGGCTGGGCATCACAGGGGCATGGGTCAGGCTTGGTTTTTTGGGGGAGGCAGGGAGGGGGTTGAACAGAGAGAGGACATGGGAAAGGCACTGAGGGCAAGCTGCCCTGTGGCAGGGGTGAGGGGGATACGGACTGGCAGGGTGTGAGCTGGCAGAGGGCGATATGTTTGGTGGGTCCTATAAAAATAGTTATTTCAATGGCACAGAAACCAACTCCCTCACAAACACGGGGGGTGGGGGGCAAGAGGCTGACACTGGCAAGGACAGGGGGCACACCATACCCTCTGGAGGCGGCTGGGTGACAGTGCCAGCAGTGATGGGAGGGAGGGAGGGAACAAGCCAGCCCTCCCTCTGCCCAAGGTGACCCTGGCAGAAGCCAGTGCCACTAATCCCCTGGGCGCTAAGAGGATCAGTAAGAACCAGCTCTGGGAGGCCCTGAGGCTGGGACTTGGCATCCACCTGGCCCCACGTTTCATGGGCAATCAATCCCACGCTGCGGTGGGTGCCAACGCACCCTCACCCCGCCATCTCCACGCTGGGTGGGGAGGAAGCAGCATCCGTGGTCCTGTCTGCCCCCTCCCAGCGCCAGCAGTCACCGCAGAGCCAGAGAAAGCACAAGCATCCCCCAGGCTCCCCAAATCCACGGAGTGGGAGGCTCCCTCTGCCCTTTGAGCACGGGGTGAGGGGCAGAAGGTGCCTCAGATCTCAGTGGCCGTGATCTCCTCGAAGGGTGGGTCAGAGCCGGGGTGATCGCAGGGCTCGAGGGGGCCGTCCTCACCCTGGAGCCGCAGGTGCTGGAGCTGCTGCTCAAGACGCCGGTTCCGGCGGTACATCTGGATGTAGCTGTACTGCAGCTGCTTCTGGTAGCGGATGACGCGCTCCTTCTCCCCCTGCCACGTGCCACGTTCCTGGTCGAAGGCATCCCGCTGCTCCTGTCCGCGCCGCCGTTCCAAGGCCACCTCTGCCCTCAGCCGTTCCAGCTGCTGTCGCAGCCCCGCGCCACTCCGGGGCTCCTCGCTGGGTGGGGGACATGCCTCACCGGCTGGAGGGCACCCCTCACCAGGTGGAGGGCATCGCCCTCGGGCTGCTTCTCGCAGCCCCGCTACCTCCTGCTCCAGCCGCCCGGCTTTGGCTCTGAACAGGTCAGCCTCGCTCTTGCGGCGCTGCAGTTCATTAGCGCAGACCTCCAGCTCCAGCGCCTTGAGGTGGGCAGCCTCCTGCAGTCCCTGCGCCCGCCGCTCACCTGCCTGCAGCTGCACCTGCGCCTCCCGCAGCTGCGCCCGCAGCCCCAGCAGCTCTGCGCCCCGCTGCGCCAGCTCCGCCTGCGCCTCCTTCAGCTGCTGCTTCAGCAGCGAGATCTCCCCCGACTTCTGGCACACCTGCAGTCAACGCTGGGGCTCAGGTGCTGCTCAGGGACCCCAGAGCCTGCAACCCCCTCCCCGCTCACCCAGCACTGCACGGCAACTCACCTCCCACTTGGTCTCCTCGAGCTGAGGTGCCAGCTCAGTGCGCTCCCGCTGGAAGGAGGCACAGCGACGCTCCAGCAGCTCCCGCTCCTGCAGCAGCTGGGCAAAGTCCTCCTGAAGCTGTTTTTTCTCCTGTTGCAGTTGCAGCACCTGGAGCTGCAGGACCTGTTGTCCTCGTTGCGCTGCCTGGGCTGCCTGCCGCGCCTGGGCTGCACAGCGCTGCCGCAGCCCCTCCAGCTCCTGCTCGCAGCGACGCTGCTTCTCCTCGTACACCTGGGCGGGGAGGGATGGACGCACGGGGCTCAGCATGAGCTGCTCCGCTTCTGCTGCCTTCCCCAGCCCGGACACCCCCTGCCCACAGGAGGCACCCTAGGGAGCGGGACTGGGTCGGGGGGACACGGCTATACCTGGCAGATGGCCACCTCGTTCTCATCCAGGCTGTCACGCAGGACCTGCAGCTCGGCCTCCCTCTCCCGCAGCTTGTCCTCCAACTCCCGCACCAGCATGGCCTCCTCGCTGGGCAGGGGCGAGCGCCCACAGGAGCCGCTCTCTGAGGAGGGGCGGCCCCGGCCGCTGAGCGAGCCCGTGCTCTTGCTGGAGGATGAGCGCCCGCTGTCCGAGTTGGAGGGGCGGCACCCCACCGCGGGGTCAGAGGGACCGTGAGGGGTAGCTGGCAAGGTGCCCCCTTCGGGATGCTGGCTGCAGCCAGTGCTGTAGGTGGGTAGACTGGAGAGGGAGTTGCGTCCCGAGTCCGAGAGGGTGCTGGCACGGCAGCTCAGGGAGCTGGTCTTGTCTGCACCCAGCAGGTGAGTGAGGCTCATCTGGCTCTCCGAGAGCCCTGCACGCGTGCCCGGCTGAGCGCTCCGCAGCTTGGGCACCACGGGCTTGAAGGCCATGGGACGGATCAAGGTCTTCTCCACATTCTGCCAGGAGAAAAGGAGAGAGCAGGAAGACTGGGGGGAGAACCGTGGCTCTGCCTGTGGTGCCCCCTGTCCCAGTACATCACACCTTCTAGGAGACAAGGGCTGGTTGCTGCCCGCTCCATTTCCCCTTCCCTGGGTGCCCAGATAGGTTCCCATGCACCTCCCCTGGCACGAAGCTGAGGACATCAGTGGCACAAGGACTTCCATCACCCCAGGAACACCAAAAACGTGGCCACATGGCCACACATCTGAGCCAGCTGGCTCAGCACGGCACGGGGAACAAAGCTAAGGTGCCAGCACCCACCCCTGCCCATGCCATCCGCCCCCCCCATACCTCCTCCAACTTGCCAGAGACAGGGACAAGCTTGGGGGGTGGCCCTCGGAGATGATCATCTGGGGCTCGATCATCACAGGGCTCATCCGAGTCACTGCAGGGGCTGACAGGAGAGGGAGCATCGAGCCAGTCGCCGCAGAAGCCCCCGTTGGCATAGGCATGGGTGATGCTGGGCACAGTCGTGCGGTGCTCTTCAGGGGAAGGGGGGTCCCGGGGGGTGGCCCGGAGCAGCACCTCCGGCTTGTGGAAGGAGGCAGCAGGAGGGTCTCCATCACAGGGCTGGCTGGCATGGTTGTGGCGGGGCCGGCTGGGCAGGAGGCTACCGACACT
>VZRI01004923.1:77655-102556 GCA_013397515.1 Upupa epops
ATGGGCTTGGGTGGCTGAGGAAGGGCTAGTAAGGTTCGGGGCCCTTGGAGGGGTGGGGTTTGGGGCTCTGGCGGTGCCGAGGGCGCTCCGGGATGTCAGAGGGCACGTTGGGGTGCCGTGGGACACCCTGGAGCGGCACCGGGCAGCCCCAGGGCTCCCCGCACAGTCCCAGTCGCATCACAAACCCATCAGAGATGGGAAGGGACCTCGGGCATTCCTTGACTCCCCCCCAGCCTGCACCAACCAAGTGCTCCCCATCTTGAGGGGGTCTTCGTCCCCCAGACCTGCAGAGCAAAGGTCACCCCTGAAGTCGTGTCCTCCCAGGATTACTTGGGGAGCCCAGGTTCCGTCCTGTTTTGATGTCGCAGCCACCCCCTTCCTCGCTAGCTCTGGGAGATGCTGCAGCCATCACCCTGCGCTGGCTCTCCCAGAGCCCCCAAAATTGGGTGAAAAAGCAGAGAAAAAGAAAGCCACACCGGTCACCCCGCAACCCCAGGGTGCCTACTCGGCCCCCAAATCTGAGGCCACCAAGGGTCATCACCCAGGCTCAGCTCCAACACCCTCTCTAGCTCCAAGGAGGAATGGGTAGGAAGTGTAAACAGGCGTCTGGGCTCTCCCCACCCTGGGAGGAAGTGGTGACCCCCACAACCCTAATTCAGCTGTGTTTGGGGGCCTGACTTCCCCCCACTATCCCAACCCCCTCCCCTTACCTCCTCTTCCCCAGGACCCTTCTCTGCCATCAGCCTGCCGTGCGTGGGCACATGAGGGGAAAAGCACACCTGCACTGGCAGCACCCACAGGTGCTCTCCGGGAGAACTGGTGCAGCCCGGAAACCCAGGTGGGTGGGTGTGCACCACCCACCCCAGCTCCTCATTATGGCTCAGCTTCAAACTATGCCTGGCACAGAGGCTGCTCACGACCTGTGTGCCAGGGCACGAGGCTCTGCATCCCCTTAAACCCTCGGGGGAACTCACTCACTCACCCAGCCAGCCAGCCCCAGAACCCCTCCAGGGATGGGGGCTCAAGGACAACCTTCACATTGTGGTTTAATAAAACCAGGGAAATGAAAACCCACCCCAAAGGCTTCAGAGCAACGTCTGGCTGTGGCCTCGTCCTGCCACAGCAAGGACTGGCCAGGTCACAGTGTTTGCTGTTGCAGGGTACAGGTTGGGCCCCCTCCCAGCACCCCCAGAGCCAGGGCTGCTCCCCCTGAGGTTCTACTGCTGGTGATGCCCTGCCAGAGAGGGGCTGGGCTGGGAGAGACCCTACACCGAGTGGGGTGGTGTTAGTGCTGCCTTCAACCAGCTCCTCACCCACCGCGTCCGATAGGGACGATGCAAATCCAGGGCTAGAGTCATCCCCAACCCAGCACACTTTCCCCCCTCCAGTCTCCATCCCAGTCTAGCGGCACCAACCCATGACAAGGGGCTCCTGCCCTGCATCTCTCTGCACAGTTCCTCCCAATGGGGACATCCCAGGAATTCACAACCGACCACCTGGATCACCCCAGGTCTTGAGAACCAAGTCCCAGGGACGACAGGTCACTGCCCTCCGTGACCCAGTCCACACTGACTCTGCTGCCCACACGCTCCCCACATTCCATGTCAGCATGGAGAGGGCAGCGTTTGCCAAAGCCCCCCTCTCCTGGCTGCGTGTCTCTGAGACGAGCCCACTCCTCTCATGGTGACCCCAACAACACGCTGGTGGCGAAGAGGCTGGCTGGTGAAGAAAAGGGCACAGCAGTGCGCAACTGTCGCTCCAGGAGGAGATGAGGTACCTGACCCTCAAGCTCCCAGCACAGTCTCCATCCCTCCCGACAGATGGAGAGAGAGACCTACAGGGCTTATGGCTTCTTGGATGTTCCTGAGCCTCCCTCTGGAGTTTTCTTGGCGGAAAGAGGCTTCTCCTCCTTCATCTTCTTCACCCTGACTTTGGTTTTGCCCGAGAAGGTAAGCGAGGCCTTGCTGAACTCCAGGGGGAAGACGCCTACATCCCCGTCAAAGCGGTTCTTGGACACCTGCAGGTAGCGCTTCCCCGGCCCCGACAACAGCTTACGGTCCTGCAGGATGAGGACGTTGTCGGCCTCCTGGCTGGCCTGCGGGGAGAAAACAACATCTCCAGGAGGGTGCTGGGGAGGCAGCCAGCGACACAGAGCTCAGAGGTTCTCCTGGGCTCCTTCCAGCCCCATTATGGAGCATCCCAGGCCATTGCAAGTCCACCACCAGCTTCCCACACCGACTCCCTGTCTTCCCCCAGGAGAGCCCAGTGACAGCACAGCCACAGGAAAACCAGGGAGAACAGGACCACCACCCACAGAACACATCCTGCCCGCCGGTCATTCAGCTGCCTGGAGCACTCCAGGCTGTCCCTGCACCCTCTCTGGCTACAGCTTCAATTACCTCACCCTCCTGCCCACTCGCAGGCACTGAGTGGTGATTAACTGCACCTAAAGCCCCAGCAGAGCTTTGCCCGGCAGAGGATTTGTTCCCTGTTGGCATCTCCTTACCAAAACCCGGCCAAACTGTGACCCCGCACATCTCCCGGAGCCCTGGGGACATCCTGCTCCTCACAGCACCCCATTCCCCAGCTATGACGCTGGTGGGAGCTGGGGATGGCTCTTCCACAGCCCCTGACTGGGAACGCACGGTGCCTGGATGGACAGGCAAGGCCACCCCAGCCCAGCTCACCTTGGCAGAGCCGAAGATGGAAGCCGTCTGCAGCTCCTTCTCATCATCCTCCTTGCGGGGATGGATGACCAGCGTGATATGGCAGGTGTTGTCTGTGGCAAACTTGCGGAAGGCACCCACTATATAGTCCTGGGCAGCGAGCCTGCCACGGCAGTGAGAATGAGGTCAGAGGCTGGCGCTGCCCAGGGGAAGTTGAGGAGGGCAGCGAGGTGCTGCCAGGATCAGCCCCGCAGCAGGAAGCACCCAGGGCTCTGAGCCCAGTCTCCACAGGGCAGCAAAGGGACAGGGCACAAGAAGGCAGCCAGCTCACTCTTTCCCACCTCTTCCGCCCCCAGGGCAGTGATTACCTTTCAACAGAACAGGGATGCAAGACAGGGCTAAAGGGGACACCCTGTGCAGGGGTGTCACACCCTGCTGTGCCATCTGACCGGGCCAGCTCCAGTGACCTCAGCCTCAGTGGCAGAGGAAGGAGGGGCTAGTTAGGAGAAGAGCTACCTGTCCACAGAGGGGTGCTCATGTCCCATCATGAACTGCAGGTTGTCGATGACCACGTGGGTGATGTCGTACATGTAGACAGCATGCTGCATGGTGTCAATCACTGTCCTGGGAGAAGGGAAACGGGGATAAGAGGAGGCTGGGTTGGTCCTGCTGGGCCCCAGACACATTCCACCTCCACATCTCCTCTGTCACAGGACAGACACAGCTTCAAACCCACAAGTAAGGGCAGCTGGGAGGACCCACGGTGCTGCCCACGGCACCGTGGGCCACTGCAGGATGGTGGGCAAAGGCCGTGCACAGGGAGGCGTGCAGGAGCCATGGCAGCTGGCAAACACGGGGAGAGGGGTGCACCTGTCATTCCTCCTCAGCAAACACGGTGCTGCAAAGTAAGCAGGGTCTGGGGGGACACATGCTGCTAGGGGCAGAGGTTGATTTTAGAGCACCCCTCTAACACAGGGACAGGTCCTCTCCCTTCTTCCCCAGCCCACAGAGGTCATGAGATTCTCTACAACAGCAGGAACGAAGGCAGTTGAGCTACCACAGTCCCCACACGCCAACCCTGGGACTTGAACGGCCCCAGTGCCTTCTGCCAGCCCCAAATCTGTGACCCACTGCAGAGGAAGTGCCCTGGCTCCCGAGGGCCCCCTTGCACACGTCACGAGGGGTAAACACCACTGGGGATGAAGTCGTGGGCCATACTTGATGTTCTGCTGGCCATGGAAAGTCATGAAGTAGAGCGGGAGGTCCTCAAAGCGATCAGCCCACTCGTCAAACAGCTCCAGCTGGTCCTCCAGGCGCTGGCCGGCAAACTGTGTCAGCATGATCTTGGCCAGGCGGATGTTGTTGATCTCAAAGCTGCCCCACAGTGTGCACACCCCCTGCATGCACAAGTCCAGTGCGTACTCGCTGATAAAGGTCGTCTTCCCGCTGCCTGTTGGGCCTGGTGCAAAGACAACAGCAAGAGCAATTAACTGGCCCATCCTGAACATCCCGGGGCGTTGTTTAGGGGTGGAAGCAGCTAAGAACAGCCCCTCCACAGCCTCCCACCATAAACCACCTGCAGCTCGCACCAGACTGGGTGCACATACCAACTCCAGCAACCCATGGGCCCTTGTGGGGTACAGGGAAGGGATGGGCACAGGAAGGGAGCACAGGTAGGACTCAAAACAGGAGACATTAGGTGGGAGCAAGGTAAGGGACACCCCAAGACTTTCTGTGCCACCCCAGGCAGAGAGCCCATCACCACAGTGGCAGGTATGATTCCACTGCACCCAGGATCACACCTCAGCCTCTTGTGCACACCCAAAATGGGCTCAGTCAGAACCACGAGTGGAAAGGAACCTCTGGTGAGGTACCACCCCCAGGAAGGTGAAGCCACCACCGAAGAGCCCTCTGCTCTCCCCAGCCAGCAACCACGTGCCTATTACCTGTGAAGACAGTGAGCTCTCCTTTGCGGTGCCCTTTGAGGAGCTTGTTGAGCTCGGGGAAGCGTATCCACTTGACACCAGCCACCTGCTCAGTGTTGACCAGCTCCCCAAACACTTCCTCACGCAGCTGCCGGAAGGAGACAATGGATTTGTGGCTGGCAGGCAGAGCAGCACGAAGAATCTTGGTGAGGTTCAGACCCCGGTTCAGAGCCTCGATGGGTCGGGGCTGCAGGTCACCCGGGCGCACCAGGGAGCAGCGTTTGACATTCAGCTTGCGGGCAAAGAGCTTGGCAGCTTCCCAGGAGCGCAAGTCCTCACCTAGCCACAGTGTGATGCGCTTGAACTGCTCCAGGTAGGGGAGGAGGGCAGGGGGCAGGCAGGTGGCTCCCCGTGGCAGGGCCACGCTGGCCACGCCTGTGGCTTGATGCAAGGCCAAGGTGTCCAGTTCCCACCCAGTTATGACCAGCTCTGTGTCTCTGCGGCTGATCAGAGGCAGCCCAAAAAGGTTGTGATAAGAATCAAAGCGAGGTAAAGTTTCTTCCACATAAGCTACTGCATCCCCCTTCTTCTCCATCCTCGCCAGTTTCACACCCTTCAGAGTGGCGTTGCGGGGGCTGAACCAGGGGAAGACAAGGGACTTGGCAGTCCTGAGATAACGCACCCCAAAGCGCTTCAGGGTGGCGTCCGTCACTAGGGAGATACCAAACATAGCCTTGGTCTTGTTGGTCTCATCCTCATCCAGCAGATCCCAGAGCGGCAGTGCCCGGTCCCAGATGCAGCGGGCATCCTCACGAGCCTGCCGCTCATCCTCCTCCAGCTCTTCTGCGCTGTCAGGGGGAATGCCACGGTGCCGCAGCTCCACATGAGCTTGGAAGTCTTGCCAGGTGCCCTCAGCTAGGGTAGCCGTGCACAGGAAGCTGCCCGTGGTCTTGTCAATGAAAAGCGTGTAAGGGGTGCTGGCAGACGGAGCCGGCTGGTCCTCCCATCTGCCGGTGAAGAGGCTGGGGGTGTGCAGACAGCTGTAACCGTCGTTGAAGGGAATGCCCTGGGCCCGCAGGTACTGCCGGATCTCGGTGATGGACACGGAGGGCACAGGCCCCTCGGGAGAGGGCAGCACGTCCTTCTTGAAGCGGCGCTGGGTGAGGCGGCCCGGTGCCCCGGGACCAGGCACTGCCGCCTTGCTCCTGGCCCCGCACAGCAGCGGCAAGAGGCGGCTGGCAGCTCTGCAGGGCCGCAGAGGCACCGCTGCCATCACCACGGCCCGCCCGGCCCCGGCTCCAGCCCACACCACTGCCCAGAAGCATCGGCGGCGGCCCCGCAGCCCCCTGGGCCACCCCCGACCTCCTTGGATCCCTCCGGTCCCCGCCCCGGGCCCGGTACCGCTCAGACCGGTCTCCTCACGTGGAGCGACACGGACGCCGCCATTGCCCGAGCCCGCCGCGCGCAGGACGTCACTTCCGGGCGTCACTTCCGGGCGTCACTTCCGGGCGCGGTGCTGCAGCGGAAGTTCCGTCTCTCCCCGAGCTGCTGCGGTTGTGGTTCCGGTTCCGGTTCGCGCGGGCGCCATGACGAGCCGCGGCACCGCCAGCCGCTTCCTGACAGCCGTCCTCCATAACGGCGTGGGCCGCTACGTGCGCCAGCTCCAGCGGCTCCAGCTGCTCTTCAGCCCCACCGCGGCGGATGCCCGCGGCGCCAGGTACGGCCGGACCCGCCGCTGCATCAACTGCCTGGGATGGGGAGGGGATGGAAAGGAGGCCCGGGGCTCCCGGTGACCTCTGACCCGGCGACCTCTGACCCGTTGAGGCGGAGGTGTGACGTGGCTTCACGGGGAGGGCGAAGGTGCTGCTGAGCTCTGACCCCCTCTGCGGGTGATGCCCTCTCGTGTGATGAGGGGGTGAGGCTCTGAGACGGCTGCTCCGGCCTCCGCCCTGCGGCCGGGCTGACCCCTGGCTCCGGTTGTGCTGGACCCCCAACCCTCAGGCAGTTCGTGGAGGAGGAGGCCCTGGACTTCGCCCGGCGACACCCCGATGTGGTTCTCTATGTCAGCCCCTGCTATGACCGCGCCCCGGTGCTGCTGGCCGAGTATTGTGAGTGAGGGGCCGGGCAGCTGGAGAGCAGCATGGGGATGGGGCCTCCCCACCTCACCCTGGCTCTGTGCTGCCTCTGCCGGAGCCAGTTAACCCGGGGAGGGGGTCTGTGGGTCCCAGCCTGAGCCCCTTTCCTGTGCTGTGCTGCAGTGAACGGGACGGTGCGTGAGGAGCTCATTGCCAGCAAGACGAGCGAGGAGATCGTGCAGCTGGCCACCAAGCTGGCTGGGCAGTCCGGCCTGGAGATCATCCGCATCCGTAAGCCCTTCCACAGCGACAACCCCAGCATTCAGGGCCAGTGGCACCCCCTGACCAACAAACCCTCCATCCTCAACGTACAGGGCCCACGCCTGCAACCCCAATAAAGCTGCTGATTCCCTCCCCGTGCCTGCAGAGACAGCGTGATGCCACATCCAGACAGAGCCGCATTTATTGCCGGGGGCACGTGGGGCTGTGCGCAGGGGTTGCCAGACACTGAGGGTGATGCTGTTTTTTGGGGGGGGGGAGGATGGTGTGTGCTCAGGGCTGGCTTGCTCTCCCCGTCCAGCAAAAACAAGGGTAGGAGGAGCAGGATGGGAGAGCCCAGGCTTGTGACTCCGGCCTTTTCCCAGTAAACCTCACCCTTCCAGAGCTCCAGCCTGTTACGGACTCCAGGGGCCACCACCCCAATCTGCTTCCCCTAGCAGGGATGAACTCCAGGTCATGTCCTGATCCCGGAGGTGCCAGCAAGAAACACAAGAGAGGACAAACAACCCAGCCAGTCTGTCCCTTCCTGGGTTCTCGGGTGTCACCACCCTGTCATCAGGGTGTTTAGACGCTTCTGTCAGCCCAGTCCCTTGGCTTTCCCCAGGAGGTGGCTGGAGCAGAGTTACTTGGGTGGGGATGTAGAGACTGTAGCTGCCCCTGGCAAGGGCCATCAAGAGCAGAAAGCTTCAGAGGGTGGCAGGGCCTTTACCCAGGGCTTCTCCTTCTTGCTTCCCCTCCAACATGTTGTTGCCCACAGCAGGGACAGAGCTGTGCCTGCACCCCAGGTCTCCACCAGCACCATACAGGATGGCAAAAGCAGGTGGTGCCTAGGGCACTGCCAAGCTCAGGAAGGGGGGCTGTGAGTGCTGTGCTGGTCCCTTGTCACTCAGCAGAGCGCAGTGATGGCTGCTGGTCCTGCTGCCAGTGCATCTTCTTGCCTGCTGCTGCATCCCAACCCTTCCCTGCAGTGCCCTGGGGAGAAGAGGCAGAGCTCTGTCAGGATCAGAGGTCCTAGGGCTGAGCCCTCCCCAGAGACCCCCAGCCTTTCACCTCACCTGGGGCCTCCGTGCAGTGGGCATACACCACTCCAGCCAGCTGCTCCGGGCATTTGGGACATGCTCCTCTCCCTGGCTCTGTCCCTCTACGAATCATCCTCTCGCAGACAGGAAACCCTGGTGGGGGGGCAGATGCAGGAGAGGGTAGGAGCTGGCAGCCACCCAGGCCACTCCCTGCCACACATGACGTGACCATGGCCCCTCTCCTGCCTGAGAGCAGGCCGCTGGGTGTCACAGCTGTTGTGGCAGCTACTCCAAGGGAAAATGAGCTCTCTCCCAGCCGCTGGGAGAAACAACCCCCTTGTACCCTGCAAGACACAGCTTGGGGCAGCCCCCTCCCCACTCCTCACCTACCTTCCAGCAGCTGTCCAGCTCCCGTGTGCCGAGGGATGCTCAGTGGGGCAGGCCAAGTCTGCACGTCCACAACACGCCTGGATGGACAGACAGACAGACAGACAGAAACTCTTCCCTCCCCCCCCCTAAAATGTCCAATTTCAGCCAGGCACCAGCTCCTGCCTCCAGCTTGTGGCCACCGTCGGTGGGTTTTTCTATAGAAATAGAGCTCCCAAATTTAAATAACTCTCTTTGTTCTGTACAGCAAGTCTCAAACGTGAATGAAAAGCTGAAGGAACGGCCGAGCCTGGGCCCGGCCCAGCTCTGCCATCCAGGAGGTAGTTTTTTGCCTGAGTCTCGTAATACTGCCGGCAGGGGGTGGGATAAGGGGCTGGAAGGGAGGAGGGTCCTGCTGGCAGGACCCCCCTCCCGACCCCTACACGGAGCTCTCATCCAGCTTCTCCACCAGCTGCGTGTGTTTCCGCTTCTCGAGGATCTTGCTGAGCTCCTCGGTGAAGGATGCACTGTAGAGCGGCGAGGCCAGCGGCTCCTCCTGCTGCTGCAGCAGCATGTAGCTGTTGCCGTTCATCTTGCGGAGGACGTTGGGTAGAGCCCCCACTCCGTTGGTAAGCTCAGCCGGCAGCGGCGGTGGCGGGGGCAGCGGGGGAGCGGTGGCCGGTAGCTCCTTAACTGGAGAGGTGGCAGCGGTGGGTGCCTCGCCGGGGATGATCCGCAGGCAGCCGTCAGGGTAGGTGAGCTCTTCCTCCTCCTCTTCCCTGCGACTCTTGCGCAGGCAGTTGGCCGAGACGGTCTGCAGCTCCACGCTGGCTGGCCGTGGCTCCCCCAGCACGTACTTGCCTTTGCGCTTCTCCAGGCAGGACATGTAGAGGAGCACGGCGCTCAGCACGGCGCACAGCACCACCAAGGCAACGATGGTGGAGACGTAAGCCACCTTCGCATCGCCAGACGCCTGGCTGGCAGCGTGGGGCCGTGGGGCAACCGTGTGGCCGTGGGGCAGCTCTGGTAGCACGGTGAGGCTGTAGGCAGCCAGCAGCGTGCGGAGACCCCGCTCCTCCCCGTAGCAGCGGTACTCGCCACCGTGCTGGGGGAGCGTGTCGGTCACCAGCAGCCCGTCCACGCCGATACGAAGCCGGTCCTGCCCTGTGCCTGACACCTCACTGCCGTTTAGCAGCCAGACAGCTCGTGCCAGGTTGGAGCGCTGGTCACAGGGCAGCAGCACGTCATCCCCTTGCAGCACTGTCCGGTTCTTCCATGGCAGGGAGCCTGCGGGAACAAGCATCACCTTGCCTTGCCCCCATCCCTGAGGATGCTGGCCATCCCCTGCGGTCCCGAGGGCAGCACAGACTCACCCCGTCCAGAGCCACTCCAGCATCCCTTGTTGCCGCTCTCGATGTCCTGCACCAGCTCTGTGCTGCAAGGACACGATGGGTTTCAGCAGCACAGCCCTGGCTGAGCCCACCTTTAACGGATCACAGCCACTGGCAAATCCTTGCGGGTGGCACTGGGGTGACCGTGCCGTGGGGCAGTGTGTACAAGCATGGCATGTGACAAGCGGAAGGCCTGTGGGACCCCATCCCTACCTGTCGACGGTGGCGGTGGGGCGGCAGGCCCGGCCGTCCCAGGCGCAGTATGGGTCCCGGGCGAGGATGCAGTCGTAGCAGGAGACATACTGGGCACAGGAGGCCAAGGGCACCTGCAGAACCCCACTGGCTGCCCCCACGTACAGGCTCCTCTGTAGGGAAAGGGCTGTCTCAGCACTGCCCTGGTGCGGGGTGGCCCCTGGTGCCCAGTGACACCCTGCCCAACAGCACAGCACAGCCATCCCTTGGTAGAGGTGCACGGGGAAGGGTCCCAGATCCAGTCAGTGCCAATGGTTGCAGCTGGCACCACCTAGTAAGGAGGCGGGGGCTGCTCTCTTTCCCCCAGCCACGGCACATATCCTGAGCAGAGGTGATGCAGGAATCAAGTGTCCCCCCCCATCCCTCAAACTGCCCAACAGCAGCCTCACAGTATAAACACGGCCCTTGGGTGATGCCCTCTGCTTCTTCCATCCTCACCTGGGTGTGGGAGATCACCAGGCTCTCCACAGGCTGTGGGTCCTCGAACACTTGCACCTCCTCCACGATGTGGATGCCAGAGCCTACCACCACAGCCTTGTGGATCCAGCCATCTCCTGGAGAACAGAAGTGGAGGTCAAAAGGCTCTCCCACCCACCCTGACCAGCAGGAACCTAGCAAACTCCTTCCATGCTCACCTGTTCCCATAAAGAGCACGTCGTAGGAGCGCCCATCGAGGGCCCGCACCCTGTCTACTGCCAGCTGGCTGTACGCCACGCTCTTCTTCACCAGCAGCGGCTCCCCACCAGCTGGCTTCACCTCCTCAAACATGAGCGGGTGCAGCTTCACGAAGTCCAGCACACTGTTGGGCAGATCCTGCGAGGAGTTGTAGCCCTTCCTGCGGGAGCGGTCCGTGATGCACTGCCCGGGGAAGATGGGGGGGTTCAGGGGGGGAGGGAATTGGCTGCCTCACTGCCCCTGTGCACTCACAGAACCCCCCGGGCACTCACAGAACCAGGCCGGGGCTCTGGCACTGCACCGTCGTAGCGGGACCACTTGTGAGCAGAGTCCTGGTACTCCATGTAGGGGCCCTCGAAGGCGTGCTGCACCGCAGAGATGCCGTAACGGCACACGGCCGAGGCCTCCATGGCTTTCCTGGAGGGGAGAGCCTCACGTGAGCGCAGGCAGACACATGAGAGCTCCCCACCTATGCACCCCCAGGTGCTTAGCACTCGCCTGCACGCCCCCTCAAGCATCTCTGGTCCCCACAGCTAATGGGGACTCTGGACTCAGCCCCAGCTAATGTGGCTACTGCCCTGCTCACCACTGTGCTGAGAGCGTGAAAGTGGCATAGAAGACCGTGCTGGCCCAGTCGCCCTCATCCAGGCTGCAGACGCTGCGCAACACCTCGTAGTAGGGGATGTAGCAGACCAGGCGTGCCTTCATGAAGGACGTCCACTTGCGCTGCAGGATCTTCTTCCCCCCTACGTCACTCTGGGAGGGTGCAGAGAGTATTTCTGCCCAGGCTGCTGAGGGAGCCTCTCTTAGCCCCAAGGTGCAGACAGGAGCAGTGCCTGGCTCCCCGTGCCAGGGGACGCGCACCTACCTTGCAGACACGGGCCACTCGGGCCACTCGGGCCACCTGGCTCTTGTCAAAGAAGGACGTGGTCTCCTCGCCAGCACGCTCCGTGAAGAAGTAATAGATTTTGTCATCGTCGCCCACAGGGCTGTCCTTGCTCTCCTGGACCAGCACAGAAGCCACAAATTCGGCATCTGGGGAACGCAGAGTGAGAAGCGGTGATCTGGGACCCACCGTGGGATGGGGCACTTCCTCCCTGCCATGGGTTCTCCTCACGCCAAACCACACGGGACTCTACAGAGCCAGCCCTCGCGCCCCAAGGTGATGCACGGCATCCTGCAGCCTGTATCACTGGTCCCACCGACGGGGGGGAGAGGAACAGGGACACAGGAGCTTCTCACCATTCAGCCAGTGCAGTGGGGACTCCTCTGTCTTCAGCGGCCGCTGGTGCAGGTTCCTCCGGATGTCGGGGAGACTCCGAAACTCGTAGCGTGTGGCTGTGTACAGTCCACCATCTGGGCAGGGCAGACATCCATCAGCACGGCCCCACGCACCCCAGGGAGGGCAAGATCAGGCCCCAGAGTCATCAACAGGTCAGGGAAGGAGGAGGAGGAGGAAGAGGACCAAGACCTGGCTTGCTACAGCCCACACACCCAGAGCCCACCCAGCTGGGGACCCCTGCGGGAGTGTGTGGGATAGGGCCAGGGTCGGTAACGTCCTGCGTGCTCTCACCAGCCCTGGGAAAGGTGCTGCTTACCCACGATGAGGCCAGTGTAGCCCCGAGCAGGGTCATACGGGCACTTCTCTTTGCCTTCTTCAAAATGGGATGGCAATGCAAACCTGTCGGCATCCTGGAGGGGGACAGAGAAGGGGTTAAGACAGAGGGGATAGAACCCCTCACCTGCTAGCCCCAGGTTTTCTGCAGACTTTGCTAGCGGGGACAGAATGATGCCTACGGTCATGCCCTTGTCTGCAAAAACTCCCCTGGCACCCTCCAGCTGAAACCACACAGACAGCCAGAGCCCCCAGCCAAGCCCAAGGAGAAGAGTAAGCAGGGAGGGGGAGCTCCACAACCCCCTGGCATTACAACGGGCACCAGGCAGGAGCCAGCAGGTGCAGCTGATGTTCCCGAGCAGGTGGACACCGGGCTGGGTCCCCCCCAGGTGCTGTCCCTGTCACAGCAGGAGTTGTTTTCTTTGGGGTTTGAAGTTCAAAGCACGTTCAGTAATGACAGAGCTCGTCCAACTCACCAGCTCCTCTGCCCGATTCCCAGGGCATGCGATGGTCAAACCAAACCAGCAGCACAGCCCTGGCAACGGGCACAGCCCTTCCACAGAGGGGACCCTCTACCCCCTCAGTTCAGAGAGGGAGGTGGGCAAAGGGTGGCCAAGTCACCAAAGAGCCAGTGCATGGGGGTGAAAGTCCCACTGCTGGGAGACACTGCTGCCCCCAATTTGCTCCACCACGAGTTGTGGTAACACAGGACCCCTGGCCCAGCCTGGGAAATCCCTAAGGAGGGTCTGCAGAGTCAACCCCCCCACAATGGTCATCTTCCTCATCGCTGTCACCCTCCCCAGGCATGCGTCCTACTAGCCACCAGCCAGTCTGCCACCTCTGCTTTGGGAGGGGACCTTGCAACAGCAGGGACTGGGACCTGGGACCGGCTCCAGTTCTGGCATGTCCCTACCCCACCGGCTCCAGCGAGAGCACACGGCTCTCTCAGCACCAACCCACCCCCGGCCTCCTTGTTATGTGGTCAGAGTCCAACCACAGCACCAGGGTGGGGACTCGGAGCATCTGCGTCACAGCAGCTACATCCCCAAACCTATCCACCCCAGCCTGGGGGGCGTGGGGGGTCACTGACCTTCCCCCCCAAGCCAGGGAGGGGCTGGGACCAGGGTAGAGAGGGAGTGGGGCTGTGTATGGAGATGGGGGGCTGTGCCACCGAGGGGTGATGTGGTGACAGGGAACAGGTGGCAGCCGCAGGGCCGCGCGGCACTCACAATGGCAGCGCAGAGCGGGTGGAAGGCGTAAGTCCCGCACGTGTAGAGGTGGGTCCTGTTCAGCCTCTGCAGGAAGCGCACGTGGTTGAAGCACTCAGTCTGTGGAAGGGGAGGACAGGTGTCACCACCCAGGGAGAGCAGCGGTGGAGCTCTGGCACCTGGCACCATGCACCCACCCACTCTACCTTGTTGTTTTTGCCCTTCTGCAAGCAGTCCATCTGCTTCTCCGGGGAGGCTTCCCAGTGGATCTGCAAGGAGAAGAGGGATTGTTCAAGCACATCTTGACTCCCCATCCTTATGTGGTGCCACTGCGGGCTTCCCCACACCCCTCATCCCACCAGGGTGTCCCTGAAGCAGGCAGCTTTGAGCCTGGGGATGTCTCCCCATGGCTGGGGAGGGGGAAGGACCAAGCATCCACAGGGGACCTGGGGACAGCACATCCAGGCGAGACCTGAGCTGGTGACCAGGAGGATGAGCAGGGGTAGGGTAGCCACCGTTCAGGCGGTGCAGTACCGGAGAGGACAAGCAGCCTACGGCAGGCAGAGGCCAGGCTCACCGTGAGGTGGGAGCCATCAGCCACGTCACTGGAGTTGAGGGCGAAGATGGCTCCCCTGGCGCCCACGTAGAGGATGCCCCGGTCATCCTCCAGCAGCAGGGTGCTGTAGTTGAGGGTGCGTGCGCTGAAGCGCCGGATGCCCGACAGCTCTGCAAAGGGAATGAGGGGCTGAGGGAGGACCCTGGGGCAGGCACAACATATCCCACCCACAAAAGACAGAGGATGGGGTCCAGAGCGGGTGGGAAAGCACCCGCTGAGGTTATTGGGCCAGATGACAGCAGTTACAGCAGGAGGGAAGGAACTGGGGAGGTTTGGTAGGAGGCCAGAGGCAATTTCTCCCTGACAATGAAAATGGGAGCTCAGGGGAGGGAGCTGTGACATCAGCATCCAGCACAGACCTGCCACACTGCTGGGGGAGCTGCTGAAGGAAGTGAAAACACATCAGCAGTGACCCCAGCTCCAAACCAAACCCAGGCAGCCCCAAAGGAAGGATGCAAAAATCCCCAGGCAAAACTGCTGTGCAAGGGGAGCCCTCCTGCAGCAGGGCTGGAGAATCCATCCATCCAGCCTGGGGTGCTGAGAAGTGTGTGGGGTCAGTCTCAGCCCTGGCTGGAGGTACCCTGACCCTCCCACCACAGGAGAAGTCCCAGGGGGCTTGGGACACCACAGGCAACTGGTGGAGACCGACACCCCCAAAAGGGGGCAATGCCTGGGGTAAAAGAGGTGGCCCAGCTCCACGTGACATGCTCTTCTGTCACTGACATCTGAGCACTGCTAACGAGGGCAGTGAAGCTGTGCAGATACCCCAGGCATGGTGACACTGTGTGGCTGACTGACTCTACAGAGGCTGAAGGCCAAGAGCCCTGTGGAAAACCCTCCCTGCTGACTATGTGGGCCATGATTAGCCCTGCCTGGGTGTGATGCCAGGCTCAGGGCACCTTCCAAGGACAGTGTGGCAGGGCATGGGGCTGGCCAGGCTTGGCGCCCTGCATGTCCTTTTGTCCCCACCATGTCAGCTGGGGAGATGCCTTTGCTCTGCTCCATCTCTTGGGGCACCCTACCTACACACAACCATGGGGCATTCT
Source organism: Upupa epops (assembly GCA_013397515.1). Classification (NCBI taxonomy): domain Eukaryota; kingdom Metazoa; phylum Chordata; class Aves; order Bucerotiformes; family Upupidae; genus Upupa; species Upupa epops. Next base: position 92,789 of record VZRI01004923.1, read on the forward strand.
AAACCTTCTCCAGGGGCTTGACAGAGGCTGGCCACCCTCACAATGCACCAAACCCGGGGCTGGCAAGACCCCAAACCTCACCACCGAGACCCCCACCTCCTTACCATCAAAAGTGACCGTTATCCTGGGGGTGGCATCCAGGTCGGTGGCAGATCGCCGTGACGGGTAGCCCATCACTGCAGCTACTGCCACGAAGAGAGCCACGAGGAGATGGGCTGTGCCCCCATTCATCTTTCCACTCCCCCGGCAAGGTCAGCCACCCAGCCCGTTGCTGCCAGGCTGGCACGGCCGATCCTCAGGGTGGGCTCTCCAACTGCCTGGAATGGGGCTGGCCACAAAACCCTCCTGAAAGGCAGAGCACCAGGAGAGACAGTCATGAGCAAGCAGGCTTGGGAAGGAGTTGCCTGTCACACACATGGACACTCAACCAGGCACAGCCTCCCTCGGAGATGGCTTCGGGGAAAAGCACAGAGGAAACTGAGGCACAGCACAAGGCATCAAGCCTGCAGCCAGCACATGATAGGGAGAGGAGCTTGAGCAGAGAGACCCTCCAGAACAGCCCCCTGGCACAGCCTCTGCTCTGCTGCAGCAGTCATTCTCTGAGTGCTTGGCTCGGTTGCCCAGAGGTTTATATCCTCCCAGAGGCTCCTTTTATTGCTCCCAGCCATCTCCTCCCACACCTTCCCCTGACCAAAGGACACAGGGGATGGATGGGCAGTGAGGGGGTTCCCATGGAGCTCCTGCCACCCAAGACACTTGTTCCCTACGTTTTACCACCTTCTGAAACGATGAAACTTGCAGTGGCAGAGGCCCAGGGAAGGCTGCTGCAGGCGTACAGTGATGCTGGGCAAAGGAGAGCCCGTACAGCAGCTGCTCAGCATCTTCATCGAGACTTTTCAGGCACGAACTATTTCTCCCCTGCAGGGTTTTTCCATGTGATTTCAGTTTCTGTTTCAGCCCAAGCTGCCTCAAAGCTCAAATCTACCTCAGCTCTTGCTTTCATGCATTCAATCCCCCATGAATACCTCCCCCCTCACTCTCCAACTCTCCCAGCTGCTTCAAGCAAAGCCACTGGTTCATTCTGCACACACTGGGGAGGAAGGAGATGCTCAGGGACCTCTCAGCAGGAGAAGCCCCCATAAAATGACCTGTCCTTATGTGTTTGCTCAGGGGTAGCTCACACTAGGGAGGAAGGAGATGCTCAGGGATCTCTCAGCAGGAGAAGCCCCCATAAAATGACCCATCCCTACATGTTTTTTCAGAGGTAGTTCACACTAGGGAGGAAGAAGATGCTCAGGGACCTCTCAGCAGCAGAAGTCCCCATAAAATGACCAGCCCCTACACACCTGCTCAGGGGTAGTTTGTTTCAAACACCTAGAACCCAAATACCTGACCCTGTGGCAAAGCTGTTCAAACTTGCTTGCTGCAGCCGGCCTCCCTCAAGCAAACACCTCGTCGGGTGTCAGGCAGACGGGAAGTAAAACCCAAGTGAAATGCCAGGGGAATGGGGTTTGGGGGCTGAAAAGGAGAAGTGAGAGTCTGGATGTGGGACCCAAACGCACACCTGAAACCCCAGCTCCTGTCTCACTGCCCCCCCTAAGCACCAGCCCAGAGCAGAGCGCACACTCCCAGTGCTGAGTGCCCTGGGAGCAGAGGTTGGCGACCTGCAGCATCCCCACTCCAAGTGACTCCCGTTCCAAGGACAAGTTCCATCCGAACCTGGGGTGTGCCTGGGAGTGATGGGCCTGGCAGAGCGATGCGAGACGGCTGAGTGGGGATGGAAGTCAACAGGAAAGAAGTTGCTTTGGTGGCTGGCATCATGTCTGGCATAAGCCAAAGCCACCAAGCTTACTGGGCAAAGCAAGAGGCAGGGTGATGCCTGCAGCACCCAAGCACCTGTTCCTGCAGGGTTTGGACTGGATGGATCCATGGAGGCTCTTTCCAACCACAGCCTCTCTACGATAGCATTACAGCCAGCCCCACACACCTCTCCACTCTGCCAACAGAACCACTCCAGCAGCTTTGGGACCCCTCTCCAAGCCTGTGCATGGGGCTACGAGCCCAGGATCACGCACAAGCCACCAAAGCTGCTGTGCACCCGGGCTGGGAAAGCAGAGGGAGGAGAAACCTTACGGCAAGGCAAATAATGACCTCCACTAAATGAATAACAGCCCCGCGAGTCGCCCGCATGCTGCCAGACGTCCTCACCTTTATCTCCCCTGAACAAACAAGCCCTGAACTTTGCCTGCTGCCCAGCTCCGGGTGCAACGAGGACCGGAGCTGGGAGTGCAGCAGGACAGGGATGGGGCTTATCACTGGGCAAGCGTCACCCTGTGAGCCAGCCCCAGCTAACATTTAACCACCGTGAGCACTGAGGCAGCGCTGGGGGTGGGGGAGAAGTAAAAATCAGAGCTGATTTCGTGGGGCTGTGCAGGTCTCCAAGGCAGGCAGGGACAAGGGGGGAGAGCAGCCTCCTTTGCTGCCAGAGCTATACTCCTCTGCTTTTCTGATGGGGAGCTGCTACACCCATTCCCACAGAGTCCTATGCCCGAGATCTTTGTCCTAAAGGATATTTAATCGGCTGTAAGAGGCAGTTAATGTTTTACTCGAAGGGAAGGGCTGCTCAAAGAGTCTCTATTTATTTTTGTTTTTATTTTCTCCTACCTGGGGCGAGGGAGAAGAAGGAACTGAAACCTTGGCTCAGGCTGCGACACTGGACTGCAGTCACATCACCCCTCACCCAAAGCCACCGCTTCCCCCCCTTAACAAGGTGCAAGGTCAAAGATCTGGGTGAAGGTGAGGGCCAGGGTGAGAAGCAGGGGGGGCTTGGTCAGTAGGACTCGCTGGTTGGGCTGGAGTGCTTGAAGCCCAGCATTTCCCTGGGAACGGGGAAAAGCCAGGAGGGACAACAGAGCTTTCTCTGGGGGAAGGATACAAAACAAGGAGAGGAAGAGGATGAAAAGCAGCAGCAACAGCAGCTTAAATCAAATCAGGGGTTTAAAGCTACCCAGAAGAAAAGCCCAGCCCAGCTCCAGGAAGAACTTCCTAAGTCCTTCAGCATCTCACCTACTTCCCAGCGCAGGGCGCGCCAACATAGACAGGAAATCCAGCTCCCACTCAAGCCAGTGACGCTGAAGAAGAGTGGTAGAGGCAGGATCCAGCTGGGGGTTACTGACCCCTCCAACCCCCCTCCCGTCAAGAGCAGGGCGAAGCCTGGAGTCAGACAGTAGAGTAACGATGTTCAACGTCCACAAAGGCCAAACCCACCCTGGTGCACCTACGGGATGAAGCTGGAGCTCTCAGCGTGGAGCTGGGCAAACCCAAGCCAGGCATGAGCTCTCAGTGGTGGGATGGGTTTGCCGGTCCTCAGGAAACACCAGGAAAGCAGTGGAGGCGTGCAGGCGTGTGTGAGCGCGCAGGGGAGCTTCGGTCAGGTCTGACTGGGTTTACTGGGTCACAACGGAAGCTGTGTGAGCATGACTGTGCTGGCCTCAACCTCCCACCGGCAGCCAGCTGACCCAGCACACCCAAACAAGCCGACCCAGTCGGCACCTCCTTAAAGTCCCCAGGATCAGTGACTCTGGAGGTGGTAAAAAGCTTTTGATGAGTGAATTTCCCCAGCAGCAAGTCTCACCAAGCTGGATCCGGGCAAAGCCACCTGCACCCCTGAGAGTCACTGCAATGGGAGCTTCTGCTAGCCATGGTGGCCTCTTCCCGCTGCCCCATGGTCCGCAGAGCCACCAGGCAGCAAAGCTATGGTGTAGGCAAGCTGAAGCATCAGGGGGGCTTGCAAACACAAGAGCTGGGGTGTGATGAAGCCTCCATGGGTGTTTCCTTGGCAGAGCAAGCAAAAACAATGGCAGCTTTTGATTTTAAAGGAAACTTGAGGAGAAAGACCAGAAAGACTGGGGGGCAGCAGCTCTTCTCCAGCTCACCCCCTGCATGCCCCCCAGATGGCAGGACAGGGAGCTGCAGACCGGCATCAGACAATTCTCTCTTGTGCTGCTCTCTGCACAGCCAGCTTGTGGTTGCTCCACTGAGCTCCAGCAAAGGCCAAGCAGCCCCCCAGGACAGCTGCCTAGACCCCCAGGACAGCTGCCTGACCTTTCTTTCCTGCTCTTGGCACTGTGCATTCCTAAGAGGGAGGAGTGCCAGCTTCCCAGCAGAGAGCAGGATTCCCAGTGGGTCTCCTTCTGAGTCCTGGGCTACAGGGTTGTCTTATCAAAGCTCAGGGCAGGGACTGCACTAGCAAACTGACTACACCTCGCTCAGCCCAGGCGCTCCAGGCCCTGCAGAGACAGTTTAGCTTTGCTCATCAGGGCCAAGCCCAGCACATGATACCCCTGAAATCCTCTCGGCTCCACCGCTGCTCACACTCCCAGCCACGTTCCCACTGGCCCAGCGCTCTTTTACCCCAGGGGACCCGTGAGAGTTGCCCTCAGGTTTGGCTGAAACAGCCCAACTTGTTCCTGGGGGTGTGGGGGGTTGAGAAGGCACCTGCCCAGGGGCACCGGGAGGGGAGAGCTCCAGGCTCCTGAGCATGGGAACGAAGAGTTCCAGAAAAAGCTGTGAGAGACAAGTCTAACCCCTGCCTGGCTGCGAGCACAGCGTGGTTTAGGGCTTTGGGGGCTCCCCCCCTTTTCCCAGAGCTGGCAGATCTCAGATAGGAAATCCTGCGACACGAGATGAGGGAAGAGGAGCTGTAATGGACGTTGCCAGGCAACTTTAATTCTGCCCTTAACGAACTTCCAGCACTTTGCTTCTTCTGCAGAGCCCATCCCATCCCTCCATCCATCCCTCCATCCATCCATCCATCCATCCCTCCATCCATCCCTCCAAGAGGTTTGCTCATGGTCCCACGCCTGGGATGCCTGGCAAGAGTCCCCCTAAGCAGCATCCCTCCAGTCCAGCCTGGGATGAGCTGCCCTTCCCGGCAGCGAGTTGCAGGGGCAGGATCTGACCCGTGGGACTGTGCTGGCGCTGCTGCACAAATATTTCTCAACCAGCCGAGATTTTTGTCAACAACAGCAAGAAAAAATGCTAACATGCCGAAAGGCCTCTGGGAAGAGAGAGCCATGCTGGGGTTTAGGGGCTGGGTATGAAGAAAGAAGGAGTGCAGCGACCTCCTAGGAGCCCCTTGCTGAGTTTATTTTAGTCTCTTTGTTTAAACAAAACCGCTCTCAGCCCTGAGGTGCTCTGGCAGACATGCACAAGACCTCAGTGATTCAGGGAACTGACAGATCCCTTTCTTTTACCCAAATTTGGGACTCAGTGTGGTGACACTGGCTCCCCTCAAGGAGCCGCCTGCCCCGCTCCCAGCACACAACTCCCCAGCAGGCCATGGGAATGGACTTCAAATTCCCCCTGTGCCACAGGCAGAGAGAGGCCAGCGTGTCTGCTGGAGCAGAGCACCCAGCTCCAATCCCACCAGCATCACAGAGGGGCGGAGGCGCTGAAGGAGCAGCGTGGTGGCTGGGGATGCGGGCCAGGTTAAGGGGCTGTGGTGCTGGCAGAAGCCAGACATCAAAACACCCCTGAACAGACAAGCTGACCTGACATTAACAACAGCCCAGTTTCTGACCGCCCAGAGCACCTCGCCTTTAGCTCCATCTCCCTGCAGCTTCCCACTGGGGGATGCTGCCTGTGCAGCGAGGGGCAGGGTGCAGCCACTGTGCCCCCCCCGCATGGTGCAGGGTGTTGTGGCTTCTCCACAGCTACCTGTTTTCACTGCTCTTACAATCCTATGTTCCTCTCCTCCCTCGGGAAGGGTCTGACACAGGGTGAAAGGCTCAAAAGACAGCGACACAGCTGCCAAGTCCTTGCCAGAGCTCTCCCAGCTGAGCTCTGGCCTGTGCTGTGAGCAGACATCACCTGCCTGCAGCCATCTGCCAGGCATGGGGATGGCTTCTCTACAGCAGTTCCTAGTGTACCACGAGCAGACAGCAAGAGCAGGGTGCCTGAGATATCAGGACAGCAGGCAACACAGCTCCTTGCCAGGCTCTATCACCCCAAAAACCTTGCTCAGAGCTGGCGTAAGGATGTAAGGAGGGGAGACTGAAGGGAGCACTGAGGGATGCACTGTTCAGCCTGGAGCCAGCACCCCTTGGGCAGCAATAAGTCTCTCCTGGCAGAAGTAATCCCCCCCATGCCACAGGCTCTGTGGCTCCTGCAAGCTGGCACTGAGGACACAGTCCCTGCAGCTTTGCCCTCCCCTCCATCCAGTCAGCCACGGCAGCAGCCCTGGGCCGACCCCACAGCCCAGGAGCACCTGAGAGCTCAGCCAGGAGCCACTGAGGAACAGGGAAGTGAAACCGGAGGACGCTGAGGCATGGTGGCCTGACTGTCGCCTCACTGTCCCCACATCCAGGCCATGGGAGAGGCAGAGCGCAGCAGCTGGGCATCCTAGTGCGTGATGGAGACTCCTGGGGCTCCCATCTCCTCCGCGGCAGGGAAGAGGCACGCTTGGCACTCGCAGCATCACCTGCAAACCCCAATGTTTCCTCTGCTTCCCTGCCTCGTTCACAGCAGGCCAAGCTTCACCCCTTGCCAGCAACCCCTCAGCAGCCTGGACAGCTGGACAGCCAGCCCGACAGCCGGTGGGACAGTCCTCCTCCACATCACAGCAACGTTTCCCAGTGAGGGGGTGTTCACATCCAAGTTGGAGGGCATTTCCAAGCCAGCAGAGATTAGGGCCTTTCGACTCCGTTTTGCTGGTCCCCATGGCTGCCAGGCGTTTCACGTCACTGGGCTCACACAATGCGAGACAAGGCACTCGCTCCTGTGTTTGTTCAGAGTCGGGTTGTCTTCCACTTCTGTTTTTTCAGAAAGCCAGGTCTGAGTTTCCAAGTCGTTTCTTGGTAATGCCCGGGGTTCTCACCGTCGGTAGGGCTTGCTTCCCCGAAGGGAAACCGAGGCTCAGTGATCCCACAGGACCTGCCGGTCCCTTCGGAAGCAGAGGGAAGAGCTGGGGCACCACCCAGCCTGCCTGGCGTGAACACAGGGCTCTCTGCCCTCAGACTGTCCCTCTCCCTTTTATTTATTCCAAAGATAAACTGCTTTCTTCTCAGCAGTCCTGCAAAAACAGACGATGGGAGCAGCTTTATCGCTTCCAGCTTGAACAACCTCTTCTTTTCTCCACTCTCCCTTCAAAGCAGCTTCCAATTTGGATTCCAACTCAACACGCTATTCAACTCTACATTCAAAACTGCTCGGTGTGAGGCGGCAGTACCTGGGCTTTCCCACAGCTGTCTGTGAACCAGCAGCCTCACTCCCCCTGGCTCAGCTCCCCACCGTATTTGCATGGGCTGGGCTTTGCAAGAGGCAAACCTGAGCCCTCAGTCAGGTAAGGGGATATGAGCTTGTGACCGGGGAGAGCTTTTAAGCACCAAGAAAAGCATCAGCAGGAGCCTTAAATCACCCAGCTGCATCCCAGCACCAGTGGGTAACACAAAGCCTGCAACTTTTGCCTTCCTTCATCTCTTGGGCTCTGGGAAGAAGGAGGGGTAAGTGTGATGATGACCTTGCTGTGGTGGTGGCACAACCAGGCTAGGAGAGAGAGTTTTTCTCCTGAAGCACCAGTGGGGCAAGGATTTCTCACCTTTGAGTAGGAACAGGTGCCCATCCAGCACCCACTGCAACAACCGGCCACTGTCAGGAGCCTTTCTCAGCAGGGGAACATTAAAAACCTCCGTGGACATCATCCCCCACTCCCTCGAGAGACAGCGGATCCGCCTGGACCAGTTCCCCTCCACACACCACCCATTACATGAGCCGTTTCCCAACAAGTCCCATCAAGATGCCAAATGGAGCCGGCGGGCAAGTGCAGGAGGGAAATTCCCCGCACACAGTCAGGCGAGGCTGGTAGGGCACCACCACCGCACCCACCGCTGCCCTCCTGTGCGGAGTGCTGGCAGGGGCCCCCCTTGCCAGCCCTGCTGAGAGCACCTGGCTGTTTTTTTCCTGGTGCATGACCTGCCAGATCTGCTGAATAAACCTCCCGGCTCCGGCAACCGCGCTGCATTCCTAGCAGGGAAAGCGGTGACGGGTTCAAACGGCTGTTGGAACAGGCAGGGGGGTAGGAGGGGGGAGAGCAAGCCCAGGATACGTCTGTAGGAACCCTAAAGGTTAGGGTTTTGTAGGGATTTTTTTCCCCCCCCCCTCAGGTTGCAACACAAAACCCAAGTCAAGATAGGGATCTTGGTTGTGCTGGGGGGCCAGCTCACCCTGTCCCTCTGGGCAGAGCAAGCCTGGCCAAACCGAGATGGAGCAGAGATGTGTCCTGCGGAACACGTGCAGCATCACCACAGCTATCCTGATCAGGTTTGGGGTTCAGGCAAGGGATCCCAACCTGCTCCCATTGCGGAGGGAGACAAAGCAGCCTGAGCCCACAGAGGCAGACCCACCAGCACAAAAAATGACATCCTCGTTATTAGCCTTTTCCCTGCCTGAGGGGGGAAAATGTGCTCCTCATCCGTTTTGGGCAGCCTCTTTGTCTTCAGAGACTGTTTTTCTTGGCACCTAAAGAGCACTTTCACAGCTCCCCCTCCCACTTGACTGTGCATAAGGCACTGGTCTACTTGGGTACAGAGAAGAACAGCAGAAAGAGCCTCATGCCCCAGTGCTGCCTGGCTGAAGAGCGTGTCTCTTATACCTCGGGATCAGCAGCAAGACGCAGCTCAACCCCATCAGGGAAAAGCTCCCAGCACAAACCAGACCCCTCCAACCCAGGGGCATCTGCAGTGATGCATCCCAAGCAGCCAGGGCTCAGACAAGCCACATTCCACGTCTCTCCCACCTCCCGATAAGAAAGAGGAGGAGGTAAGGATTGCACTGCACCACCTGCATCATCGGGTTAGTATCTCAGCTGGCTGAAACACCAGCTGCCCCCAGGTAATGGCCTCCACAAATAACTGCCAGCAGTCACCTTCCCCACAGACCCTTGGGGAAGGAAGGGGCTCTATCTAGCCCTCTCACCAGGAGCCAGTGCCCTGTCTGGCTACATCGTCCCTCAGCATGTCCCCATCTCACCCCATACCCCCAGCAAAGCGACCTGTCCAGCCCCCCGAGCATTCACATCGCCACCTCCCCTCGGGCTGGTCACCCATAAATCCTCTCCCGCACCAGACTCCCCAGTGAAAGCCTCTCGGTGCTGCTCCCAAAGCTCTTCCCTGCTGTTTGCACCGAAGCACCATCCCCTGGACTTCAACCCCAGCTGGCCAGACCTCTGCTCCTTCTCTGGACTCTGCCTGCGCCCCGCAGTCAGCACCCCAAACCCTGCCTGCGTTCAAGCACCCGCATGCAGCACCCCAGCTCCTGCCTGCAGACCCGAGGGCAGAAGCCCAGGCCCCACCAAGGGACTCAGCACCCAGCGTTCAGCACCCTGGGTTCTGTCTGCCGACTCAGCACCTAGACCCAGCACCCAGCCCCTGCCTGAGGGCCCAGACCCAGACCCCACCGCCCCAAACCCAGCACCCCGACCCTGCCTGAGGATTCAGCCGTCAGACCCAGCACCCATTCCGAGCACCCCAAACCCTGCCCGCGCACCCGGGTCTGAGGTCAGGCCGGGCCCCCCAGGCCGCAGCAAGGGACTCAGCACCCAGATTCTGCTTGTGGGTGGGCTCGGCGCCCAGACCCAGCACCCTAATCCTGCCTGCGGCCCCAGACTGAGCCTCGGCACCCCAAACCCCCCACCCCTTAACCTGCCCGAGGACTCGAGCACTCAGCCTCGGCACCCCCGACCGCGCTCTGCGCGCCCACTCGCACCCAGAG
>VZRI01004923.1:102609-113574 GCA_013397515.1 Upupa epops
GGGTCCGCGCCGCTCCCGCACCCTCGGGGGTCTCTACGGCCCGGAATGGCAGCGCTTCCCCGCACTCAACCCCTTCCTCCAGCTGCGGGGCACAAGGAGTGGGGAGCAAGGGGGTCGCTCAGCGTCAGCGGTTGGGGTTAGAGACATCCCCCCCACCCAGAGCCCCCCATCAGATGCTGCTGTGTGCAAGCCCTTGGCGAGGCCGAGGTGGCAACAGGGTGAGGAGGTGGGTTTGTCACTTTACAAGAGCACTGCCGCACGCAGATAAGCACCAACCATCCCGCTGTGCCAAGGCAGGGCATGCGGTGGCATCGCGTTGCAGTCACCTGGCCGATGCTGTGGTGCCCGCTGCAGCTCCTGGCAGCTGGCACCACGCACCTGCCCAAGGCATCAATCGTGCCTCAGATTTTCCTCTGCTAGCACCACACACCTCCCCGTTTGGCCTGCCTGCACCCAACATGCTCCCCCAGTGGGAAACACGGGCTGGTAATAGTTTCTCTAGGAGCCTTTTTGTTCTGGGGTGGCTTCTGCTGCTCCTCCCCTCGGGCAGAGGCTGCCAGGTTCAGGCCTGCGTTGGCTTTCTTTTCGCAAGCTCTCAGCGCCTGGCCAAGCCTCCCTTCTCGGCTGTCACGGCCTCCCGAAAGCAAAACCCTAAGTGCGGTGTGTAATCAACAGGTTGGATCTAGGGCAACTGGGAATCAGCTGGAGCAGGAGGTGGGGAGAGGCTGTGTGTGCCAGATTACATCTCCCAGCGCTGACAGGGTGACCGGGCGCTGCCAGTCTATGGTTACAAAGCTTTGCAGCGCCCGGTCCCAGCACTGGTGCCATCAGATGCCTCTACACCAACCCTTCCTGAAGGGTGAGGTCTCTGGAGTGGGACCTCACGTCTTGGAGACCTGGACCTGCAGCAGAGCTTAATGCTGAGCACGCTGTGCTGACAAAGGAGCATTGTGTGGGGATGAGAGCGAGCCCCGGTCAAGCTCGCATCACCTGGACCTTTCTGGGTCAATAAGGGTGACAGGAGCAGCGTCCTTTCCTGTGGGGAGTTTAGTTAAGTCTGTTCTTGCTCGCTGCAGGGGAAGTCAGACTAGACAACCCTTCACAGTGCTTTCCAACCCAAAACAGTCAATGATCCTAAAAGCACAGTGGGTATGAAGGAGGACAGTGGAGGATTGAATCCCCTCCCTCCACACCCCAGGCAACAATCACCTCAGTGAAGAAGGGACCCGTACGACTGCTCCTATGGATAGGGTGGTTCCTGTCACCATCACACACACCCACAAAGGAACCACCATCCACTCACCCACTGGGACCTGATCCCCATCTCCACACCCAGGGACCCCAGGAGAGCAGAGCAGAGCTGCTCCCCACCTTCTTGAGCGTTTTCCCTCCTGTAACCCTCACCTTCTGTACACTCCAGTGACTAATTACCACTTCCTCTGACCTTTGGCAAAACTTCAGCTTCTCCTCCACCCCTCGAAGCACCTCACCTCTCTGCTCACTCTGCAGAAGTAGGGTGCCCACGCACCTAGAGCCAGGCTCACCCAAAAGCCCTGCCCAGCTGGACCTGGAGCAGGAGGAGGAGGAGGACAGGCTGAACTAGTGGACATTGCTGCCTTTGGGCCAGCCTGTCTAACCCAGGGATGTGGAGCTTGATGCTCCCCAACATCCACTCCAAGTCCCATCCTCCTACCTTAGCAGGGGTGCAGCTGGTTACAGGGAGAACTGGTCTGTGAGCCTGGGTGCCTGGGCTGAGACAGGGCTGCCCAAGGCTCCCTCTACCTCCAGGATGCCAAGACCTCCCATCCTGCAGTAGCGCTCCTTGTCTGTGCAGGCAGGAACCCTCCCATGCTGCTGCAAGCTGAACCCAGCACAAATTGGAGCTTCGTTAGCTCCTGGCTCCACAGTGGGGTAATTAGTGCATGAGCAAAGCGTGAGCAGAGCTGGGTTCATCCAGCACCGCGCGTTCACAGGCCTGAGCTTGCGCCACTTGAATTAATTAAAAGGAGTCATCGGTGGCTGGAAACAGATCTATTTTCAGAGCCTTCGCCTGCTCTGCTGTCCCCGTGAGATTCACTGAAAGAATTTTGGACCCCACAAGGTTGAAGGCCAGGGCCTTGCCCTTCTTTGTGTGGTTTTCCCAAGAGCCAGAGCAGGATAGGGCAGCTGTGGATGGGAGCCAAACCAGACCCGACCCTCTCTGGTGCCTGCGTCCCTCTGTCCCGCAGAGCCGAGCTGTTGAGCAGAGGCATCTTGATTTATGCTCTAAGCTCAGCCCAGGGCCAGCAAGGCAGTGGAAGGAGAATTTCCCAATGGAGCAGCTCTGGTGCCAGAGCAGGGGTCAGCTCAGAGCAGGGGGCCCTTTGGGTCATGCCCCAACACCTTGGGAAACTGCCCTTCTCACAGTCAGCCAAGCTGCTCTGTTCCTGCCCCCCAGTCCAAATAGTTTTTAGAAAAGGGAGATTTTTCACTGCCCCAACCACCATCCCAGTCCGGTTACTGTTTAATTCCTTGTTACTTAAACACTGTGTCCCCCTGAGAGAGGGCACCTCAGCACCCCATCCACACCAGGGTCAGCACCCCATCCACACCAGGGTCAGCAGAGCCCCCTGTTACAGCTCAGCCCACCCCACCACCATAGCACACAGCAAAGCTAGGAGGATGCCCACGATGCCCACGCTCAGGAGGCACTTTTTGGGGGTTCACCCAGCTCTGCCACACAGCCCTAGCCCTGGTAGCAGGTAGAAATGCCCACAGTCAGCCTTTTTCACCTCTCCAGTGCCCAAGGAACCCAGGCAAAGCTGTGGCAGTTCTCATGTTTCGCTTGGCACCGGACCCCGGTCCCAGCCGGCATCCCAGATGATGTGAGGAATTATAACAGGGCCAGAGCACCGTGAAATATTGATGGGATTAGCATGGCTCAGCTCTCCCAGCACACATGCTGTGCTCACCCCAAGCCTGGGAGCTTGCACTTGGGTTGCAGCTCAGCTCTGCCGGGTGCTCTATGCCAAGCCCACGGCCACAGACAAGTTCTCCAGCCACTGCCAGCCTGCCTGCAGCCTTCCTCAAGGGACACAGGGGTCCCCATGGGTTGCAGTGCTGGCAGGAGATGCCTACACATCCATGGGGATGACCAGGATCTGCAGCTGTTGGTAGCCATCTCCTTCCTGGGGCAGGTCTAGCTCCTCCCTGGCAGTGCCTACAACCTGCTTTTCCCCCCCTCACTCCACACAAAGACAGCGAGACAAAATCCCGGTGTCTGGGTTCTGTGGTCAGCGGGGCAGCAGGTAGCTGGCCATTTCAAGCTGCTCTCTAGACTGGTTTGAAACCAGCTGGGAGTTACAAAATCACAGCACTCGTGCAGCTGGGCATTTATGAAACCCGCAAGAGAGTTGTGAAACTCGTGCTAAAGCCGTGCCAGCCCACACTGTGCCAAGAGGTGAGTTAGAACATCAAAACCGCCAGCGGAAACCCAGGGAACTTTCCCTTTCGATGAGAGAAAAAGCAACAAGAAGCAAAGCAGCCTTTCCCAGTCACTTCGGCACCCTCCATCTCCGTGGTCCACTCTGCCCACCCCAGCTCACCACTGCGTGGATAGAGAAGCAGAGGAGACCCATCGGCGATGCCTGGAGCCCAGCAGTGGCACTCTGGGCTTGCCAGCAGCTGGCTGCACGAGCATCAGCACTGCATGAATAGAGAAGCAGAGGAGACCCATCGGCGATGCCTGGAGCCCAGCAGTGGCACTCTGGGCTTGCCAGCAGCTGGCTGCACGAGCATCAGCACTGCATGAATAGAGAAGCAGAGGAGACCCATCGGCGATGCCTGGAGCCCAGCAGTGGCACTCTGGGCTTGCCAGCAGCTGGCTGCACGAGCATCAGCACTGCATGAATAGAGAAGCAGAGGAGACCCATCGGCGATGCCTGGAGCCCAGCAGTGGCACTCTGGACTTGCCAGCAGCTGGCTTTGTTCCTTGAGAGCATGGTGGACTCGTCAAGCTGAGCGTGATGCTCCACAGATTAGCCCCGAGGAATAAAAAATACTCCAGTGGGCAAAGGGCACGAAAGGCTCCCGAGTCTTTTCCCTTGGAGTCATTGAGCAAACTTTCCAAACCCACTGTTTCTTTGGGCTGAGAGCCAGCAAGGAAAAACAAAATCACAATTGCAGGAACGTTTGTCTGAGAAAGTTCTAACGAGCTGGGAAAAAGGAGAGGCAGGGCAGGAGGCCACTGAGCTGCCAGCTTGTGCTGCAGCCACTCCAGCCCAGGCTCTGTTTTGGGTAGAGGGCAGGACTTTTCCTCCAGCTCAGCAGAGTAGCAGAGCCACTGCCTTGACTTCCCACAAGGTTTGATACTGGATTTTCTCTCTGTAAGTGCTTGGCAGTGGAAATTGGGATGTTTTGCCTAAGGCCATTTGTTAATGAAGGCTGCCAGGTGCCAGCAGCCCCAGCCGCAGAGCCAGCTGTGGTGCCAGGGTAGATTTTCTCAGGGGAGAAGCAGCTGAGTCAAAGCAGCATCCGATCTGTTCCCACAAGCCCGGCTGCGAGAGACGCTCAAGAGTTCACAGAGGACAGACACTTGCATGGGGAGCTGGCAGGACTCGGTTTGCTCGTCTGCAAACCTCTCCGAGACGGTAGAAAGCATCTCCCTGGCTCAGGATCTGTCAGCAGTACACCTGTGGGGAAGGGCTGGTGAGACTGCAGAAGAGCAGGGTCCTGACCCGCCTTTCAACCAAGCAGGGCTGCTTCAGGATGCTCCTGCAACATAGGAGTGGGGAGGCAAATGCCAGCAGCTACCGGGAATCCCACGGGAGAGATGAGAATGGAATTTCAGGACCCAGTGCAGGGTCTCATCCCAGCTCTGGGGCAGGAGCAGGACCAAGGTGGCTGCAGATGGGGAAGAGACAGAGGCACAGCTCCAGCTCCAGACATGTACAGTTTAGCTGGACTCTGGCAACTCCTCCGCCCATCACCTCAACTGCTCCCAGTAAAAAGCAGCTGGACCCCAGGCTGGACAGGGAGCATGGGGGGGCTAGGGCACAGCCCTGTTTGGCAAGCCAGGTCCCTGCCACACGCTGCTGAGAGCAGCAATATGTGTCCCCTGGGATTGCACAGGGGCTGGGCAACACCCAGAGGCTTTTAAGAGCTGCCCTTCTGGGTGGGTTAAGCTGCACAGCCCAGAGCTGAAGCCAGGAGGGTGTAACAGCCCCCTCCATCCATCCATCCTCTAGGTCAAGCCACCAGCAGGGATGAACATCCCCACGGTTCACTTGTTTTGCCATCTGAGCCCCCATGCCACGCCACTTCAAAGCTCGGCTGACCAGCGGGCAGCCTGTCTTTCCCTGCCAGGCACCAAACCCCAAAGCTGCCATCCTTGCCACCAAAAAGACAACCCAAGCAGTGCAGTAAATAACTCCCTGCGCACAGACAGAGCGCTGGCAAGCGGAGCCGGGCGCATCCATCACTCTAACAGTTTTTCTTCAGCTCTGACACTTTGATAGGGGCGAGGGGGTGGGGGAAGGAGAGGAGCTTCCAAAATTTATGAGCTTGGATTTAAAAATACATCTCTTGGAAGCACTACAAAACCCAGAGATGGGGAAGGCAAGAGGCTTAAAAAAAAATCTGTCTTCAGGAACAAAATGCGAAAGCTCTGCCTGCCTCAGCACAGGATCTGGGAGACCTGCGTGGTTGATGCTGCAAACTGTGTCCCCGTTGGGATCGTTTTGCAAGTCACAGCTCTCCGTGCCTTGCATTACAAGTGAAATGAAAGATGGGGTAATAAATGACGGGTTAAAATCCCTCCAGCCCTACGGTAATGTCAACCTTAGTGCTGACGGGATCTGCACTGTCACCTTCAATCTCAGGGAGTTTTGCCTCTGCATCCCTGACCTCCCACTGCTCCACGCATCGCCAGTTTCCCAGTCTCACTTGGAAACGGATTCCCTTACACAAAGAAAAGGGCTTGTAGCTGTAAATTCACGTCTCTACCACAGGGAATCACGCATCAAATAATAAAGCACGTGAGAAAGAAGCAGCACAACCTCAGAATCACTGGTCTTTGCAGACGGACCATCCCCCTGCAGGGAGCCGCACAATGAGCAGCTGAAAAATGTTACCCGGTCATTAAAAACGTCTAAAAATAATTTAGCCCCAGTGACAACGATGCTCAAAGCAAGTTTTATTTGTCTGCTGAGACAAATAAAAGCTTCACGCTTGCCTTTTGTTTTAGTTGTCTTCTAAAGTCAGAAAGAGCTGAGCAACGCCGAGCCAACTTCTTGCCAGAAGAGCCCAGGCACTCCAGCAGCGTCACGGTGTGGGGAGCGATGTCCTGATCTCCCCTCCCCTGTTGTCAAGCTCCTGCCTCCCCTGGGAGGATGCTCGGAATGGACTGGAAAGGTGGTCCCCAGGGCCATCACCGCATGTTTGCTGAGTTACAGTGCTATTTTGGATGATGGGTTTGCCATGGAAACATCTCCCTCCTAACAACAGCTCTATCAGCACATGTCTCAGAAGCAGCCTGGCGTGCATTACACGGTGATTTTTGCTTCCCCGTGGCAGAGCCCAGAGTCTTCCTCTTACCATGCTCTTTTTGGCTTTAAATAAAGCAATAAATTACAACAATCACCGAGCCATCCAACGCCTGGGTTAACCCACGAAGAGCCCAAGGTTCCTCCACCATCTCCTCCTAAGCAGGTATTCGTTGGGCTCTATAGACACACAGTGCATTTCAATTGCCTAGTGTTTAATATTTCAGGTGAAACCTAACTCCTCTAAACGTAGCCAACCTTAATCTGCAGCTCCAAGGCAGTGAAATTTCTCCGCAGCCTTTGGGAATTGATTTGCTCCTTGCTGGTCCCCTTGCTGTGCACTGTTCAGCTGAGGTAAGGTATTCCGGAACCTGAATTGGTTTTCCTCACTGGATGTGTAATCAGATTTTGGGAAGCTGCGGTGAGATGCCTTACAAGCAGGTTTTGTCCTCAGGTGTTTTCCAAGCAGGATGCATCCATCACTTCCTGGTGCTTTAGAACATCTCTGCACAAACCATTGGTTCAGGACTCTGCTGAACTCCTTTGATTCATGTTCCTGCATACCCATACCGCTAATTTACCTCTCTTAAATAAATAAATATATACATATGAAAGAAAGAAGAAGGGAGAGCTATTAAGAACAGTGTCAAGCCCAGCAGAGCGAGCACTGCAGGGCTGGCTTAATGAGCTGCGCGGGCACTGCTGTCCAAGCATCCAGGCTGGCTGGAGCCAGGAGCTGCTGTCCCAGCAGAGCTGACTCAGTCCTTCATGGGCAGGAGCTGGCTGCAGTGCTCTGCACCCCTCTTTCAGGTAGTCCTTACATTCCAGAGTCCACGGTTAGCCCTGTTCACTCCAGCCTCCTTCATCAGTGTTTTCCTGGGGAGGTGGCTGTCTGTGTCTTGGATCAACCTCCCTACACAGCCCCAGTGGCATCCTTGTGCTCTGGGAAGGTGAAACACTAATACAGATAAATCAATCTGCCCTTGCATCACACACGAAGGCCGATCCATCCTCCTCCTGCATTCGGACAAGCACGTGCCTCCCCCTCCGCTAGCAATGTCACCAAGCTGCTCCCTGGCAAGGACGCTTCAAAGGCGAGGAAGCAGGGATCTGCAGGACACCCATCACGATCGTTTATTCTTGTCAGTTCTGACCCTCAGGGTAAGAAGAACGCAAGAGCACTGCAGGCACCAACCAACAAGCTTTGTAGGTCATATCGGTGTATAAAGTACCATTAGGAAGCACAGCGTGAAGCATGAATAATCCTCCCTTTATTCCAGCATATAACTCAACACCCTTTAAATAAATGCAAGTGGTTATTTATGGTCAGGGTTTCTCTGAGACACCTGCTCAGAAACACGAGGCTAAACTGTAGCTGAAGCAGTAAGCTTGCTCTCTTCCCTATCTACAAGCCAGAGCCACCAATAGGCTTAGCGCTGCTCCAAGGGGTATCGGGAACGAGAGAAGTGAAGATGACCATAAATCTTCCTCTCACAGATTTATGCTGTCTCCATCAAACCAGAGGCACAAAAACACATGTCCTTCCACGCCAGCCTCCTCTCTGCCAAGGACAGCCAGGCTGGAAAAACGTTGAAGGACTCCAAGCGTGGGAAGGGACCTTCAGGAAGGGAGCATGTCATCGGGGAACAGCTGCAGACAGTCAACCTTGGTGGCTTTCCTTAAATCCTTTCAGCAAATAATGACCTCGATTGACAGAAATGATCTGATGAAGCAAAGACAGGGAGGGATGCGCACTGAGTCAACATCTCCCAAGCATGTTTGCCTTTGCAGTGGCAGGAACAACACTCCCAGCTGCAGCGGGGTGAGGTTGCCCCCAAGAGGCAAATCTGACGCAGCAAATAGGGAAGGAAAAGGCTGAATTCATAGAATCATTAGAGATGGGAAGGGACCTCCAAAGATCATCCAGTCCAATCCCCCTGCCACAGCAGGATCACCCAGACCAAGTGGCACAGGAACACAGCCAGGCGGGGCTGGAACGTCTGCAGAGGAGACTCCACAACCCCCCTGGGCAGCCTGGTCCAGTGCTCTGGGACCCTCCCTGGGAAGAAGGTCCTGCTGAGATTGAGAGGGAACCTCCTCTGTTCCAGCTGGCACCCAGTGCCCCTTGTCCTGTCACCAGAAGACCTTGAGAAGAGCCTGGCTCCATCCTCCTGTTCTGAAGGTCTCACATTGGAAAGCTTTTTCAAGAGATCTCCTCACTGCCCTTATTTTAACCTCTCCCTAGCTACAAGTATCTATGGATGGGGTGGGAGGAGAGAGGAAGGAGTCCAGCTTTGGCGTGTGGTTGGTTGGGTGTTCCTGTGTTGCTGGAGCTCCTGAACCACACAACTTGTTTTCCTGGTCTTCCTTGCAGTGTCATTAGAAAGCCCCACAAAAAAAAAGTCACTGGATTGCCTTCATAAGACACCTGAACCTGTTCACCTCACTAGGCTCCTTCAGAGCAAGGGCTGGCAGCAACTTCAACACCTATTTCTATCTCAGGAGTGGAAGGAGAGACACAGTCTCGGACAAGACAGACTGTTTGGAGAGATGACGCGACACGAAAGCTCTCAGCCATTCAGGCAAAGTGCACGCAGACCCAAATCCAGGTGCCTCGCAGGGGTCAAAGGAGCAGGACAGACACGTAGGGTACCCCCCCCCAACCCCAGCACATGCTCCACCCTCCAGGGCCCAGCAGCCTAAAGCTTTTTCTGCCAGGAATGGCTTTCACAGACCCCCGAATGATTTTTCTGCTGCAAGAAAAGCTCTTTGAATGTCTAAGCTTTTAAGCATCCACAACATCCTGAGGCAAGCAGATCCCCAGCTCCTGTCTGCTTTTGTTTGCTCTGAGCCTTCCTGCTAATAAAAGAACTACAGAGTCTGAAGCCAAATTACAGAGCGCTGCTGAAAAACTTCTCTTTTCACCCTTTTCCAGGCCATCTGACTGTCGAGCTCTGCGTTTTGCTTTCCAACATTACAGCTCTTCACGAGCTGCTGAGATGCAGCTGGCTTAGGGCCACGGCAATTTATTCCTGTCCTACATGCACACACATGCAGATTCCTTCCCAAAGGGCTAAACGCACGATATAACCTAGAATTTAACCGTTCCCGAAGCTGCTTTTCAAGAGGACACAGTTCAAATACCCCAGCTGACAGGTGCCCACGGTACTCACTGCTCCCGTGCCAGGATTCCACTGCCCTGCTCAGCCAGCAAGCATCGCCGATCCCCAGCACCGAGCCCTTGCCACGGCACCCCAGCTCACTGTCAGCTCCGAACTGGAAGCGTCATCTCCAAAATGACTGTCACGCTGGCTCCTGCCAGACTCTTTAATTACAAGGAAGACTGACACAGTTCCTCAGCAAACAGCGTTCTCAGACTGCGGGGAGAAAGAGAATGAGGGCAGGAGGAAAAAATGGGCTCACAAGAGAAAAATCAGCTGGAGGGGGGGGACAAACACATTGTGCCGTGCAAACCTTACCGTGACAATGCTGGAGCCCAAAATACTGACACAGAAATAGGTTAGTCCACAGGGGAGGCAGGCTGTGCTCCACAAACGTGGTGGAGAGAAGACTGGCATCGCAGCATCTCGTATGCCAGGCCTCTCCCCACCGCCTGGGCTATGGCAAAGGGGAGAGATGCTCGGCTCCCAGCACACAGACTGATGCTATCTGAAGAGCCCACAGCTGCCCAGCGTAATTTATTCTGCCTTTATAAGAGCCTGCAGCATGGATAAAGCATGAAAATGAATGCTCAGCCATCCTGTCCCCACCGCTGAACCTGGCAGCTTTAACCTACTGCTTTCATTGCAGCTGCAGCCTGGTAGTCAGCCTGGAAAAGGAAAGGGACTCCTGCTCCTGCCAGGACTTTCATCTCCAAACAGGTTTTGAGAGAAGAGAGCCCAAGCCCCAAAGCCATAGAACCTGCAAGCCAAGCCCCAGCACACAGCACTTGCTGTGTACCAAAGGTACCAGAAACACCCCTTCACCCTCTGTGCTTTCCTCTGTGAGAGGGAAGGAACATCACTCACCCCGCTCCTGGAAGCTGAGAGGTGAATGAAAAGCCAAAGCACTGGGAAAAGGGTGTGTGAAAACGGCCGCATCCTGTGGCCAGGAGCCCTACCCTACACACCATACGGGCCAAACCTGCCATGAAAAGCCCTAGGTCACCCCCCAGGCTGAAGGCAATGATGACAATGAAGGTAACAATTCCAGTCATAGGGAAGTTTCCATCCCCTCCCCTCCCCTATGACCTCCATATAGGTAACTGGGAGGGGGAAGGAGAGCTGAAGAGACAGCAGAGGCATTTAATGAAGCACGACATAGCCAAACACCACTTAAACGTCACCTGAAAACACACCTCAGCCAGCAGTTTGCAAGCATGGAGACCAGCTTTCAGCATCCAGACTAAAACAACCAGATGGGAAGAATCATAGAACCATCAGGG
>VZRI01004930.1:0-17978 GCA_013397515.1 Upupa epops
TCTTTTTGTTACCTTTGACCTCTTGCAAGGAAGGTTGAATTTCAAGGAGGCCTTGGCTTTCCTAGTTGCATTCCTACATTCTCTCACCAGAGCCTTATAATCACCCCAAGTGGCCCTCCCCTCCTTCCATGACCTATAGACATTTTTCTTCCTCTTCAATTTTCCCAATAACTCACCATGTAACCACACAGGTCTTGCAGCTCCCCTTCCTCCACTTCTTTCCTGTAAGGATGCTCTTGTGTCGTGCTTCACAGAAGTGGTCTTTGTGATGACCAGCTAGCTCTCTTGGGCCTCTTTACCTGCCAGGACCCTGTCCCACGGGATTTTCCCCAGCAACTGCTTGAAAAGGCCAAAGTTAGCCCTCTAGAAGTCCAGGGCTGTGACTGTGGGATAATCTTGACTAGTGGAGCAGAGAATATTTGGCCCCTTCTGTGCATTGGTCATGTGTTTATGAGAAAGACAATGTCAACTCTATTTGGTGTATAAAGTCAGTACATCTGTGAGTTTCCCTTTCTGTAAGCAATGAGTGTACAAGGATATGAAATAGTTGACTGAAATTAAATGTGAGCTGTCAAACTGATGAGATTGGTTCTGTCAGAAGAGGAAACTCTTTCGGTTCTGGTTATTAATTTCTTTTTTAAACAGTCCAACAGTCTAAATTGCTCTTCAGAATCTCTGGTGCTTATTGCACACTACATGCATAGAACAAAAAAACTAGTCTCTTTCATTTTCTCCTCAAAAGCCTGGAAAAACTGTCTTCACTTTACCAACCTATTTTCCCTCTTCATAAGCTCCATTAAAGATGTCTGGATCATTCCCTGTTTGTACAACTTCTTTTCTTATGTGAAATCAGTGTAATATTGAAACACATTTCTTTGTATGGCTCTTGTGTCTGAAGACATTGCTGCAGGTGTCAGTCACCAAGAGACACATAAAGTAGTTTCTTACTTTCGGAACCACTTTTCGGGTAATGCCTAGATGAGCAACAACAGCTGAACTGACGCTGAAAATGAAGACTGGCTATGAATTCGCTAGATGTTCTGAGAAGCAGGTCAGTATGAGTTGAACAAACTGAACTGGCAGCCTGAAGTGAAAATGCTAATGCATAAATAAATAAGGGACTTGACTGTTAGAGTAATCAGAAAATAGAGTGTTCTAATTCTTGCTTTGCATAACTAACAGGCAATTAACTTTCATTGACTCACGATGTGAAAAGTGATTGAGAGATAGAGACCCTTTGCTTTGGTAGCAGTCTGCCAGTTGGGAAGAATGTTTTTCTTGACAGTTGGTTAGGGGTTAAATGAGCTGAATACAATTGGTAATTTTTGCTGCTTTTTCCACTTAGTAGAACAGCTATTATGTGAAGCATTTTTCTTTGCATTAGTTGTAATGACTGGCTTTAACTGATTGGCCCTGCTAGAGGAGCTGGTTTTGATTGACAAAGACGTGACTTCTGTGTTCTCCAGATCTGCAAAAATGGCCGGTACATATAGAACCCAGACCACAGTACTCTTATCTATTGACTGACAAAAGTAGATGTGCTCTTAAGCTAACTGCTGCTCTTAGGGAAGTAGGGGCTTGGTCTGATCATGCAACAGCTTAGATGGCAAAAAAGGGAGTAAGAGCATTTCATGCCTTCATAACATGGTGCCAGTCTGTACCTATGAAGAACTATATGGCATCACAGGAGTGCTACCTGCAGAACAAGCAGGCATCACTTCACAGCAGCACTGTAAAACCACAGAGTCCAGTCATTCACAGTTTTGGAAGATTAACTGCTCTCCAAGTCACCAGCCCCACTAGGTGATACTAGTCTGCTCTTGCAGACACCAGGCATCAATCTGTTTGGTGGTCATTGACACTAGACGATTCAAAAGAAATCGTGAAAATGAGGGCACTTTCTGGGAATAGGGTCAACCTTGAAAATACTTACACTGAGCCCTAACTCATAGTAAGGCCTAATGTAACACTGGCGGTGGTTAAACTGGTGCATTTCAGTAATTACCACAGAGTGGTTCCTGAAAGTAACAGGCATTGTGTGTGAATTGTTCCTTTTCATAAACACAGGCACTTGACTTGTTTCATAGCACAATGTTTTTCAATTAGTTTTTGTTTGGGAATTCACTTCCTCCCGTATCTCCTCCCTCCCTTCCTCCCTCCCTCCCTCCCTCTCCATTTTAAGCTTTTACTAAATGCCTTTAGTCTACAAGATGCTTAACTTTATGGCCTGCTCAGAAGTAGCTTTTACATTTAGGTTAAAAATTTACCATCTTACACCAGATGAGAACTTCAGTGCATTTAAGGCAATTGGCTTGAAGGGTACGGATGTGTGGGTAACAACTTGAAAAACTACTTGAAAAGTCTATAAACTAGTCCATGTTTCGAGAGAATGGTGTTTTTGCAGACAAGTAATCAGGCTCTTGGGAAACCAAGGTAATCATCCTTCACCTGCAACAGAGGTGGAGAATTCATCTACTGGAGCACTGCTGGCTGGGACCATCGTAGAGTGGACCATGATGATGAAAGCAGCTTTCCACAGCCCCTTGAAAAGTGCTGTGCTATTACACTTGTGGTACTTCAAAGTCTGTCATTGTGCTAAAGTCCCAGAGTGAATATCTTTCCATCTTTTCCAGATCAAAAGAGAAATGCTAGAACATCAACAGGAAATAAAACATTTTTATTGAATATCTGTGTAATATGTATGTTATTTTAACGACAATTGGAAAACTCTACCGTGGGAAGTCACCACACAAAGTGAAACAAAATAGAAACCACCTCATCAAAAATGAAGGTAAAATACGGCTAAAGTTGTCAGCTCGCGGGCCACGAGCGATATGGCAGGATAAAACACCCCAAACATTTCTACAAGATACAGAGAAAACCCACACAGAGAAACACTCAAGCAGGCAGTAAATATACACAAAGGCAACTAGGATCTTTCTACAGCATCAGATTCTAATACTTCACACAGCTTTGTCAGAAAGGTACAGGTGGCTTCTTCTGAGGATGAAAATGTCATCTTGGTCACACGGCAGGTTCAGTCTCTGAGAACTGTCATGCCTTACCCACCAGTTCTACGGTGACGTTCAGTCTGGCAGTGTAGGAAGAGAAAGCATTAAGACTACCTTAATGCAACGAGTCAGTCCCGGCAGTTTGAACCTGCAGCTATTCTGGATGAACAACTGTAAGTTAGAGACCATGAAGCTCTTAGGCTGGAAAGCTGACTGTCTACTTCTCTTTGGTGGGGTTTGGTCCTTAAGGTTAAGATTTTAAAGTATTCCAGCTTGATGCTTTGCATGTATGCGCCTGTTTCTATCAGAAAATGCCTCGCTTGTGTTTTTTCTGTGTTTCATGTAAAAAAGCAAGAAAATGGGTCTTGCTATTCCCACTTTTGGAGGTGGGGAGAGAGCCAGACTTTTCTTCTCCTATTACTTCTTTGCTGCTTTGTTTACCCTCAGTGTACTGAAAACATTGGTGCTTGGCCATGCCTGCACTGACCTCTCAGACTGTCACACCTCTCCCAGAAGCAGAGCCTTGAGGGAGGCTGTGGAATTCAGTTTTCAGTGCACAGTTGTCTGATTACATTGTTCGTCATTTTTGTTGCGTTAGACACAACGGATAAGAACGTTAACGGTTAATTCTCATGCCTCCCTCCAAAAGCATAGCGTTTCCACATTTCTGGGGTAGTTTGCATTGCTGAAAATAATGAACTCTTCAAAGCATTATAAATATATTCACAGCTCGGAAAGGTAAGCGAGGGGCCTCAAAGGACAGTACACAAGATAGAAATGATGCCCTAAATGACTTGATGAGATGGTACAAGCTGAGATGACATGCTGGCTAGCCGTAAGATGACTATCTACAGTAAAGCAGTGCGGGGCAAGGGCAAAGGAGGTTGGAAATGTAGAGTATTGCACAGGGCTTGACAAAATGCTGCGTGGTCAACCCATTCGATATAGCATCCTTGTCCCTTACATAGCTCTCCAGTTCTAAATTGGTCCATAATAACTAGAACTGCTTGTGCTATGCGTTCCTTCGGCAGTGCAGTAGAAGGGAATGGCAGTATTATTACAATATCACTACGGAATAAACTGATTGCTATCCACTGAGAAAACTACATTTCTAAGCACACACGGCAGTCACAGTGATACACAGAGCAGTCTTTCAAGACTCTTATGGAATGACTAATAGCTTCATAATAGTGCCATTTACTACATAATAACATTGAAAACATTTAAAAACTCCTCCTGAAACGAGCATCTAGTATACAGAAGAGGTTGCTTCAGTTTTCTAGAACTTGTTCATTGTTTTCACTTTTTTTTAAAGGACAAATTAAAACTTAAGTATAAATAGTATATAAAAGGTCACTAGCTGTTCTCTTTTGGCTTACTTTGAAGTGCATTTAGAACTATGGCTAAATTTTGTCATCTTCTGATGGGATTACAATACTGTCTGTTTACCATGAAACTATTTTGTATAATAAACTCACACGGCTGTGTCTAAAAAATATTCTGCATTCCTTCTAATCTGAGTTAGTATAATAAAATATTTTGTTACAAAGTCTAATGTGCAAACTCATTATAATGTGAAATTGTGGATGGAATTCACAGTATGCAAATTTTGTATAAAGGTGATAACAGAGAGCTACTCTTGTTCTCGTGGCAGCGTTTTGGTACTGCTGCGTCTCACCCCTTCCCCCCACCCTCCCTGCACAACTTTTGCAATAGTCTTACTCTGTATGGCAGATGAGATTGTTGCCTCCTATGGAATCGTCTCCTCAACTTTCAATCTAAAGACATTTCAGTCTGTTTATGCATTTGCTTTGGAATATATATACAAAAAAATGATATCCTGGCTTCTGGCTACATCTCCTTGAGGTCAGCCATGGAGCTGCTCAGATCATGCTAAGTTGCCTGTGAAAGAAGTCTACCCAATTGGATTTGTCCCTCCAAGATTCGCTGTGGACGCATAGCGTGGTATTAGGATGGTCCAGTTGAAAGCTCAGATTTAAGTTGTCCTTTAAGATGTCAGTGTAACACTACTAGTGCCTTACAAGTTGGAATTTTTTTTCTGGAATGCAGACGATACAATAGTTACCCTATAATATATTATCAGCTCTCCTATATCTCAGTCAATTTACATAATTTAAAATAGAACATCTTATTAAAAACATCTAGATATACACAGATTAGGAAACGCTTACAACATACAAATACACAAACTAGAAATAAAATCTCGGCATACTGGTGTATATATACAACTGTGTGATACAATAAATAATTTCTGTCATGCTCTATCTACACATCATATTGCTTAAAAGAAGAGTAGATCTGGAGGGGCAGTGGTGAAATGAAGTGCCGTTAGAGAGCTCTCTACATTTAAATTTGTGCAAATTAAAATGGGAATTTAAAAGTACGACTGATCTGTGTCAGAAACACATGGCTGGAAATGAAAGGACCCATATTACTGAGGTATTTACAGATACTGGCTAAAAAGCACTATGTGGGCAAATGCAGAAAGGCTTCTTCTTCTTTTTCTTCTTCAGAATTTAATTTAATTTACTTCTTGACTGCCAGCATGGCATCTACCTCCTCTTCGGGCTGTAAGGTGTGCCACTGTGCAATGGGCCGCCGGGGGTTGGCCAACATGTCTGACCAATGCCGCAGCTCCGCGCCGGTGCTGTTGTAGCCCACAAAGACTTTCCCGATGGCATCGTTCTTGCCAATCTTGTCATAGTCCAAAACAGTCACAACAATTTGCACTTTCTACAATGAGACAGAGAAAGACCCGTGAGCATGATGGTTAAGGGAAGGTGGGTAGGGATGAGTCTTGGTCAGACGATGACAAGGGAGAGTCCATGAAAAGGGTAACTGTATGACAGTCGAAGCAGATTCCCCCAGTGAGAAGCAAATTCAAACTTTAGGTTTTGCTCCTTGTGAGCTTTCCAAATAAAATGATGTTCACTGCCTCCCTACTAAATTTTAAACTTTCCCCCTCGCATCAAAGAGCTTCATACAGGAAGCAAGGTTAATTTTTCTCTTTAACGGATATGACAACTTAGGGATGGGTTGTTGCTATTACTGAAGACTTAGACTTCTAGGGCTGAAACAGAGATCTTCAGGTAAGCTGCTTCAAAAGCTGTGCAATTTCACACATGATTATTGTGCAAGTAAGTAAGTTATCAGCTAAAGTTTGGAAACAGCTCTACCCCAAGGTAAAGGCTGCCATGTTGCACTCCATTCTGTTCATTGCTTTTCTGCTTCTAAACTACTCTAACCCATCCATCCAGCATGCAATCTGGTATTTTCAGACACATTCAGCCCTTATGATTACTACATAGATGCACACAAATGTTCATACTCATCTGTGTGTACGTGTACTCATGTGGAAGTATGGATGTATATTCTATATATTTAGAAAGGAGTATAGGAAACAGGCTGCACACACAGGAAGTTGGAAAGAACTACAGAACCCATGCTCCTGGGGCTCTGACGCACTGGCACAGCCCATGACTGAGCCAGAGTCAGAGCACCACTTCAAATGTAGGAACACTGTCCTCTGGCAAACAAGGCTAAAACTATTTGCAGCAAATCTATGTGAGCCCATCTGTCACAGCTCATAGACAATTTTCTGTTCACTGGGGCACACTGGGAGGTGACGTTCAAGCCATGTTTTTATGTATGCTTTTGCGTGCACATGCACACAGCACTCTCCTGCAGGTCATTAATATTTGTCGAAGAGCTCAAAGAGCTTTTCCTTCAGTGAAGTGGTGTTCTTCCCCAACAGCATCTACCATGTCAGATAAGCCTTGGGCTGATTTGTCTATATTGGAAACACCTCTCCATAGGGAACTTTATTTTTTAATATGACCATTTCCAGATTCCTTTTGATCCCCACAATAAATACACACAGCTCCTTGCGATGATTTGAGTTGCCTGAAATGGAGCAAGCCCGAAAAATACTGCTTTCAGGAAAATCTTTTCTTCTCAAGCATAATTTTTAAATTTAAGGCTTTATATATATGAACAATCTAAATTTCTTACTGGAATGATTCCTGTAAGTGCTTACAGGATTATCAATTAAAAGCAACTGACGTTAAGCACATCTGCACAACCAGACTTGGGAGGTCTTTTTTATAGAGTCCATTCTCTTACAAGATTGTACAAATCACTGAGCCAGAGAAAGAGATTATTCTAACAGGCACTAAAGTATTTATATAGTTGACAAAAGTGTACATCAAACTCAAGACTCTTTCTCCCCAGAGCCCTTAAGATAAAAGGCAATATCCTGAAGCAGTATTTCTAGACGCCAGCATGATGTTTCCCTGTTACTGTTTGCAAAACACTCACTCCTAATGTTGACGGCACCTCCTCAAATGAACATTTATGTTTTAGATGCACTGCATAACCACAGGTATAAAAAGTAAATGGAAGATTATTATTTACAGTACAAAAATAAAAGTTGCCTGGTGTACCTGGAAGCTTGGGAGCTACTCACTATCAGATTTGTGTACATTGTTTTTCTGCTTTGGTGTTAATCATAAGGCAACAATGAGCACTGTAAACAAACGACCCTTTTCTCTATAAAGGCACAGGAACAGCTAGGTAAGATGATTAACTCTGGTATGATTTTTTACCTTGTGGTCTCTGGCTTAAACCTGAAATGTGAGCATCTCTTTGTACCATATATTAAAGGAAGATGTGCACTGCAAAACCCGAGAGGTGTTAGTAGAAAGCACCACCTCTGCTAATAAGCACTTGGATTAGTAGTTTTGTCTATCTGATTAAGAACCGGTTGGACTGAAAAGGCCTGGTAATTTTTCTACCTACGGAAGCAATTTGTCTTGCATGTGTCTAACCATGTGGTTGGATCTTCCTGTAGCAATAGGATTTTACTTCCAAGCAATGCCCTCCCATCACCCTTAAAGATAGATACCTGTTCATTTATTTAAGAGCCAGAATCCATATAGTCACTATTAAATTGTTGAAAATGTTAATGTTTAGCCCATTTTAAATCAACAAAATGCACTGTCATTGAGCTGCTTTACCTCCATGAGCTCTCTTGCCTTTGTTCTCCAACAATCAGGAGATTTGTATAACCATTAGTTTTTATTTGACTATGAATGTTTAGTGACTTTTACAAGAATTACCCAAAGTCACGGTAATTCTTACCATAGTAGAGTCTAAATAACATTTATAATGTGTTTTTCTAATGATGAAATCACTTCAGTAACCATAATGAAATAACCTTTAAATATAGTGGTTTATACCTAACTCCAAAACACACTGGCGTAGGACCAAAGTCCATAATTGCAGGTTTTAATTTGAGGTTATATACTGAAGTAAATAGCTGTAAAGTCATTCCCATAAACTTATAAAAAGAAAGAGTAAAACTAAACAGCTAAACGATAACAATTTTCCAAGGGCCAAATCCACCTCACAAATCTGACTTAGAATGACAAGAAAAAATGGCCAAGCACTTAAAGAATGCACCTAGCCATGCCAAACCTCAGATCTGATAACTTGGAGGTGCCCATTCCAGTTTCCCAGTCCTGTCCTTATTTGGAAGTCAAGACTTCCATTACCTAAATTGTTAGAGAGGCTCAGTGTGATTTTTCCCCCTGCCCCCCACCAGGTCTTTGATGCTTGTTACGAGATCTGCACAGATCAGCTTTCATGAAAATCACTGGGCATGAGGCCCCACTGGATTTCCCACTTGATGATTCCTAGAGCCCATAGACACCTGCACATGCTGTGGGGCATGAAGACATTCTAAGCAGCCTAGTTGTGCATCCAAGTCACTGTTCCTACTGCCTCACCTTGTCTAGTTTTATTATCTTTGTTGGTACCAAGTCAATAAAAAACAAGCACATGCTTTAGTTGTAATGTTTGCTCCTGGGATTCTCAAAATCCCAGGAGATATCCCAGGAGAAATGCTATCAAAATCCAAGATAAAGTCTCAAAATCTGTACCACATTCTCATCTAATCAAGATGAAGCTCCCAGCCTGGCCCAGGCTATTTAAACTCATGTAATCTTTTAACCTGCAAGTAACAGATCTCCTAACTCATCTCTAGGTCTCTCTTACAAGACAGAAAAAGACATATTCTCAGACTATTCTCATTGTGATAATTCAAACTGAGAAGCCTCTGGAAGTACAAAGGCCCCACTCAGCTCCACCCAGAAAAGTTACTGTCTTGCTAAACATCTACTCAGCCACAGGGCTTTGTAGGCAAGTGGGGAGCCACCATTCAGTTCTTTTCTGAGGATACTTAAACCAGTACTACTTACTTGCAAAGGAATTCTCTCACAAGTGGGCAAAATAATGAAATAATTAAACATTAATGGTTAAGGCTTTCAGAAAAATGCCTGTACCAACTCATCTTCATGTGCTTTACATTACCTACATCAGACCAGAGACCAGAGGCTCTCCCTTTCAAGTGAACTATCCAACTAACATCACATGCTCTGTAGCCAAACATGAACTTATGATTTATGTAGAAATGAGTGTTGCACTCCCCAGACGAGCCATAGGCACAGGGAATAGGAGTTCTTGCCTATGAGACTGAAGATACGGCCTTAAATTCACTTAGGAAGGAGAGTGAATTCTACGCAGGTTTCCCATGTGCCTCATAAAAACAGCTTCGGGCTTATGAGAAACGCCTAGTTAACACCAGAAGTTAAATCTCACTTTTGTGACTGGAGATGTCATGCCTCCCAGCAGTTCAAAGGCAGGTAACAAAGTCCCTGCAAGAAAATGACATGATGCCTTGTCCTGGTATTTCCCACTTCTAATGTAGCTTACTGTGCTGACTTCTGAGGCCTCTGATTTTAGACACTTGAACTCTCCAGGAGTAGCACCTGGAAAACTGTTGGAGCTCCCCTAAAGTGGCAGAAGAACAGGTACTGCAGTACTGACCCTTGAGAGTCACAAATGTTTTCTTTCCATTGAAAAATTTTCATGGTGTGGTAAATAACTGACAACAAGGCTGTGATTAAATGTTTTACTTAAGAGGGATGCTGCTGCCTTTCAAAAAACCAGGACTAATAAATGCATAGGGAATACTCACTTAACTGATGATGACAGTTTATTATTTCAAATAATAAGGGGAAAATTATTGCTATATATGCTTTTTCTTTTACCTCTATACTAATTTCTTTTGGCTGGCACATTCCTTCACTCTCTTCTTGTGATTTTTTTTTTCAGAATCCTTTTCTGTTCATAGAAAATGTCAGTTATCCATTTCTCACTGATGAATCAAAGCTTCTTAAGTACTCTGCATTTTATCGTTCCCTCTTGAAGCAGTCACACTCATCTAATGTAGCACAGGGCTGGCACCTAGGTGCTAATGAAGGCAGGCACACGTGATAATTAACAAGATTCCTGTTAAATATTTATAAGGACTGAGAAATGGAATGCAGAGGGAAGACAAAACACTGCTTGACATTACCTGAATTTGCTCAAATGGTACTTCAAAGCTGAAAGACTCATTGTAGTAGGGATTCAGAGTGTTCTTTTTAATCGTAGTCTTTTTCTTCTTCAGCCTCTTACCATTCTGCATCAGATGGATCTTCACATATGGATCTAAGTAATTAAGAGAAGAAGCAGAGCTAAGAAAGGTAGTTCAGTATGTTATCTGCATATTTTAATCCTGTAAATTTAAGATGAAAACCTTTAGCAACAAATAGCTTGCATTAAATGAAGTCGTAAGTTCCACGACAAAAACTCCTGTATGATTTTGCAAAGTGTTCCTGACAAAAAAAGGCACAAAACATTTACTACATTATCTCCTTAAGGCTTCCAGGAAGGGGTAAACTCCCACCTTATGTTGTTCCACAGCTTATTAACTCTCCTGGAAACATTTTCACTTTATTTACTGCCAGCATTTCTTGGCAATGTGGCTGTGTGGTTGTTTTTCCAAGAGCTGTGGGGTACACATGGTGGGTGCCAGGCTTGGGTGGCTTGATGTTCTTCACATCACTACTTGGGTGGGAGTTGTGCTGTGGTTTTCCCATTCTCTGACCTCCCCAACGAGCTGTGTCCATGGTTCTGGCACATGAACAAATTTTGTGCCATGAAGGAGTTTTGCCTGTTAAATACCAGTCTTCTACCTCGTTGCTATGTGCAGTCAGAACATGCTATCAGTATAAATTATGAATTGCTTTTGTTACTTTCTTTCCCACTGCTATTTTCTATCACTTCTGGTGGCTGAGGAACAGAACTGCTTTGGTACCTAACCAGGTACTCCTTGCACAAGCAAAACTCTCATATAGGTTATTGCTGTGAAGTGGCATTACAGTGGTTATACCATCAACAGCATTTTTTCTCTGCTTAGAAGAATAGCTCTATCAGATTAAATTAGCAGTTCTTCCATGGAGATGTTAATTAGCAGTGCCTTCACTAAGCTCAGTTATTTTTATGTTGAGGCTTACTGCAAAGTACCATTTGAAGCAGTCCAAGCTCACCCTTTTCAGCAACCTGTATGGTACTGTCACCAAAATTTGGGTAGGTAGCTCCCTTGGCTTCAGGTGACTGAACCATGATGTAGACTGAGGAAAGCCTTCCCACACAGGAGCTGTTCAAAGCAGCAGCCAAGCCACAAGTAATATGTGGCATGAATTAGGAGAATTTGAATGCAAATTATCAAAGGGCTTCTCTCTTCCCTCCTGAGTAAAAGAGCTACAGATGAAAAATGGCAAATTAACGCTGAAATTAAATATTAGCACTATGACCACAATATGCTTTATGACTCTAAATTGAAATTCATGCTTAGAGTCTCTGAGCAGAGTAATTGCACTCTGCTACAGTCAAATCACGTGTTACTGTGGAAGACTAGGGGTTCAGAACAGTTACTTGAGTGACTTGGTCATGGTCTATAGTACTTCTGAAGGGAGTATAATGCTGGTAGTGGGGTCTACAAGGCAGAAGACAGGGTATAGCAATGTCTATGAGATGAAACTGCAGAAATTCTGAGCAACAGACACATTTCAGCAATAAGATTACCAGAACAGCCAGAATAGTTCATTCTTTGTGGTGAACTCTCTCTTACAGAAGGTTAAGATTCCTTCTCTCTCAGAAGACTCAAATTCAAATAGAAATTAAATCTGGGTAAGTTTATGCTCCAGGCTAGACAGACAACTGCAAGGGTTCCTTTTGGCTGCACAATGTACAAATTAAGGAGTCTCACGTGAAGAAAAGAAATGCTAGCAAGAAGCCAAGAGAGTTATCTTTTTGAATACTGAGTTCAACATCCCTGCATACAGGGTTTTAAAGGTGGAGAACAGGTAAATCTGGAGTATCAAAATAAGATGCTGCTTGAGAAAAGTTCATCAAACCTATTACTTTTGCAGAATCTCTGTGCTGGATGCACCATTGTTTTTACATGCAAAATGATGCCTTAGGTGTAGCTAATACACAGCATGCCAGTCCAGTAGCCAAGGAGCCAGTGATAGAGGGATAAGATATGGAAATGAAAAAATACGTAATTTGTAATTTTATAATATTGAATGAGCTGGGAGAATAAACAGTACAATAATACACTGAATAGAACTGAAGAATTCTATTAAGATAAATACAGTTGATAAACATCAGTCCTTTACTGACCTGTGCTTGTTCACAGCTAATATATGCAGATTTCATGGTTATTTATATGCCCATGAGGAACTGTACAGAAATACAGCCATACAGATAACACTCATATCTTGATAAACATTCCATATTTGGGAGAAAAGTATTTTTCATCTAGAATTCGAGTGGGTGTGAACACTTGATGTCTACATGTACAGTCACTTTAAGTGATTTGCGACACTTGACTTTCCAGAGTTATCATCTTTATGCTGGTATTAAAGCAAAATCTGACCTCATATAACTCACGGTCATGGAACAAGGCCAGAAGCCTTCTGTGGTTTATTTTTCATGTCCCCATCAGCTTCTTATGTTTGTCTCTCTGGGGATTTGAGTTAGGCTCTGTCAAATGCCAGTTTTTTAGCAGGTAAGATCCCAGTGGTACCAGCTTGCCCTAGGAATTCAGAAATGCCTGTGGCAGATGTTCCAAATGGAGCACAGAAGAGGACACATTATATGATACAATATCCTAAATTTTTAATCCAAGGGTTAAACCCAATAAAAATTGATCATCACCTGCACATCCACTCTTTATTTCTTGATTATTCTAACCTTAGCTAGTAATCCCCTCTCTTCATTCTCCTGTGCCTCATATATGACTCCTTTCACTACCACATTATCTTCAGTTACATTCTGCACATCCCATGACATTGGCTCTAACTCCCTGAACTCTCTGATAATCTATTTGCTGGCAATCTATGCAAACAACCTGATACCTAAGCCAGATTTCTTGTTATTTCATGACTTAATCTCTGAAAATGACAGATTCTGTTCCATCAAATAACAGAAGCTGAACTTGGAGTCAATTATCAGAAGAAGGGAGGATAATCAAAAGAAAATGAAACCTCTGAGAAGTGCCAGCCTCTGGTGATTTTTCAGAGATGGAAGCATCTTTCCAATTCCGTGAATATCATGCTGAGTAATCCTTTACTATGTGTCAATAGTCTCACTGAATAACAGACTAGTAAATATGACAGAACTGATGTTACAGACTAGCAATGATTAACTTTCTTTTAAGTGCACAGCAGAATTGTTTTGACCAAGTAGAAATGTCTACATCTGGCACCAGTGAAGATAAATAACTAATGCTCTTATGTAATCTGGATTGTTATCTCCTTTGAAAGCAAATCTGTTCTTTCATCAAATAACTTGCATCCCAAAGTATTAGTTTCTTTCCTCTGATACGAGACACCCTATTCGCTTTCATGTAAACAGGCACACTGTGGAAATTTCAAGTCAGAAAAGCTGAACCTCACTCTGGTTGTGAGTCCAGTTTTATTCCTCACAAGTAAACAGGGATTTACAGTAACATTATATTCACAGGTATTTGTGCACGGTCCTTACCCATGTATTGAGAAGAAGGGATGTTACATCCCGAGCAGTATGGATGCCCCTCTGACCAAGGAGACAGGATGACTGTGTCCCTATTGCTTAATATTTCATGTTAAGCAATGTGTGGGATTAAACAAGATTCTGCTATTTATTCCCTCATTAGCAATCTAGCCAAGAATGCTGAAAAGATGTAAAATTCATAACTCAGTAACTCAATCCATAATTCGATTGTGCACTGAAGATCTCCAGACAGGCTAGCTGAACAGTTTTACAAGCAATGGAGCACCAGCTGTAACGTTTTGTTTTCCTGAACTCTGTGGTAAAATACTAAAACATCAGTTGAAGGATAACTCAAATGGTATGAAAAAGAAGGTAAAGACTTCTAGAGCAATCTGGACAATGAGGCATATATATTTATAATTAGAACTCTCTTAAAATAATGAGTAGTTCATTATGACCACCTTGTGGACAAGATGCACTTCATTAAAAGTTTCAGAAAAGCAAACTTCACATGAATAATGCAAATCGAAAGAAGAAAATCATGGCTAATGCAAGTATCAGATGTGGTCGATATGGATTCATTGAGTAGAAGTCATGCTTGATCTATCTGATGGCCTTCTACAACAGCATTAATGGCTGTGTAGAGAGAGCCGTAGATGTTCTCTACCTTGACATCAGCCAGGGTTTTGACTGTGTCCTGTAACATGCTCGTAGAGAAGATTAAGAAGTATGGTTTAGATGAACAGACAATGAGGTGGATAGAAAACCAACTGAATGACAGAATACCAAGTCATGATCAACTGCACGCTGAGTTGGAGGCCTGGAAGCCTGTAGCTAGCTAGTGGTGTTGCCCAAGGGTCAGTGTTGAGTCCAGTCTTCTTCAAAGCATTTATCAGTGATCATCCAGTGACCTGGATGAAGGGACACGGTGTACCCTCAGCAGGTTTGTTGATGATACAGAACTGGGAGGAGTGGCTGATACACACCAGAAGATTGTGCTGCCATTCAGTGGGAGCTGGACAGGCTGGAAAGGTGGGCAGAGTGGAACCTAATGAAGTTCAGCAAGGGCAAGTCTGGTGTCCTGCACCTGGGAAGTAATCACCCCATGCATCAGTACAGGTTAGGGGCTGATCTGCTGAAAAGCTGCTCTCTGGAGAAGGACCTGGAAGTTTTGGAAAACAAGTTAACCATAAGCCAGCAACGTGCCCTTACAGCCAAGAAGCCCAACCTGCTTGGATATGATCCTGTGCAGCCTACTTTAGCAAAGGGGTTGGACTAAATGATCTCTTGAGATTTCTTCCAAATGACAACCATTCTGTGAATGGTGGAACTGGAAAATTGCCAGTGGATATTGAGATGCAAAAAGCATTATGGGGATCAGTAGTTAATGAAAAATAATCTACCTAGGTAGAAGAAACTTTTCTCAGCAGTCAGTCACCAAACCACCCAGCTTGGGATGTTTTTACTACAATGGTTTAGTCTGAAAGCAAACATAAGGATGGTCATCTTTGTCAACTATTTTAAGGCTTATATAATGTAACCAAAATGCAGAAGAAAAGGACCTAGATAGCTGACAGGTTTGAAAAATGCTCTAGAGGTCACACTGGAATTGTGCTATTACAGTTCTGAGGCTGCATGCAGGGGAAACCTAATGGTTTATAGAAAACTAATTCCCTCATAGCTCTGTGTGGTGAGATCAGACAAAACTCTCTACAAACCTTGAGTAAGTCTAACTCGATTAATAGGAAAAAAATTGCACCAGAACAAACTGGTCGCAGATACAGTTGAGTAAAGTTTCTTATGACAAACTACTACTACTACTAAGACTAAACTGTAGAAACCGAGAAGAAATACAGTGCCAGAATTGCATCCAGCTGTATTTTTGTCTTAAAAATGTGTGGGTAACTGGGTTCTAATTAGCATGTTTTTCCCCATCAGAAGAAAATGTATGCCAAACTCGTGCCAAAGCAACATCATTGACATTTAGAGCAAAGGTGTCTGCAGACAGTTGATTTTTCCATTGCAGGAAGCAGAACAAATTCCTAAAGAGCTTGGAAATTGATCCAAGAAGCAAAGAAAATCAGGTTTGGAGGCGTAACCTTATAAATGGCTCTGAAAATGTGTTTAGGACAGAGGTGACTTGCAGCATGGGTCATTAGTTCCATGCTACAGAGACACAATTACTCTCGTCCTGCAACACTGCAGCATGGTGGAAAGCAGAGGAAACGCCAAGCCAGAGCCTTAGACCAGAGCTGAAGCAGTGCTAGATTCAATATTGCACCCTTAATCTGTTCCTGTTCTGTGCAAACACCCTTCAGATGAACATTTTTTTGGCTTATGGGAGTTGGCACTAGGGAGAACAGCGATTTCATACAGCAAACAACTTTATTTTCTGTGGAGACTGTACCAGAGATGGAAGCTGACAGCATCACCAATAGCTTCAACCTCGTTTCTGTTTTCAGAGAGTGACAGCAGTGGTCACCAGAGCTGTGATCTGGAAAGCAGGAAGGCTCTGAGAGCAGTGCAAACAGGACAGACTTTCCTGGGAATTCCCACAGTTTTTCTGATTTTTCCCAAGGATGATGGGACCTGCTCCCTCCATGGGCTTATGAACGTTCCTCTCAAAGAGGGGATGATTCTCAGGATGCATGCAGTGTTTGGGCCATGGATAATTAGTCCTGACTTTTTGCTTTTGTTTATTGATTTATGGATATAAGAGGATCGTTAAAGCCTCTGAAATAATTAGTTTAGAGTGATATTGTTCCTGGACTCTCTAAACTGGTATTTTTTCAGATGAATGCAAAGCTTTGAATGGGAAGGAGAGCCAGAGGGGGAGAATGTGTTAACTGGGGAAGAAACAATGTAAGGTACAATTACTAGAAGAGTACAAGTGCTATGGTACATTCTAGATTGCATAGAAGTTATAGTTTATATTCATTGGCACAAGCTGTCAGGCCTTCTACCTTCCTGCACAAATGAGCAATTAAATTTGGAACATTATTTTTAAGGAGCAGCTGATGTCTCAAGGGAAATACTGGAAAACATTCTAATTAGAAACAACTCTCTTGGCATAAAATATAGGGTTTATGGGTTTTTTCTTATCACATTTCCTTGAAAACAGAATTGTTGGTTTCTATGTTTCTACAGTTCATTGCTACATTATGTCCAGTCTTTGGGCCAATGTTCCTATTCAGCTACTTGGACTGCATCATATTTTCCATAATCCCACTGGGCATTATGTTATGGGTCAAATTTGTAGTTGTAGCTTGTACTTGATCAATACACAAGGGAAAGGCGGGTAGCAGAAGTATTTGCTGTAGCTTTCTGCACAGTGTTCATGCCAGTTCTCACCAGAGCAAAACACTCTGAAATCACTTTAATGAGCGGGCTGAGGATTGAGCGGTGTGACTTGGAGGATCTCCCCACACCACCCAGTAGCACGCTGGATGCGATTGGAATTGAAAAACTGAAAGCAGCCCAGATAGGCTGCCAGAGTGGAACTGATAGCTGCAAATGGTTCAGTTAAAAACCCCTTGTATTACACTTGCTAATGTTTACCTCTGTCCTGTGGGTGGGCTGCTCCACATGCAGCACACACACACACACAGGCTATGCTGCCTATCGGACCTTACTCATTATATATGTCATGATATAACAACCGTGGTGACTTTGGATTATGTATTTCCATACACATTTTTAAAAGAATAGGCTGTAAGAACTGTGTAAATTTTAAATGAAAACAATTGTTCAATAATGAGATTTAGGCAGATTCTCATAGGAGTAATGGAGTCCAATAATCCATTTATGCGGAGCGGCTGAGGGAACTGGGGTTGTTTACACTGGAGAAATGGAGGTTGAGGGGGGACCTTACAGCTCTTAACAACTCCCTGAAAGGAGGCTGTAGAGAGGTGGGAGTTGATCTCTTCTCCCAAGTGGCTAGTTGATAGGAGAAGAGTAAATGCCTAAATTTACACCAGGAGAGATTTGACTTCAGGGCTGGGGGGGTTGTGGAGTCTCCTTTTC
>VZRI01004930.1:21029-39714 GCA_013397515.1 Upupa epops
GTTGTACCTCATTCAATTTCTCTCTGCCCAGCTCTCTAGCCAGTCCCGGTCTCCCTGAATGGCAGCACAGTCTGCTGGGGCATTGGTGATACCGCCCAGCTTTGTCATGACAGACTTGCTGACAGTGCACCCCAATCCCTCATCTAGGTCATTAATGAATAGATTGAGGTGGACTGGTCCCAGTACCGATCCTTCTGTAAGAAACGGTTTTCAGTCTGCTCTGCAGAGAATCTTGTATTTTTTGTGCTCCTTACAATTACTCGTTATAATGAAGGCTGATGCTCTTGCTCATTGCCTGCATGATCTTTGTCTCTGTTTGGGTGGACATTTACTGCATAAAGCTATTTGCCAGTGTCCTGGATGACGGTGGAATGGCACCCACTCTTGGAATCCCTGTAGGTGATGCTGCTGGATGGTGGTGTAACTATTTAGGGGACTTGACTGAATAAAATAAAGGGGGATTTACAAATGTTGGTTAGTCAAGATCATCTGTTTGCATGGAGATGTTTCTGTGTGCTTTCAGGTTGAAACAGCTGGGATGTTTGTCCTGAGGAAAATCTCTGTGCAGAGACAAGAGTGAGGACAGCCACTCTGAAATAACTGGAAGAAACATTAAAATGATATTTTTTTTCCCCATAGAGAAAGGCTGTGTTCACAGATGAAGTAACTGAAAGGAAATAATGCCTGTCAGAACAAAGTACAGCTGACACCTATTTGAAGAGTATTTTGACATGTCAAGCACTGAGACACCTTTATTTAGGATGAACATTATGGAGACTGTGGTGTGGTAGGGAGAAAACTCCCATGTGAATTTTCTTTCTCTGAAAACAGCTGACATCTTTTCTTTCCCCTTCATGAACTGCTGACTGATAAGAAACATATTGCTCTTTTGGTTACTCCTCTGCCCCTCCAAACCTACCCATCACAAAAGACCCCAAGCCCAAACGCAACTACTGTGAGGCAAACCAAGTTCTAATCTCAAATTGCACTGAGGACAGACAGGAGTTCCAGCATAACGGGATAATAAAGAAAACCACATTGGAGTGGCAATATCCATTCCAGGGTATTACTCAACCCTGAAACACAGAGAAACTATTAGAAATAAAACCTGGCCCAACTACTGTATTAGCAAATCACTGATGAAAGAACATAGAGTTGGTGCTACAGGCTCCTCATGTGAGCGTTGCCATACCATGGTGTTATAACTCAACTGTACATCAGCACGGTACTGTGCTGTGAGTGCATTTACATGGGAAAAAGAGAATATTCCCTGCTTAAGGGTCATCTGCATCCTCTGCCAGAGTCAGAAGCACACAGCCAGAAGCAGATTCAGGCAGTGGTCAAGTCTGCCTCATAAACACCGAGCTATCACACCTTTGCATGACTCAAGTGCAGCAAACCCAGGTATGACCAAGTATTCCATGTCCTCACAGTCGAAAATAATGTTAGGTGAGTTGGGAGGAGAAACAAAGGACAGTGAAAAACCAAGAAAGCAAAGCTGCAGGATGTTTTATCTACACAAAAGAGAAAGGTTAGGAAGCACCCAATTACCTTAGCTCACATAAATGGGTTGCCAGAAAAATGCCAATCGATATACTGCAAAATAATTCTGATTATTTTAATAAAAACCTATTGCTTCTACTTTCTAAACGGATTTTCTCATTCAGCCAAGCTTTCAGTCTTAGACAATGTCAGAGAGAAATGGTTTTGATTCAGATGATTAAACTAGAAATAGCACTGAGAGCTAATACTGCAGGAACGCTGCAGCACAGGAGGAATTAAAGAAACAGCCTTACAACATCAGTGAAGAGCAGCCTGATCTGAAATCTTCACAGCTGAGAAACCAAGACTAGTTTATCAAGGTTGATATTTATTTTAAGATCATATAAAGACCTTCAAACTGTATTTTGTTCATCAGCGACTGCATACAAAGGGAATCCATCAGCATCCAGTTTTCAGTCTTGATTTGAAATAATGCTCCCAGTACTACTCTACCTGAGGAGTCTGTGTTTATATAAATACCAGTTATCATGCTGTTTTTGTCAGTTGTCTGGTAGATTTGAGGTTTAAGGAAAAAATGCAAATGGAAGGAGGGAGTTGCATGATTGCAGTTTTGCTTCTAGCCTACAAAACTTACATTCAGGGTTACTTGGAGAAAATAACAGATCTTTCTCACCACCTCTTCTGCTTCCCAACACGTTCAGGATTTTGCAAAGAATTACGGATATCCATATAGGCTATTCATGGCACCTAGTATCAGTGTTATTCAGATGACCAAAGTCTTTATTGCCTCAACACATATGCTACCAATCCCATATATGAAGCCTGAAGAGAGACATGATCCATTTGTTTATTTGTGTCTGTTTAGACACAAATGCCCCTTACAACCTAGGCTAAAGACAAGCCCAGTTTGATGTGCTTCCTGGTGGTGAGGAGAAAACCCCTGGAATACTGGAGGACAAGAACTGCATCTGCTCAGGCAGCGGAGAAGCCCATTCTGGATGCCATTTCCCAATATTGTTGGGAAAACTAGATTTGTTTTGGATTAAATTCAACCACGGGAAGGAAAAGAAGATCAAAGCATAGTTTGTAGGGGATGGGAAACATCTTCTTCTCAATCTTGGCATGAGAATTTACAACGTAGGCTAAATTTATCTGCAGTTCAACTGAGCTCAGCTAGCTTACATCCGTTTTTCAAACATGACAGCTGAGTGATAACCCATTTTGCAGTATCATGAAAAAAGTAGTTCTGAAAAGCCCAAAGGTCAGATGTTTAACTTGTGTGTTTGCAGAGGAAGGGCTGAAAGGCTGCATGCCTGCTCACATTCTTGTCCATTTCACATAATGAGAAGCAGTGACCCGAAACTCAAGGAAAATTTTTACATGGACAAGAGTAACATCTAGATTATGCCTACTCAAGAGTTATAGAAGTGCTTGAGTCCTTGGTAGAGCAATTTTCCATGTTTATTTATGCCAGACAAGTTGTAGAAAAGAGCAAGGCCAGAAAGAATGCAAGGACTAACATTTGAGGTAGACTCAAAAACAGGTGTTCAAGACTGACAGCATTGGCAGGAATGATGCTCTGCTGCCGAGAACATTACTCCTGCTACAAGACAAGAAGACAGACAACTTGATATCAGGAGGTGAAAGATGGAAGTATTTCTGATAACATGGCCAATAGCCCATGCCCCACTGTACCCAAGTTCTTCCTCAATTTGTCCCAGCCATTTAATGGCACAAATGAATATCTGACTGACATGTTCACCATTTACTGTACACCACTTTAGCTTAAAAGGCAGTCAAACGTGACACAACCCATCAGAAATCCAAAGGTACACTATAGTTTTCAGCTTGGATACCTGCTACAAATTTATACAGCAGATATCCAATTTGGTACAAAACTGGTGGAGCACTCTGATCTTGTGCTTCATTGACAAACCAGATTGAATCTGGGCAGCTCAGGATGTTTCTGTGTGTTACTCCATTGAAAAAAGATATTGAAGTAGTCTAGTCAAGGAATCACAATCTGTAATAAAGTCAAATAACCCAAGAATCCAAAGAGCACATACGAATTTCAGAAACCCTTTGGCTCTTCAGGACTACAATAGAAATATTTGAAAAGACAAGTCTGAGCATTTGTGGTTATTAGATGAGGAGGAAGAAGAGAAAGAGCATAACTGAGTGAAATTGGTGATTTTACTTGGAATCAATAGATTGAAACCATAGTAAAGGAAAGGTGGATGACACTACTTCCAAGCCAAGGCAGTGCTTGCTGTGTATAATAGAGAATATAAATAATTCCAGTAAAACTAAGCTCGAAAAGCAATAGACTTTTTGAGAAATATGTGTCAAATTTAGCACAGACTTTCAGAGTTGTAGGTGAGTCCATTTTCCAAGGCACCTAACTCCTGTCAAAAATGACTGGTAAAACCACAAAGCAATCAATTCTCCTGGAGTCCCAGTCTCCTGCTTTCCTTTGGAAACTCCTGTTGAACATGTTTACGCATTAGTCAGTTCCTAAGTGACCACAGGAGTCGGTTTTGTTTATTTGTCAACAACAACAACAGTCAAGATAGTCACTCGACAGCAATAAGAGCACATTGAAATTCTCGTTGTTTAGTGTACATGCCAGAAATGGCAATCAGCAAGCAACAGTAGTGAACTGGCAAATTTCAGAAAGAGGAAAAATCCTCCCCCCAGAAATGAAGATCACAAAATGTTAAAAAGAATGACCCAAGGAGAACTGGAGTTTTAATTAAAAAGCAAACAAACAAACAAGATTTAGCAAACAATAAACTTGCCTTTCCCTTACCCTCAGGAGAGAGAGAGAGAGACAGAGAGAGAGAGAGAGACAGGGAGCAGAGAGAG
This sequence comes from Upupa epops, assembly GCA_013397515.1. Lineage (NCBI taxonomy): Eukaryota > Metazoa > Chordata > Aves > Bucerotiformes > Upupidae > Upupa > Upupa epops. The sequence continues at coordinate 25,398 of VZRI01004930.1, forward strand.
GGGGAGCACCCTCTCTAAGCGTCCCATTAGCACAAAGGAGAACAATTGCAGGGCTTAGGGAGGATTTAGCTTTAACAAACGCTTATCACAAAGTCAAGTCACTGCACACTATTGTTCTGTATTTGGAATGAAATTAACTTCCAACTCAGTGTTAACCTTTTAGAGACCCTGTTTGGTGGAAGAATTTAATCCTTTGGGTTTTGGTATGTCACCAGTAAAGGCCATTTCTAGATTTGCTGACTTTGACAGCCTATTACCTGAAGAACACTTTATTAAATGAAAAATAAAACAAAGCATATAGAAAATACGTTTCCTCGCATAATGGACAACAGATATTTCAGAGCACTGAAAAGTTGTGTTGAATCAATTCAGTAAGAAAAACAAAACAAATGAGCAAATCCTAGGTTTTTTTCAGTTCCCCTAACACATTATTCCTTTATGCTGTAATTAATTCACTGATACTGCAATAGCATGCTTTCAAGCCATACATTTGTCTAATAAAAGCTTTGCTGTGATGGAGTAGGCGTTTCTGAAATTTATTGAAAAATATGTTTTCTGATGTGTTCAAGATAGACCAATCAGCTGGATAATGGAAACAATTCACACAGAGCCTTACCATAAAGTAAGGCTAAAGCAGTGATTTAGGAGGTAGTGAAAGAAGGAATTTCAGTGCCTGTGAGAAAGCCCATTTTCTTGTCTTTATTAGTCTTCTTGTGACAACTGTCCTTGTTGGTCTCTGCAGGACTCTTTCCCCACTGCATTCCAGGAGCTGAGAGGAGCCCTCTGGAAGGGAGACAAAATCTGCTGTTGCTACCATATTAGGAATCAAACAGAGTAGCAAAAGCTCCTGGCTGAACAGACATAAATCAACAGGGAATGTGTTTGCCTTCCAGCCAAATGAGTAAAGCAAAGTGATTGAGGAAACCAAATAAATAATAATTAAAAAATAAATCCTATGCAGTAGGGCTGACTGCTTCTTTATTTGTTTTTGCTTTTATCGTGATTACTACTGAACTGTGACTCCAAAGATTTGCACATATGAGGACACCTTGTTTCTTACATCTCTTTTTTACTGTGGAGTGAAACAATCCCAAGATACATATCAATGATCAGTTCAAATGCTTTTCACACATTGTTTTAGGCTGAAGAGGCATCATTAGACTGCAGTGGAGCCAGTGTAAACTGTTCTCACTCCATTTACATAAATTTCAGTTTATAGCCAAACTGGCCCTTCCACCAAGATTTTTCCTTAATCATAGATGTAGTCACTCTTTTACTCATCATCAACCTTGTATGCCTTAGGAAATCAAGCTTTGCAATGAGTTAGCTCTTTGTGGGAAGGTTGAACACAGGACTTGCCCTTACACTTTTGTATGTGAGCAAGGATGTATTTTGACTGATTTTGAAGATCTTCACCTCAGTTAAGAGATAACTCTTCTATTTTACTATGGGTGAAAGAGCGTCACTCCATGTAGCTGCAACTGAAATCTATAGATTTCATATCTGCTGTGCATGACTGGAGGTCAGATCTAAAAGGCATGACAGTGTGCAGCCTGTAAAATGTGGGCAAGTCTTACTGCATGGGAGCCCAAACTCAGTGTGACAAGTCTGTCCTGTGAAAGCTATCTGGCTATAGTCTCAGCGTTGCAGATGCTCTTGAGATAGATTCTCACATGATGTAGGTGCTTAGGATTCACAGGGATCTATTCACTCACCCTACCCATATGGCAATACGACATATCCCCTCCTGATTCTATGCAGCCCACAGAACAATCATTCCATCTCCTTTTACATTGCAGGCACTCCACTGCATGTCAGCACACATAACAACATCATGGTATAGGTAAGGTTCGGGTTTGTCTTCTGAAATTCAGGTAAGCTTTGATTTTTAGCTTTCACAGAAGGAAAGCATTCTGGAGAGTAAGAAAAAGTAGGGATACGGACACATTATTGAGCAATGACACTATTTCAGTCTTGGTAATCACACATATCACTTTTGGTGGTTGCAATGGGAACGGAGCATACTCAAGATTTTCTAACCTTCAGCCACTAGGCTTGTGTGGCCTGCCTTGTCTCATAGAAGAAAAATGAATGGGGTGGTTTCCACATAGAATTTAACTTGAAAAGGTTGTAAAGATAGTGATAGAAGTCAAATTTTGGCCATGGAAATATTTCTACCTCTTCTGAAAGAAGTGCTGTGTGGAAAGTGCTACATTAATAATAAAAAGGAATGTTCTTAGGTCTCATATTTGTTCAGGGAAAGAAATTCAGTAGGATTTTGCCAAACAGCATGATGACTTGGCCTAAAAATAAGCAACGGCTGAGGGAATGCAGAAATAGCATGGTAGTCATGTCTTTCTATAGCTTGAGACAAGAATAAAGCTGCAGTTCCCTAATTATATAGTGCTCATCCTCTAGCATACTGATTTCATTGTTAGCTTTTCTACTTTCTTGCTAAGGCGGTGTAGTTTCATGCTGTTGTCAGCTCCAAGCATGTTGATTTTCTGAGAGACAGTCTTAGCTATTTAAATATCCACAAACTAAATGAACAAATAAATACTGTGCATAATACAGTTAGACTGGTATTAAGATACTCCTGTCTGCCACAGTATCAAAGGAAGGAAAAACAGAAGCTCACAGTTCATGACACCAACCAGGTCGGAAGATAAGAAACGTAGTTTTATAAGCCATCATACCATTAAGCAGAAGGTGGCTCCATACCAGTAAGAGCCTCAAAACTGGACTCCACCTTGGGGCTTGGGAAAACCCTCAGGCTAAAGCTAAATTCAGCTAAATTCAGCTAAATTTGCATGGCTAATTTTAGTTCATTTCACTTTTGTAGTGTAAATCAACATCCCATTGGAGTCAACAAGAAGTTTGTATCCTGTTTTCTCAGCTATGTTTGTGGCTGATAAGACGATGTGCAGGATGGGCATTTAAGGGAGCAGGGAGTGATAGGGTTTGACGCCGTGTTTCCTTCTATTCCAGGTTACAGGACTTGGACCTACTGTAGTGATTGGAAAGAGACAAGCAGGTCAGAGCATTCAGAAGACACAAGTTTGCTTTGTGTGCTAGATTTTCCTTTGCAAGCTATTTACGATGTATTTTGTCATAGATAATGCCCACCTACACAGAAGTATTATCATGGAATCATCACATTGTTTAGGTTGGAAAAGACCTTTTAGATCATTGAGTTCAACCATTAATCTAACTCTGCTAAAGCTCACCACTAAGTCATGCCCCTGAGCATCACATCTACACAACTTCTAAACACGTCCAGGGATGGCAATTTAACCACCTCCTTCGGTGTTCAATTTTATTTAAGAGTTGGTGCCTAAGAAAACTACATTGTTTGCTCCAAAAGTTGCAGGTGGCAAAGAAAAACCAAAAAAGATGTGAAAAATACAGCTTCCATACTGCCACACTTTGCTATCGACTAACTTTTCCCCAAAGAAGGTGGAATATAAACCCTGGGTCTAACTGGCACCCATTTGGTATCTCAATTGCATTTTCAGAAAAGAACAGCTTATAGGGCTTGAAAGTGAGCTCTGTTATATAAATATATAATATATAAATATATTATGCACTTCACCACAGTGTTTCAGATTTAGTTTTTATAGCTGCCCTCCCATTCTAACGAGAACAAATTCCAGACAGGGCTGTAAGCAAAACCCACAGAAGATTTCCAAATGCTCCATATTTTCCTGCTTGTCCTGGAATGATCAGTGCCTTTGTTTCATAAACTTTTGAACTTGCCATAAACGTGTCTCACCATGTTGTTGTCCTCCACCCAACCCCAGAATGTGAAAATGCAGTGCCTTACAAAAAGATTTGGCATTTATTTACAAAAAACCCCCCATAGAACCACAAAACTTTCAATGTTTTACTTTTTGTAGGAAAAAGGTGACTTTGCCAACCATTTCTAAAGGATTAAAAAGCCTGCTGTGCCATCTCATATATCTTCGTTCAGTTTCTAATGCAGCCAGAGAACACAAAGGCTGAGAGAAAACCTTTTATCATTTGCAGTTATCGACTGGGCCAGAATGCAGCATTAGATACCTTAGAAACTTTTAGCTAAAACTTCTTTGCTTTGAAAAAACGGCTGATCTCCTAAGTACAGGAAAACAAGCAATCTAACTTCAAAAAGGCTGTTATTATTATCCAGAAATCTAACACATTGTAAGGAAAAATTGTTGGGTGAGCTTTAAGTAACAACCTATTTTCTACTACATTGCTCCAACAGTCCAAAAGTTTATCGATATTTTAAATCACTTTGTGCCCTGGGATGAAAGTTGCTTTGGGAGAGTTTTAGCTGCCTTCAACAATAAGGTTTTTATTTATACACACACACATATATATATATTTATATATTTATATATCAGAAGGCAAAGTCAATTTTAAAAATTGTTGGATCAATAATAGAGTTTTGTCCTGAGGCTCAATATCTAAGATGCAGCTGAACATAATGGGTTTGTTCCACCAGGAGAAGAGAAAGTTCTGGAGGGGCCTGATAGTGACCTTCCCGTACCTGAACAGAGCCTACAAACAGGCTGGAGATGGACTGTTTAAGAAAGCCTATGGTAATAAGAGATGGAGCAAATTAGAGAAGGGTAGATTTAAATTGGATGTTAGGAAAAAGTTCTTTAGCAGGAGGGTGATTGAGCACTGGAACAGGTTGCCCAGGGAAGTAAGTTGAGGCCCCTGATCTAGTTGAGGATGTCCCTGCTCACTCCAGGAGGGTTGGACTAGATGATCTCTGGAGGTCCCTTCCAACCTGGTTGATTCTATGATTCTGTTACTATTTTCCAGCAAAATGTAGGCAGAATCCTTTTCTCCTCACAGCCTCTTGCAATCCCCACTGCATCATGGCACTCACAAACTAGACAGTTGCTGCTGTTAAACACGGGAGCGCTGCCCCAGACTGTGTGCCAAGAACTCTGCAGAACAACCATACAAAATCCTATGCTTTTTAGATGTAGATGTGTAACTTCTATGTATGCAGAAAAAAAATATTGAAAAGTCTTTATACTTGCTTATGATTCCTGGGGCTAGGTGTGCTTTTCAGTCTCACTTCTCCTTCAGTATGGATGAGAATCTGGGACTTAGTCTAAGGCATCATTCTTTTTACTGACCAGAGATAACCCAGTGAAGAGCTCTGGCATTGATATTCAAGCCATTGATCAGCTCTGCTATCATTAGAGAAATGAGGCTGCAAAACCAACGGTAAGCAAACTTTAACTATACTCACTGCTGCCAACTCACCTGATTTTATCACAATCCCTGAGATATAGAACATATTTCTTGAAGCTCTAGTTTCTCAGCATTATGTTATGAGAGCTCCTCAGCCATCATTTCAAATAAAAAAATAACATCCCTAACCCTCAGAGCTAGAAATAAAAGTCTGAAAGCATAGGATCCAAACCTTCAAATCAGGAATAATGTGTTTGTTACTACTTAAAGGGTAGTTATTTTTAAGCCAAGAGTAGAAATTTGGGAACCTGGATTAGGTTTTCAGTTCAACGACAGCATACTCTAAACTGGAGCCATCTATGCCCCTTTATTCTGTGTCTTAGTCCTCTGTCAAAGTGCAGTGACAAAAGCTTTAAAAGCCCCACTGAACAGCCTTTTACTTAAAGAGTTTTGCCTGACATGTATCCCAGGAAATTTTCAGTCAAAGTGTGCAGAAAATTCATGCTGGTTTCCTCCTAGGACAGTGGCATCACTGGTATATTGAACTGAGTAAAACATCAAAACAGTCAAACAAAACCAACAAGAACTGCACTGGCTGACCGTCTACCAGGTTATCATGAATTCAGCTGCACAGTTGTTCTCACTATGTTGGTAAATATTGTTCTAGCTACTGTAGTCTATGTGGTACTGTTTTTACTGTTGGGAGAAGACTTATCACTAAACTTCCTATAGCCCTCTTCCAGCTTTAAGTATGATAGAAAGCTCCTTTCACGATTATTATTTAGGTTTTCTCCTGCAGAGAAAATAAAGCGATTTAAACCACTAATCAGACAAAAGCAAGGTTTTGAAGTGCTGGGCACAAAATACCCCACCCTGCAGTTTCTACAGCAAAACAGCTGTGCCACATAATTTTCTGATGGTGCCTGTTCGTTTTGCTCTGATTTTGCTGAAAATCAAACTTTGAGCTCTGGCAAGCATGAAAAATGTTGGCAGGCAAAAAGAACAGATACGAGACCACCGACTCATGGTGCATGATCACTGGCTCCCTAGGCAGCTAGTATAACACTGTCTTGAGGAGAGCCACACCTGAGTTATGCTCTTCCTCTGCATCACTTGGAAATAATCTGTCCTCTGCAGCTTAGAAAGGGGGCAAGGGGAAAAGTATCTGACTACAGTTTAGCTATCATCCTGAAGTTTTTTGGCTAGTCTGGTGAGCCTCACCCTGATGTGCAGCACTCACGGAACCTCTGCATTTTATCATGCGCAATTATGACCAGCCAGGTTTTCTGCCTGGTTAGTTGTCATGTATTAAAACTTGGGTCACATTTCTCCTACTTTCTATTTCAGTCCTGACTACAGAAGGTAACTATCTCCCATCTGCAAGAGGGCAGCTAACTAGTCTTCACAACACTGCTACCCTGATACTTCATTTATATCATTAAAAGGGCCCATGGAGTTGAGTGAGTGCCACAACCTCTTCGGTCATTTCTTACAAAAAAACAGTGATAAAGAAAGAAAAGGCGAGGAATGAGCATTAAACCTAATGGTTAAGAAGTTTACTTGAAGGGTGGGTGAAAGGCACTGAAGTCCCTCTTTCAATGAATAATATGTTATTTGTAAGAATAGAATGATTTGGGCATGTTTACACTCCAGCACCTAATAACCTAGTGTAGAGAGAACTTCCCTGGGGAGAAGGAGGACTAGTTTCCTACTTCAACTAGTTTACCCTCTCCAAATATCCAATTTGAAAATCCTGGCTGTGTTTATTCCTGAGAGTAGAAGCTTTGGTACTGTCAGGTTACTATCAAGAAGTTAAAGAGTTTTGAGGAATTCAGAAGAAGCCAAAACTAGTCCCTTTTCCAAACTCTTTTCTTGATTTCCCAGAAGACTCCTTATGTTCATGCCATTCTCTCCTATAATGGAAATAAAATTTCCTTTCCAAAATCAGTGTTTGACAGTCCTCCTCTGGTATACTAAAGTAACTCCATGTTTTTCTCAAACAAGGAATCCCAGATCAAATTTACTGGCAATCAAAAAATGCTGCATACAAAACTTCAGATAACCTGCGAAACAGGAATCAGCTGCTGATTCGAGCTGCTGCAGCCTGTGGAGCTACGGCAAAGCAAACACACGGGCCGTGTGCAAGAAGTGACAGCAGGATTTTTGTTTGAGTAACAGCTTTGTGTGACACACAGAACATAAAGGCAGGCACAATTACAGTGTTTACGGTCATGGAAATACAATTCCTCAGCTAGTGCTCAACAGACAAAGACTGGTGATCAGTAAAAATTACATGCCATTTTCCTGCAAAAGAAGAATACCACATTGTGTTATGTATTTTAATGCTAGCCAGCACCCTGCTAAGGTCCTGATACCGGGCTCAGTCTGCATGCTACAAAACACAACTGTGTTGAGCAAAGCTGCCTTTGAAACAACCCCAGTAAGAAGCCAGTGAGGAACTGATTATAACAAAGCAAAAACAAAGAGGCACCTCAGACAACAATTTTAAAATGCACACAGCTCTCTGCTAGAATAAATCCATCTCCATCACTGGTGAAATTTTATCTATTCAGATAAGCAGAGAATTAGGCCAATAATGTCCTACCAGACAAAATTATGTAACTACTTATCTGTAAAGGTTACCTTTGTTTTCTTTATAATGGAATTATCTCCACAAACACAGTTATTTAGCCACTTAGTTATAAAACCATGCAGGAACACCACAATTGCTATCATCAGTTTATGATTGTCTTTCATTATTATTAATTCCAATAGTGCCATATAGTGATAATGAATCACAACGGGGCACTGCCTCAGATATTGTAACGCAGTATAACCACCAGACCAGAACAACAACCTGCTGCATTAGGAGAATTCCGACGTGCTTTCTCTTTTTTACTGTAACTCTTTTTTCCCCCCCTCTGTTTATTTTCTCTGCTCTCAGCTCCCTAACCTACGCAAAACCATAATAATATTTTCCTCTTTGAAAAAAACCCCTGGTGACATCTCAATTCATTTTTTAATCAGTTTGCCTGTTTCAATTTAGATCAATAGGTCCACTAGACATGTCAAAACCAGCGACTGAGAAGGTGTATTAGTTGAAACTTGAAAAGCTGACCCTACACAAATCATCTATCATCTCAAATGAGTTCAAGGAACACTCCTTGAACAAGTGACTCAATATAATGGCATCACAATTCTTTTAGACTCTGTCTCACTGATTTTGCATCTGGCCAAATTATTTACCTCTCTGCTGAATATATAGAGTCCTGCCTTACAGTTTGGTAGCAGTTCTGCACCATCTTTCACACACAGACTGAACAAGATTTTTGTTGAACTAGAAAATCAGGATCATGCTCATCCCTAGACCAATTCTTTAATAATGATTTTTCCATCTTGCAATATGAAGTTCAATTTAAGAACTGAGGAGAGATGAAAACTGTGTTTTCACTCTGTGAATAACCTTTAACTTGCTCCTTCTTTTTTTCGTCTCTTGAGGCGGATAGCCCATGTTTACTTCTGGCATCTAAAACCTTAGATTTCACCAGGATAGCAATTCTCTGTTGAGACTGTAACCTCTTCTTTTTCTTTCCCAATCTACCGCTCATACATATTCAGTATGATAGATGCTTCATACACTTTCCAGACCCTTACAGCATGAGCTTCAAGTCCATAAGAAGGCTGCTTAGGTCTAAAGTCAGTTTCCAAAGTTATATCATCTATGGATATATGCTCCCTTTAGTCAGTATGATACACTGCAAATGCATGCTATGCATAAAGAAACGCATGTTGCCTCAGTTTACTGTTGTAGACCTTTTTGGAAATGTTATGACAACTTGTTTTCATAAAAAATTCTGCTAATATACAACTGGTGGGATTTCATACTGACCCAATTTTCTTAGCACATAATCTATCAGAAATAATGCTCATATGACTATGATCATAAAATCCTGAATTAAAATATATTCTACGGATATTGTTTCATTTCTCTTCAAGCTGAATACTTAAGGATATTGACATCTAATTTTATGATACTTCTCAAAAGAGCCCTTGCCTTTACCAGAAACAAAGAAAAAATATTAGTGATTGTTTCTTATACTTCCAGAATATGTTCGTTACAGCGAAATGAGCATTTTTATAGGCATGCAAAAAGCTGAAGTGGGGCAGGGTATGATAATACTTTTGGAATGGTTAAAATACTCACTAGTTCATGAGGGTTCTCAATTTCAGAGCACATAGTTCAAAGACTGTTGCTTCTTTGGTTGTTCTTGTGCTCCCTTATGCTTCTCCTAGCATCCTACCCACCATATGTTGGCTCAAGTAGTTTCCTTGCAGTTTCTAACAGAGTTTGCACCCCAGGCAGGTCTATAAATCTGTAGTTATTATCTAATGTCATTTCTCTTAGTCATGTAATAATATGAAATTCTACTTTTTTTTACAGAGAGGTTAAGATTGAAAGAAATCAAAAATAGTAAGCCTTTCTCTCTTGGAAATCTTACTCATGTATAGAAAATAATGAAAAGAGCCCACTGTAGCTGTTGGCCATGCTCTTGATATACATGCCAGAACTCATGACCTGTGGATTGTTACTTTTTATTTTCAAATTACTACCACCAAGCCCTCAATTTTTACTTCTATACGATTAGAAAAGAATGTTTCTCCATAGTTTTCAAGGTTCTTCTTTTGAGACATACAATGCCTGCCTGGTTCAAACAGAGAAATTTGCTTGGAGGCTCATTTTGAGGCCACTACAGTTCTAGAAAAGGAATTCATATAGTCTAGTGTTAGCAATTTATATAAAGAAATGTGTTTTTTATTAGGTTTCCCTCAGAAGGTTTAATTCTCTACGAACATACAAAAAGAATAAGAGAGAATTCCTGCCCCAAACATCACAGAATCACTGAGGCTGGATAAGACCTCTGAGATCATGAAGCCCAGCGTATGACCTGACATCACCACATAAGCTAGACCAGGGCACTAAGCGCCATGTGCAGACTTTTCTAGAACACCTCCAGGGATGCGGACTCTACTGCTACTCTAGGCAGTCCATTTCAAAGTCTAAGCATCCATTCCTTGAGGAAATGCTTCTTAACATCCAACCCAAACCTCCCCTGCTGCAGCTTCACATCCTACCATCTTGTCCTGTCACTACTTGCCTGGGAGAAAAGCCTGAACCCCATTTATCTACAACTTCCCTTCAGGTAGTTATAGAGAGTGATAAGGTCCCCCATGAGTCTCCTCTTCTCCAGAATAAACAATGCCAGTTCTCTCAGGCTCTCCTTAAAAGCCTTTCCCTCTAGTCCCTCCCCCAGCCTCATTATCCCCCTCTGGCCCCACTCCAGTACCTCAAGGTCTTTTTCTTGAAGCAAGGGACCCAGAACTGCACACAGTACTCCAGGTGAGGCCTCACCAGTGCCAAGTATTGGGTCCTGCCGGCCACACTATTCCTGATACAAGCCAGGATGCCGTTGGCCTTTCATGCGACCTAGGCACACTGCTGGCTCATATTTAGCCAGCTGTCAAACAGTGCTGCTGGATCCCTCTCTGCCAGGCTGCTCTCCAGCCACTCATCCCCCAGTCTATAGCTCTGCTGGGGTTATTGTGGCCAAAGTGCATGGACCTTGCACTTGACCGTGTTAAACCTCATCCTTTTGGCATCTGCCGATTTACCCAGCCTGTCCAGATCTTTCTTGAGCATCTTTCTTCCTTCCAGCAGATCGGCACTCCCCCCAACTTGGTGCCATTTGCGAATTTACTAAGGGGAGATTTGCTCTCCTCATTCAGGTCATCAATAAAGATGTTGAATAGAACTGGGCCCAGCACTGATCCTTAGGAGACATCACTGCTCACTGGACGCCAGCTGCATGCGGCACCATGCACAACCATTCTCTGTGCCCAGTCATCCAACGATGCACATACAGCCCAAGCCCATGAATATCTTGTGTTCATTTCTCTCCCATCTCACAAGCTACAGTTAGAACATCAGGTTAGGTAATTTCTCTGAAAATATTCACCAGTATGCAAATTCTTCTTAAGTGTTGGAATAAATCAAATCTAGTACTTAGCAGCACCAGAAATGAAACACATAGGTAGAAAGGACAAGTTTGAGGTAAGCATTCCTTTTCCTATAAACCAAACGCAGAAATTCTTACTACCTTTTTTCATCTGATTGATACTTGAACTAGCACGACATATTTACATGACATAAAAGTCAGAATTTACTCACAGCTGGAGGCTAGTATTCACAGCACTGCTAGTTTACCATCACAAGCTGTCTCTTTACACAGTCTAACTGAGTTGGAACCTGATCCATGACCAAGACTACTGTGCAAAAATACACAGTAACAATGTTATTGCTGTACTGAAGAATTACAGGCTGAACTGTCAGAATAAAGGCGATTACTATTGCACTGCAGAGTGTGGTGTTGGGTTTTGTTTTAGGTATAAGCAAGATAAGATGTTTAGTTTGCATTCTTGAATATATGTTTTCATTAGTAGATGTCAGATTTATACTTAACCTAATCCAAATTAAGCATGCAAATGTATGTATTTCAAACTGTCCGTGTATCACTCTCTGGAGCTAAGAATCAGTTGGAAAAGGAGAACAGCCAAACTATTTCAAAGGTTTTATATTAAACATCATGTATACCAACAAAATCATATAATATTAGCTGTATAAGCCAGGAGAATGTCGCTGAGGTGTATCAGGAGAAAAGTAACACATTTCTTTTACTTATGCCATGAAAACAGAATAAACATGCTATTTGTCACTCTTCCAGTTCTGTGATAGTACAAGGGGGCTCATCAAACTAGCACTATAGAAAGGAGATATAAAGTTCATTGAAATCAAAATACTTTTATGTAAAAAACCCAGTTTAAGTCTTTCATTCACAAGGTGATGAAGTTATAAAAATAGGTTTCATCCAAAATGATTGAATTGTGTATGAACTGGCATCATTACTAGCAAAGTCATGAAAAGGAGAAAAACAGGCAGAAAGCATTACAAAAGCAGTTTGCACTAATTGCCATAAAGCATGCCACCTAGCCACAATAGATGAGAAAGCATTTGCAGTTTAGGGCAATAGGCAATGGTTTCCTTAGTATACCTACAAATACCTGATTTCAGGTTTCTACCACATGCAAGTTACTGTTGCTCAGAGAAGCTGTCAGCTTCCAGTATAAACCTACCAACACACAAAACTCTGGTGCTGTTGAATTCTCCTCATCTCCAAGCCAATCCTGTTGCTTCTCACACAAGAGGCAACTATGGGGAAACACTTATTAAAAGCTGGATAATGGTAGAGTGTGACACCAAGTACATGGGTATAGATGAGGCAATGTGGTTTTCTGATAACTCAAGCCCCAAGCATCCATGGACATACTATGGATTTCTGAACATTACTCTCATATGTCTTGTGTCTCCATGATAATATAGCTGCAGCCTTAAATTTTTTAATCCTAAATCAGAAATTGCCAGTTGTTAAGTTGAAATACTGACAATACTTGACAAAGTCTGCCTCCACACACAGGCATATGCCTTGTAGGCCTGGCTGTATATGAGGTAAAATGATAATTAATATTGTACAGGGGTTGGATGTTTATTCATTTATTTCAGGGTGTCTTGGCTATAAGAACTACAAATTATTCTGATTTGGGAGCGAGGGAGGATGACACCTGTTCAGCATCACTCCTGCAGGAGCATTACTCCCACACAAGGGATTTGCATAGTAATTGAAAGGCAGTATTTGTAAGTTTATTATTTACTACATAAATAGCTGTACACTATGGATTATTGACCAAAGCACTGAGCAAAACAAATTGGAACCCACGCATCTGCTCACGTCTTCATTTGTCATAAATATGAATTCCAGCTTCAGTTATACTTCTACCATACATAACTATATTTCTACCATAATCTTGTACGTTGTATTAACATTGCAACAACAGTAAGAAGAATGCTGCTGTGGCAATATACATATTGCAAAAATTCTTACACATTACAGAATTAATAACTTAAATCATTAAATGATAATTTTCACAATACTGTTCCTACTACTTCTGTCAAATTGTCTGTGTTCTCAGGTACCCAATGACAAAACGAAGCATGTCCTGGCACTGCTTATTTCTTTAGATATAAGTAGCGTGATTCAGTGACATTTGGCCAACTGAAAAGTTTCTGAAAAATATTTTCTAGTTGGCTAGGTTCCTGTTTGGCTGATGCCCTTCACCACTACTAGGTGATTCATAGCTTCCTGCCTCTGTGAATCAATTCAGCAGGAATTGCCATTGCTTCTCTATATCAAAGAGAGAAGACTGCAACCGATTTCTCTGAAGAATAGAAACCCAATTTATACTATTTCAAATAGCAGTGGCTCTATCTACTCTTAAAAGGATGTAGTTACTTTACATTTAAACTAACATTAGACAAAGGGCTCCCTCCCCCAAATAAATGGCCACTTTGCAAATTCTGATCAATAGCATCTCCAATGCTTGCAGCTCAGTTCAGCCAAGGTTTTTAAATAGGACCGTGGCTTTGCAGAATAAAAAACAGACCAGAAAGTTAGAAAGCCATTCTGCAGTTTGAGGAGTGTCTGAAGTGAACGCTCTGGGAAAGCCAATGCAGGCTGGACTGCAAGGTTTTCTCTACATGTCCTCCATGAGGAAAGGAGTGAGGCAAGTGCTGCAGAAACTGCCTGCCATCGTTCTCATTATTTCTTTTCCTGCGGGCTTACAGAGCTCCTCTTATTGCCAGAGAGCAAGCACATTCATTGTACAACTGCATTTCTGTCCACAGCGTGTGAGCAGATAGGAAAGGGATAGTGGCTCTTGGGTCATGTGGTGAGTGTATTTTCAATTGCATGACGGGAGAAAGATTGGAGAATTTAAGCCCTGCTGTGCTCCCATACCAGGTGAATAGTTCCTCATTGCTACTTTAAATTATAGACTTCGAGCTTCGTCAAAGAGCTGTGAATATGCGAAAGCTGCAATGCAGTTATTTCTTAGTTTCCCATCTATTTTTGTATCTCACTTCAAAAATTATCTTGTTACATAAAATGAGCTTATCTCCACTCACTATTCAGCAGCCTTCATTTCCTATCTGCTTCCACACACACACCCCCCCCCCCAC
>VZRI01004930.1:39746-95621 GCA_013397515.1 Upupa epops
ATCTTATCTCAAAGTGGTTTTGCATTTTTTGTAACTTTGGACTATTTTATTTTGCAGACCATCAAATGATTCAGTTATCTCTCTATCTTTTCTATATTATTCATTTTACTCAGCATAAATACTTCAGATAATTTCAAGGAGTTAATAACGAACTGCTGTACAAAGTATTCTTTTCGACACGTGCATCAGTTTGTTTCATGCTTCCGCATAACTAATAATACGTGTCTAAAAATACATGGATTTCAGATTAATGTGATTGATCTATTTATGTAATCCAATCAATCTGTTCATGTTTAAATATGGTTGTACGTTGTTATGGCATTTGGGTGCCACCTATGACTAAACTCTAGAGCTAAATTAATGATACTCACAGAGAATGTTCAGGCCCCAATTACTTGTGTGCTGTTGCTGTCACTAAGTTGAGTAAATAGCTGGTCTGTGCTTTGCTACAGGGACTGAAGACAATGTATTATAATGCAGATATCTCAGTCCTGGGCATTAGCAGGGTATGAGGTTTATTCTGTGCGAACTTAAAAGAATCTACTTCATTCCCATGTAACACACAACTAATAATTACATTGAAAACCCTCCAATTAAAGCTCTAGCTGAAAGCTTCCCAGACCTGCAGAATGGCAAACAAGGCATGGTCAATGTCAGGCAAAACCTAAATTAAAAAGAATTTGATAAAAACCTTAATTAAAAGTGTGTCAGAACAAATACACCTCACTCCATGCCCTGAAGCCTATTGAATTTCAATACAACAAAGTGCCACTGCTCGTAGATGTCAGAGATTCAGTGCTGTTTTCCCCAACAGCCCTTTTCTGGCTCCTTTTGCATCCTGTCTGTCTCCACAGCTGGCAGGAAAAGTGGCATCTCAGAAAACTTACCGCTGAAACACCCAAGGCTGTGGCTAGGCTCTGGGATTTGAAGAAATGCAGATATTACTTGTTCCCTGCTCTTGACACACGGAATCTGTGACCAGTACCATTTGTATCAGTTATCAGCTTCTGGGCAACTGGCAAAGATAAACAGCAATCACAGCGCTGGCTTTCAGTCCTCCCAGCATTGAGATTCAATGTGCACATCTCTGGCTGACCACAGCCAGCTATGTGCGACCTCCTCATTGAATGGAGAACAACCTTGAATTTAACTAACAGCAACCAGCACAACTCTGAACTGCCTTGACAAGAGTGGACACAAGAAAGAGAATAAATCTTTCTACAATATTCTCCACAAGTTTGCCCCTGGCAATGAACTACTTTTCTTATCTCAGCCTAATCTCAGATGGGACAGACATTTTCACACCTATACTATGGCCACTGACGAGGAAGACAGGAGGGTCACAGAACCTATTTGTCAAATATATTCTGCAGAAAACTCAAGCCATGACAGACACAAAGAAAAGAAAGAACAAAACAAAGGCAATCAAAGAAAAAGCAGACAGATTAAATTCAGTTATTGCTCAAAATTAATAGACCAATGCAGCTGAAAATTAGTGTAATTTTCATACATGGGATTTTTTTGGAAAAAAATAGGGGTTATCTTGATAACTTTTTTGATACAAAAGTATTGAAGTTCTCTATTATAAAATCTAGCAGAGATGGATCTTCCAAACCAGTGGCAAAATGCTCTAAGAAACCCCAAAATAATTTTTTGCACCATGTAATTACTTTATGATTTTATCAGTGCGTGCGCCAGCAGGAGCAAGAAAGAGACTGCTCTTCACAGAGACAATTCTATCACAACAAGGCTTACAAAGATATTAATGTAAAAGCTTCTCATTGTCTGAAAATCCCTTTGCCATGGCAACTTAAAATCAGCTGCATCCAAGCGATTTTAAAGCTTAACCACCCCTCCTAACCCTTGAGCTTCAGACATGGTATTTCAACCACAACCATTAAATCTTCCGAACAGGTGTATACATTATCTCTACAAAGACCTGCATGATGAGCACGTCCATTTACCCTACAGGGACAAGTAATCATTTCAGGTCTCCTGTGTGGCAGAAATTATTGTATCAGGAATCCTGTATTCAAATCACTCCAACTTGCACACACACACTCCCAGAATGGCTGGAGCAGAGAGATGTTTTTTGCATGACAATGAAGCTGCTTTGCACCAAACTGTATGTCTGTGCTGCTCTGCACTTGCTGACAGCATTGATCCTCTTATCATCTTCAAGGATATCTGATAAGAATTATCTGATTCAATAGGAACTTGAGACAGTTGCAGCTATAGGTGTACCAAAACTTGCTTTGAAATCTACAGATGACTCTCCCTTCATTCAGTGAGATGAAGTATGTAGCTAAGTTGAAAAAGAAATCGGTTAGAAATTTGAAGTGGAGAAGCATGTACCTCAATTTTTGTGAATACAAAAACCTGCAGAGTGCACTTTCAGCTGTAAGTTTTAAAATTGTGTTGGGGGAATGGTTTGTGTACCACAAGCAGTGACTGTAAATAAGTTAATACCCCTGAGAACATATCCAACCCTATGCATTTCATAACAAGTCCTGACCATTTCCTCTTCATCCACCACATTCCTGATTCATGCTCAGAGGATGTGATGGAAGAATTCTGCTGTATGACTTTTGGGGTAATGCTTTTAAGGGTACAAGAATATCATCAGGGACTGGAGATAGTAAGTACCGCCATGATACAAATAACACACAACAGTCTCCTGGGAGAAAGGGATCTAAATGTCCCTCTCTTGGACGTGGAAGAGGAAGGAAAAATAATGAAATCCAAGACCTACTATTATAATAACTTCAAGCCCGTTTCAGTAGCATGTTGACTCTATACAATAAGTGGCAGGACCATTCCATGCTGGAGATAACATGAGTGCAAACAAAGGCACAAAGAAATGGTGTCCAAGGTCAAACTTAGCCAAATACCTTTACGTACAGCAAAACAACAATTTACTAGTAAATACAGGACAAGCACACAGAATCACAAAGAATGGTAGTGGTTGGAAGGAACTGCTAAGGATCATGTAAGATTTAACGTTGGGACTCAAAGTAGCATTTAGGTGCATAAGGAAAAGATTGGAATATCTTGGGTAATGGAACGAGTAGATATAAAAAGACTTTGCACATCCACATGAGATGACAAAGCTGTCCAGGCATCCAACATCACACCATTGTACCTTCCGCAGAACATGCTCCTTTGGTTAGCCAGCACGGGGAGTTTCCTGAATGTTTAGGGATGTTGCACAGTTCAGATCCCCCCAGGATGCATTCTATTTGGCTCAGCTCACATTTGGTGCAGATAAACGGAGAGGTTGTGACCAAGCTCTGCGCAAAACATGACCTTTGCATGCTTCATAAACACATGCTTGAACTCTGTATGTCTTAAAGTTGGGGTTTTTGAATTGTGTGAATGAAACACGTTCTGTTGTTTTTCCTCAGACAGACAGTATCTGCTTTTGCCTGAGACTCTGTAAGTGTTCTGAACTGTCCTTACTTGGTAGGGTTTTTTCGTTTTGTTGTTGTTTTGGTTCATTAGCCTATTAACTGAATCAAGGAGTTAAGCTCAGTCCTGGATTTGATCAACTAATCAACTTGTGACATCGCCTTAAGCCCTGAAATATTCATGAAGCTTTGAGAATGTAAAAGTTGTTTTTTTGTTTTTTATTTAAGCCCTCTAATTCACTGAAAAAAAATATTAACAGCTTCTCTGTGCTGTTAGAATTGTACAAAGAGTTTTGATGTAACTGAGACACCAACCTTCTGCTTTTCAGTTTATCAAGGCTTGGCACTGTACTGCTGATTCAGTGAAAATTTGGTCTCTGTTATTGAATCAAGAAAAGTTGGAGAAAACATGGCGTAGAATGTACTTAAAAGCCCTTTAGAGAACTACTGAAGATCTTACTAACTTATAGAATCATAGAATCATCAGGGATCGGAAAGAACCTTGAAAGATCATCTAGTCCAATCCCCCTGCCACAGAAGGACACCTACACTAAGTCATAGAACAGAACATTATGGATTGGAAGCAACCTGGAAAGATCATCCAGTCCAATCCCCCTCCACAGCAGGATCACCCAGACGAAGTCCAGACCAGTTTCAAGCATCTCCAGAGAAGGAGACTCCACAAACCCACCAGGCAGCCCCCTCCAGTGCCCTGTCACCCTCCCTGGGAAGAGTTATAGAATCTGTCAGGGTTGGAAGGGACCACAGACTGTCCAGCCTGGTCTTAAACACCTCCAAGAATGGGGCCCCAACCACCTCTCTGGGCAATTTTATATCTAAAAACACACATATAACTTTTAAAACGTGGAAAATGTCAGTGTTCCTGTGTTTAAAAATCATTGTATTATTGACTCCCTTACTTAGTGCTTCTCTTCCACAGTTAAATGCAAAGCTGTTTGCATATGGTTATTCATTTTGCCTATTAAAAATCCTCTGCCTCCCAAGAATATTTGACTGCCACTTGTTTTGCATATGCAAGAAGACGAATAAAGATGCTTGGAAAAGAAATAAATCCCAAACTCCTGTCACCCCCAGGAGTTCAGACACATGGGTTGTGCCTGTCTGAAATAACAATGTTAGAAGTTCCTGATAATTTCAGTTGGAGTTGTCTTACCCTTCATTGCCTTTAATTTTTAGTGTGCTATCCCTTGAGCTTCATGCACATAACAGTAGCACTGGAGGTCTGATGTCAGCTTATGTTGTTAAATCTGATGATGTAAAGTTTGAAAATACACATTTCAACCAATATTAATGCTTCACTTTAGCAGAGCTTCGGAGAGGACAAGGTAAGCTTTACGTGGACTCGGTGTGGCTATTGAAAATCTTGTATGTTCTATAGTGGCTGGGTTATTTTTATGACCACTGCCAAAACCGTGATGTGATTACGTTTTAGTTTGTCTGGTCTTCAGCGATGCAGAGATAGGAACTAGTTTGTGTCTTTTATGAACCCCAGCTTTTTTGCCTTTCTGTCAGCGTGCATGCAATTTCTTTCAAATACTTCTCGCTGTAATTATTTAGTGTTTTCTCCTATCTTGCCAAGTATCTTTATTTATCACGCTACACTAATGAATCATTACGTGAGTTCTTAGATGTCCTTTTCCTTTCCTTTTGATTAGTTTGTGAGACATTCTCTAATCACTGCACTGCTCTTTAATATGGCTTGCAGATCATTTGTGACTATGTGTTATTCAGACTATTTTATTGTCCCCACATAAAATTCACATAGAAATTGTTGACAAGAAATAAAAAACACAGACAGTGATAAGCAACATTTCTTCTTTCCTAGAGGCAGAAATGTGGCATTCATTTATGCAGACACGGAATACCCGGTCAGCACAGGGCACTCCAGTGATAACCAAAGACTCTTCTAACCCCTGGCCATATAGATGTTTTCAGAAAACAGCACTAAAAAATATTCCAAATCTGAGATCTGTCACCCTTTACATGATAAAATTGAAGCTTCACCAGATAGAAATCAGTGGGACTATCTGACAACATGTCTTACTGATATTCTGTGGAATGGCAGAGTCTGACTGGGTGTTATAGGTGGTTTTCCCTTCCTAAGGTAAGTATGTAATTTGAGACACAAGGAGGAAAATAAACGTTCAGTGTAGAAGGAAAGATAAAGCTGGCAGATGAAGATGGCTTTTATGCTTTTGAGAATACACATCAGAGAAAAAGAAAGGTAAGAATAAGAAACTGAGCATGAATGTTTTGCATTTGACCAGAATGCTATCTTTCAATGAAACAACACTGGAATTAATAAGGAACAGTATTAGCACCATATGGAAGCTTGGATCTCTGCCACAAAAATGGCACCATCTGTCCTTTTACTAAAAAATGGACGGAAATGCTAGATTACCAGAAGGAAACTGTTCTTTTCAATATACCAGACATGATCCTGACTAGCAAAACACAGTTCTCAGTCCAGTAAGATTAGCCATGGCCTGGAGATAGTGCTTAGAACCAAGTCTGACCTAAAGATTGTTGTAAAGATTGCAAAGATCTGTGTTGTACTTTGGAAACCCAAGCCAGTGATATAAAATTTGATTACCCATAATGAAGAATTGACATTAACTGCATTCAGAAGCAGCTTAGAACTCTTCTCTCTCCTCTTTGGCTACAATATAACATCACTAACAAAATTGGGACAGGAAGTCTAAGCTCCTCTATCTTTCTCTTCAAGTGGTTTGCTGATGACACCAAATTGAGTGGGGAAGCTGATACTACTGAAGAGAGAGAGCTGCCCTCCAAGGGAACCTGCACAGGCTGATGTAGTGGGTCAGCAGGAACATCATGAAATTTAATGAGGACAAGTGAAAGGTCCTGCATCTGGGAATACACAACCCTCAAATATAGCTCAGACTGGGATCCACCTGGCTGGAGAGTAGTCTTGTAGAGAGGGATCTAGGGGTTCACTCAATATAAGCAAATAGAGTGCTGCTGTCACAAAGAGGGCCAGCAGGATGCTGGGCTGCATTAACGACATCACTAGCAGAGATGAAGATGTTATCTTACCACCGTACTCAGCACTGGTCACACCACACCTGGAGTACTGTATTCAGTTATGGTCTCTGCTACCCAAAAAAGATGCAGATAGACTTGAAAAGGTCTAGAGAAGGGTGACTAGGATGAGCAGTAGACTGGAAGACCTCTCCATGAGCAAAGGCTGAAAGAACTGGGTCTGTTCAGCCTTGAGAAGAGAAGGCTTGGGGGGGGGCTTATGGAGATGTTCCAGTCCACCAAGGGTGCCTACCAGCAGGATGGATACTCTCTTTTCACGATGAGTCATGTAGAAAAGACAAGGGGGAATGGTTACAAGTTGCTCCAGGAGAGATTCTGACTGGATTTGAGATGAGAGTTTTTCACGATGAGAGCTGGTAGACAGTGGAATGGTCTTCCAAGGGAAGTGGTGGATTGCTCAATTTTAGACAATTCTAAGGTTCAGTTTGATAGGGTTTTGGGCCAGCTCATTTAAACTGTATGCTGCTTTAAGAGATTAGACTAGATGATCCCTGAGGTCCCTTCCAACCCGCAAACCTGGGAGCCTGTGAACCAGTCTATTCTGTCTCTAGATGGCAGCACTATCAATTCACTCTCTCTTGCCAAACACAGCAGAAACAGTCGTAAACAGCAGAGGACTTGCGCTTGCAGAATGCCTGACTGCTATACAGAAAACAAACAAAACCCCATTCCCACAGAGTTCTTCACATTTGAAGGGGGTTTCATGGAAATTTAACTCAATTTCGAAAATATAATTGAGCTAACATTTTGTGCTCTCATACAGGATGTCCCCTGCTTGATTCTATGCAGGGCTGGACAGATGCCAAGGAAGATTTGAATGTACCTCAGAGAACTGGGCTTTTCTAAAGGGAAGATGTGTGTGATGTGTCAGGAGACAGCACTCTGGCTGATGCTAGTCCTCCCTTCCACTTCACCTATCTGGATTCAAATACACTGGAATTGTAAAGAAAGAGAGAACACAGCAAAAAGCATATAAACAAGAAAAGCCAAAGTTCTTCTGCTACAAACACTCTGCAAAAAGCAAACCTGTATGTGAATGCACAACGGAGTGCCGAAGTTCGATTCCAACAGACAACAAAGCCAAAATCTGTTCTCAAAATCAGGTTATGGCTTAAGTTATTCAGATTCAGGATCTCTTATATGTGGAAAGCAATTAAAACCAGGAGAAAGTAAAGGAATGACTTGGACCAGCTATCTAGATTTTAAGAAGTATTTATTTCCTTTGTTCAGAGATTAGAATGAAAGAAAAAGACATGGCAAGAAAATGAGAATAGATTTAAATATCAATCATCAAAGCATGTTTCTCACTGGATTTGCAATAAAATAAAGAACTTTTTCTTTTTTTTTGGTATGGGTTCCCAAGGAAACACCGTGTAGGTAATTATTCAGTTGTCTGTGTACCGGCCTGGTGACTCACTGCCCCCTTCCCATACCTTTTTAGTATATTGGGCCATGTCAATCAAACTTGATGGAATCACAGGCCTTTCAAGGATATTAAATTCTTACGAGCTTTGTGAAAGGAGGCAGCCAAGTGGAATAGAAAGAGCTTGCTAAGTAACCCTATATGAGGTGAAAGCTGCAATGTGGTTGCTCCTCTTATTACACGCCAGAAAATACATGCATGAAAGAGGTATTATGGGTGTTCAAACTGAAGAAAAAAGTTTCAATCCAGACATGTATTTTATTAGACATCAAAATACACTGTCACACTCCAAAACGTAAAGGAAATCATACGTTATAATTCTGCTGCTCACTGAACTATATTTTAAATTACTAAAGGCCTGATATTGGCCCTGGGTTTTTGCCAGCTCTTAATGCAATGGAACATTTCATCAGTGCAAAGCCTATCTCAAGGCTGAAAAGCTATCAAGTCCATATCCCCTGCTACCTCATGGAAACTGAAGATGAGGACCATAATACCTAGACACTAGAGCTACTGGTATTTTATAATACTCTAGAAATATTAGATTCACAAAAGGAAGTGTGTGCTGGTATTTGTGGAAGATGTGCTTGTCTGAGCAATTTACTTTAAAAATAAATGATTTTCTATGCTTTGGTGTGGATTATCATATAATACTCCACTTAGAAAAAAGTGCAATCCATGCACAGACTAGACAAAAACAGCATCTACCTCATAATTGAGTCTGTTTCTTGACTAATTCAGGTCAAAGGACTTTATCAATTTACTCACGTGGTCTCCTGCAGGGACTAGCATACACAAAGACTGAGCAGAGCAGAGGACAGAAAGACTGTTCTTGCCGAGTGCTGTTTTTCCATTTGACAGTAAATTCCTGAAGCAGATATTCCTCAGCAATGGGGCACTACAGAATGTCTCCAGGAATGACTGGAGCCAGTCCCTGACTTCCACCATTCAGGATAGAGTCTGCTCTGATACACTTTAAGCTTGCTTAGCCCCATTGAAAGTGAGTTTGAATGACAGCAGCAGAAACCTCTCTGAGAAACACCTTTGCTCCCCCAACTTTCCAGATCCAGTTTTCAAATACCTTAGTTGTAAAGTTGCATGCACTTCTTAGTGAAACATTCCTCCCCCTCTATATTTTTATCTATGAGGGAACAGCCTGAATTAACTTAGCTCCCAAGCAGCTGAAACAATTTGCAGCACAAGACTTGCTGATGCTGTCACATCCTTACATAAGCCTTTCTTCACATCCCACATAACCAGGGCTCCTGAACTTAAAAAACTCGTTATGTTGCATGCTCTCATAATCACCACTTTTAGCATCCTGCAAATGTTGACAGGCATGTGACTGTTTGCTGATGGGAAGCAACGGATATAGCTGAACACTTTGACTCAGCTTCCTGGAACTTACTGCAGGAACACATCTCCTCACAGCTATGTTGTTATGAGTCTGGCCCTGATGCCAGCTGCACTGCCAAGATTTCTGGGGAGGCTCAAACAGAATTTAAGGTACTTTCTCACTAGGGCTCAATCGGAACATTATCATATTCTCTTCACTGGAAAGGTGGATTTAACCTGCAGACCTGTATATGTAAAGTATTCTGTGATTTGGACAGGAATCTGAAGAAAAAGAGGTTCCATGAATTTGGCTTGATAGCTGAGATTAAACAGAACCCCTTACTTCTCTGACCTGAAGCAATTCCTACAGACATGCTGCAGAGATTACATTTGGATCCTGAAATCCTTGTGTGCTGCTACTTACAGGACAGGAATAAAAATTCGGTTTTGCCTACTGTTAGATCATGCCCATTTTTTATAATGTATATCTTTCTTTAGTTTTTGACAACGTCAGTCCTGAGATGTGATAAAACTCACTATACAGAGCATACCAATCCTTCTTTCTGCCTTCACAAAAACAGTCCAAATAGCCATGCTTTGCAGTGAGTGAGATTCTCTGTGACAGATTTGCTTTTAAGAATGTTTTGCAAGAAAAAACCCTAAATGACCAATGCACATCAGTCAACTGTGTTAGGTAACATGTGAATTTTGCAGTCAAATAAAAAAGTTTGCATGTGTACTCGATGGAAGCTATGTGGTCAGTGCTTTATTTGTGTCTTTCTTTAATGATAATTATATATTTTAGTATTCAATAATTTTTTCATTAATATCCTATGCATTGGGATGCCAAAAGAAATCCTTACATATAAGTTATTTTGATTTAAAGACAGTAAAATATATTACTACTTATAAACTAGAAGACAGCTCAGCAGAAACAAAAGTCATATATGCGGGGAATGAGCAATAGCATATTCTTCAATAACACAGAAAAAAAGTTAGCTTCATAGACAAAATAAGAAGAAAATCTTAATCTCCATCTATGGACTAAGGTCACGGCACTACCAACCATAAAGTGTTAGATGTTCCCTCTGCATTGCCAGTTGTACTGTTCTATTAGACTGGTTATAGGTACATCAGCTGAGAGAAACACATCTGGCACCACTTTATCAACCAGACTGGTACAATGGAGAAAACCCCCACAGAATGTTGGCACCTCAATCTCAGTCAGTAACAAGCTTATATTTATTTCCTGCTTCCTTATGAAGGGTAATGGGACATTTTTGGGGAACTGAATCAATAGAAGAAAGGGCAGGACTTGATTTCCACCTTCAGATAAAGAGATTTTGGGCAATAACTTTTAGAATCTGTAGTGGGAAAACTTTGCCACTTTTGCTGAATAATAAGCATCTCACAGTTGCCAGCAGAGACTTTCCCTTGCCAAACCAAATGTGTGACAAATTTGAACAACTATCACCCAGAATACATATCCCTAAAAGCCATGGCTACAGAATCACAGAATGCTGTGGGTTGGAAGAGACCTTCAAAGGTCATCTAGTTCAACACCTCTGCAGTAAGAAGGGACACCACAGCAGAGATGTTCCGTTCCTCTGGTAATTTTTGTGGCCCTCCTCTGGATCTGCTCCAACAAGTTCACGTCCTTGAGGATTCCAGAGCTGGATGCAGTATTTCAAGTGGAGTCTCAGCAGAGCACAGCAGAGCAGCAGAATAACATCCCTTGACCTGCACTTCCTTCTTGATGCAGCCCAGGACACGGCTTTCTCACTACAAGCACACATTGCTGGCTCTTGTCCAGCCTTTCATCCACTAGTACCCCCCAAGTCCTTCTCCACAGGGCTGCTCTCAGTACCAACAAAGAACTAGAACGACCTGTTTTCCTATCTCCCTCCATACGCTGAAGTGTACATTTTGTCATCACAGACGTATTTTCAGCAGAGTGTACTAGAGGAGATGTGCAGTTCCCTCCTCAGCGTAAAACCTTTGCTCTCTTCAGGGATTAGATCCTTGACCCTCATACAGAATTATCTGTGAAAAGTTTCTTTCCACTGAGTTGTGCACACAAAGGAGGAAACGCAGTTAGGAGGCCTATAAGGAGTAACCACATAAAGAACTGGCAGAAACTAATGATCTTTCTTGCTCACCTAGGATTAAACAAACAAAAAAGGCATCTACAGTTTAAAGTCAAGCATAAACTTGAATTGAAAGGTATTTGTATTTCTTCTGGAAACCTTACAAACTGCATCGAACTTCAGCTGTGCTAACAATGCTAATAAAATGCTCATCGTGCTGTCTCAAAACCTGTATGATTTTACAGAGTCCTGAAAAGAAAACTCATTTGATTATTCTTTTCCCACCTTCTGTGACCATTTAAACACTGATCTAGGCTGTGTTTATAGAAATGAAGAAAGACGTTTTCTTGTTGAGTTCATATTTTAATTTTTTTCTCCAAACCCATTAGAAGAGAAGACATGGGCTGCAATTTTCAGAGAGTAAAAAATAAATTAAACTTACTTGGTCAGAAAACTGACTAATTTCCCCAAGGACTCCAGAATCTATCTACTGTATTTCTACATCCATTTTACAGCCACTCGCATTGCTGTGAATTTCTTGTACAGCTTGAAGACCTAAGGTATTAACAATCTAATTTTCATATAAGTAATTAACACACACATCTTCACACTTGCTTTGGGACTGCATAACCAAATAAATTCCTACGATAATTGAATCGAGAAGAAGCACACATACAGGCACACACAAAAGATGTTCTTTAGATGTGGCTATTCAAATAAAATAAGAGGTCTTCCTGCTCTGTTTTGGGAAACAGAAAGAGTGTGGAAAATCAATAGCAATTCCAGAAAATTATGACTGTTGGCTGGTCTAGTCCATCCAATTGGATGCTGACCTCCTGTACCTTTGGTCAGTGTCTGATGAAGGAGATGTACACATACAATAAGCTTTCTTTCCTGCTTCAAACTAAGCAGCTGTAGCTGTTCAAACAGCTCCTGAGACCAGATGCACAGTGTGTTTGCCCTAAGGTATTTGAGGGCGATGCCTATAGGGTTGTTGTACACCTTCACTGGTAATCAACAGACACAGGTTCTTCTTCCTCATTTTAAGCACAGAAGGAAAAATGAGTAGAACAATTTGATTCTGCTTTTTAGTAGGAATCACCACGTTTAAGGTTCATCTAATACAATATATCACTGTGTGCAATAGCCTGTAGCATATCATTCAGTGGGAATTGTGTACTGCAAAATGGACGATTACCCAACAGCTTCCTCATACAACTCTCCAAAATACCCCAGGATAGGAGAGCCTATATAGTCTCTAATATGGATTCTGTGATAAATACATTGTAATTTGGAACATGTGTTGGTTTTAGAAATGCCTTATTCAGCTTCTATCTTGAGGAAGGAGGCAGTTTGATGTCAAAGGCTTGAGTTAGAAGAAACAATTTCCTAAGACCTTATTTATTCAATGAATGAGGACCATTTCAGAAAAAACCACCAACCCTAATGCCCAGTCTTAAGGAAGACGTGACCAAGGGGAACATTCTTCCAGGAAGGAGAGAAAGATTTTAATATGGATTCGGTGACTGATTCCACCACCACTGTGGGAGCCCACAGCAAATTTACTGTGATGCCGTAAACTGGCTTTACAAGTGCTAAGGAGATGTAGTGCTGCAGCTGTCTACTATTGGAAGTACTGACAGTGTACTACAGTAGAAGAGATACGGAGATAATAGATGTAGAAATCTTCACAGTAAGTATTTGTTGTCAGTGGTCTCAGCTGGATTCTTAAGGATTAGGCTAGTTGAAAATGCAGCTGTTGAGGTGGTGGGTTTTTTTTGTTTATTTTTATTAAAGCTGTTTTCTTTTCCCTAAATATTCACTGAGTTATGCTTACAATATGGCTTATAGCAAGGCCATGGCATTAATGGCATTATTTTTCTTCTCAAAATATTACATTTGTGTTAGCTAGCTGTTAAGGATTCTTATATTTTAACGAAGTTATTAAAGTGAGTGCTCTGACTGCATAATTCATGAGCATTCACTCTGTTTTTCAAACGAGCTGGTCCCCAAACAATTTTTAATTTTCCAATTCTTTTCTAAGACATCCAGCCAAGTCTTTTGAATTTGAATGCAATATTTAAAATAAACGTCTAATTGCAGAAAACTAGCTTTATTTCTGCTATTATACCATGCAGTCCCCAGGGGTTTTTCTGATTTATAGTATTTGCTTGGCAGATACAAAGAGGTGCTCTGTATTTTCTATTTATAACTCATAAATATTGAGATTAGCTTTCACACATAAAGGACTGGATTATGGGCCACTTTCTCTTCACAACTCTATCTGCCGAAGGAAGAGCACATGATTTCAATGACAATCAATCTTCTCTTTGCAGTTCTTCCTAACCTTCAGTTTGGCATAGTTTAGGATCTACTATATTATCTGCTACTTGGCAACAGTTCCTAAGGCAATATCTGAGGCCATGCCAGCTAGGTCATCTTCTCCTCATGGGAAACACCAGGTCTGATGATGTGGGGTGGGGGGAGGATGTGGAATGGTGAGAGGCAGAACCACGTAAGAGTACACTGCTTGCTACTAGGATACATTCTTGGCAAGTAGATTCACTAAAAGGTGAGCATACTAAAATAACATACAGAAGAAAAAAAACAACACCTTAGCTTTCAAAGTTTTTTAGAAGGAGTAAAGCATCCTGAAATTATCCTGAGAAGATAACCTATTAAGACTTATTATCAGTTACCAAAAGATGACTTTTTGATACAAAACAGTATTTTTCCAGTCTATACAGCCACCGAAGTTACTAAAAAAAGAACAAAGAGGCATTTAAGCAAAAGGATCTGGGTAGCTAAACACCTACAACAACAGTCCATCAAGGTGCCAGCCCCGGTGTCTTCTGCAGGTTCAATGGGAAAATGTGTTTTAATGAATCCAGTTAATTTATTTCTATGATTAGCTTGGTGAAAGCTGGGTAAGCTGTTGGAAGTCAAAATGAAAGCTTTTATTTCATATTAGATACAAAAATGAATACAAATGGAGGGTATGAGTAAACACATGGAAATCTATAGGACTGCATGCATGAATGTGTGTTAACATTGAACAACTTCTTAGGGAATTAGAAGAAGCACTGTGTGTATTGCACGACCACACTGAGCTGCTACTCAGATGTGCTGAAGGTTAAACAACCATTTTTTTCCTTTATACAATAAGTAAAAACTACAAATACAAAACCAGATGAAAATCAATTTAGATAAAAGTTGCAGTCATTTAAAGCCATACGTGAAATTACTACCACTTTAATTTAAGTGAGTATCTCACAGGGAATTGCAGGTAATTCCTGGCCTCTTTCTGGGGCAGATGGGATTGTAAACCTGAATAGAGTATCATAATTCATAGACAACCCTCGTGAACCAAACAGCATTGCTAAGCTGCATTGTGCTCTTATCAAGGAATTAATCACACTATGTCTCTGTGGCCTGTTTGAGGAGATTAATCTGCAAACTGTTTTTGAAAGCTTCCAGTTTTGCAAATCATATAAATGAAATTTTCAAAATAACCTCAACACAGTGACTGAGAGTCCACACTCCCTTGAATTTTAAGACCTAAGCTTCTAAGTCTCCTAGGCATTTGGCATAGCAGATACCTAAAAAGCCATGAAACCTGTTTATCAAAATCAGACAAATAAAAATAATCTCTTTATAGCTTACATTCCTACACATCACCTGCCAGATGTCAGATTCATTAAAAATGCATTCAAATATAATTTAAATAATTAAAATGCCATTTTAAAACATGCATAATTGTTAGCCAGAGGCCCTTGCTCACCAGAAGTAATAATTTCCACTTGTGGTGACTTGATGAGCTCAGGCTGAACAGTTCCAGTGCCTGAGCCAAGGTTTTGCTGTAGTCACAGCCTGATGCTGCAATTAAGTTTAAGGCCTGGGAGTTTATTGCTCAGATGGGTGATCTGGTTTTGTTACAAAGAGTCTAATGAATTTGATCATTAGTTTGTTGTCTTTTATTGTCTCTTTCTGAAGTAATCTGTGCTTGGCTTTTCACTGCTAATAAAATTCATGGAAAATATTACAATGCTACAGATAAAGGCTTTTTTCTTTTGCAACTGTAGTAGCTACTAAATAGGATAAATATGCTGCCTGGAAGTTTTAAGATTTCACCAGTAGGAGCCTTTTATAAATACTCAGAACAGTAGCAGTATCAATCTACGTTGACAGATGTCTTGCTTTTAATAGGTACTTCTGTTGCTGTGCTTGCTATCTGCACAACAGAAATATACATATTACCAATCAAACATCTATTTAAGTCTGACTGACCCCAACTATGGACTTAATAAAGTTCAGAAGACAACTGACCCACAGTCATAGAATCATTAGAGATCAGAAAGAACCTCGAAAGATCATCTAGTCCAATCCACCCACCACAGCAGGATCACCTAGACCAAGTTGCACAGGAATACATACAGATGGTTACTGAACATCTCCAGAGAAGACTCCACAACCCCCGTGGGCAGCCTGTTCCAATGCTCTGGTACCCTCACTGTGAAGAAGTTCCTTCTGATATTTATATGGAACCTCCTCTGTTCCAGCTTGCACCCATTGCCCCTTGTCCTATCACTTGATGGCCTTGAGAAGAGCCTGGCTCCATCCTCCTGACACCCACCCGTTACGTATTTATACATCCCTCAGCTTTCTCTTCTCCATGCTAAAGAGACCCAGCTCCCTCAGCCTTTCCTCATAAGGGAGGTGTTCTACTTCATCATCTTCGTTGCTCTATGCTGGACAGCCTCCAGAAACTCTGTGTCCTTGACTGGGTTCTTTGTATTGATAACATAAATGCTAAAGGTTTCCACAGCATGGAGGTATAGATGTACAGCAGATATTTACTAGTGGAAAAAGACCTCAAGATGTGGAGAGAAGCAGACAGAAAAAAACTACAAGGTTGCTGTGGTGCAAATGCTTGGCAGCACTATGCCAGACCTCATGCAGGCGCCAGGGTGCTGCTCCTCCTCTCTGCAGGGCAGGTAAACTCCACAGAGAGGCATAAAGTCTGGATACAAGGTAAAGCAGAGCCCTTTACAAATGTCTGCAGTCTGCTTTTCCAGCATCTTCTGCAGAACAGGAGAGAATAATAAACAGACATTTTCCAAACTCAAAACTTTGAACTTATTTTTGACAACCTTCTAAGACTTTTTTTCCTCCCATCTGTGTCAACTACATAATTTTCACCTCTTGCTAATGGCTTTCCCTTGGTGACACTAAGTGCTGTTAAGTACATAGGTAACACTCAGTCTGAGATCACATTTGATTGCTAACATTTTCCCATCTCCGCTGCAATGCAAAAGTTTCTGTTTTGCAAAACAAAAAGCCATTTTTGGATCTAGAGAAAGCAGCAAACTAGCAGCATTTGCTAATCAAGATAAAATCCTGTCACCTTCATTACCACTTAGCAGTACTGTACTTTGAGAATAGGTATTATTGAGAGTGAGTAATGACAACAAAATCTCAGCTTGATTTCAAAAGTTATTTCTGCATAATTTATTCAAAAGATAAATTCCCTAATGAAAGACATTGGATCCACTTTAAACCAACACTATTTAATCTATAATTACTGCCTCAGGAATACTGTACTAACTGCCATTTATCACTGTCAGTGACTTCTGAATTCCTGCTACAACTATGGTATCCCATTGGGTTTGTTTGTCTCTGAGAGAACACGGTGTTTCTAGTTTGGCATGGCCCTAGAAAAAGGAGAACAAAGCCTGTCATCCTCTAGAAATATATTTAAAAGTCCTCTGTGTGCTTCAACACATAAAGGAAAGTAAGCTCATCCATTTCCTTATGCTTATTTCCAACACAATGCCTTATATTTTCCCTCTGAAGTTGGTAGAAGGTCTTTGGTTCATTAGTGCTTTCCTCTGCCCTTTTCTTTCTTTTCTTATGAACTGTGCACCCATTACCCATCACATTTCTTGCAAGGCTTGGAAGAGAATATAGACACACTTCAGTCAAAAGACCTCGTACTTCCTCATTATGAAAATATAATATTTTCTTAGGAAACAATTAGGAAGTAAGTATGTTAGAACATTAATTGGCAATTGGTTC
The DNA here is from genome assembly GCA_013397515.1 of Upupa epops. Taxonomy (NCBI): domain Eukaryota; kingdom Metazoa; phylum Chordata; class Aves; order Bucerotiformes; family Upupidae; genus Upupa; species Upupa epops. The sequence goes on from VZRI01004930.1 coordinate 57,158, forward strand.
AGAACAAGTGCTAGAGTAACTATTAGCAGTTTATCCAGTGTCCATTTTAGAGAAGGAAAAGCTAGACTTGGTTAAAGTGAGGTAATGACTACAACCACGTTTTGATGTCTTTTTTACATTTGTGGCTCTGCAGTGGAAGACTTTCAATCAAGTAAAATAAATAGAAAAGATAACTGGTAGTAGAAAGAAATTTGGGTTCCCCTCACTTTGTGAAAGTCCTCCTGTGATTGTTCATCAAAATACAGCCTCCAACCTTGATTTTAACAGGTTCCCATTTGTTCTGGACTTGCACTGGAAATACCTTCATGTTCAATGGTGGATAGAAACCAGCTCTTTTAAACAGGAGGTATATAAAATAAAATTATCCTGGAAAGACCTCTCCTTATATTTACCCTGTTATTTAATTTGGTCTCAGCTAATTGGCAATTTAGACAGTAATCTGTGTCCAAATTCCAGATGCAGCAGACAGCAGAAGTCTACATGGAGCCCCACCAGGTCCTTGGGATGCAGCTCTACCACAGAGACACAGCCCTGATGGCACATGTGCTGACTACACCCTCCCTTAGAGATGGCATACATTATCTTACTCATGGTGTGTATAGTCTTACTATGAGGAAAGACTATGAAGACAATTTATAGGTAATGGACATATTTGAGCTATCAGCCTCACTGACTACCAGTAGTGCAAGACTGTCACATTGATTGCTGGTGTACTCACAAATGCAGAACACTCCCAACCCTTTGCATGGAAGCAATCATACCTGAGCCCTTCAAAAGCACAAATGACTATCCCAGCACCTCAACACCTTAACCTGTGTCAAGTTCCTTCATTGTGTACTGTCAGTAGCACCGCAGGGAAATACTCATGTTTTATGACTACAGGAATTGCAGTCAGATTTTTTTCTTCTCTTGCCTGAGTGGTCTGTCTGTATCTCACTGAATAACAGAATGGTAGGGCTTGGAAGAAGAGCTTGCACTGTCATCTGTTTAACTCTTCAGACCTAGTCTCAGAGTGGAATGCATAATGAAATGCCTTTTTCTAAGCTAGAATGAATTCTGATATACTCAGTCATGCCTTAACTCTCAGAAAAAACAAACTGCATTTTTCAGACAGTGAACAAGAACATTTACCTTCTCAACCAGGAGATCTCCAGCAGAAAATGAGTTGATTTTATGCCTTAAGAAGCCTGTAAAAAAATGTACAAGCAGATTTGTATGCACATACCCGATAGTCCACCAACATCCATCTTCTTCAGATTCTTTGCCTCCAGAATGACGACAGTCAGTTTGCCAGCAGTAGGCACATAACGGAGGGAGAAGCAGATATCACCCAGTTTTTCTTGCTGTGAAAGCAAACAAGACATAGGGTTATGTTTTAATCAGTTCTTCTACCTTTTAAAAATGAAAACTTGAAAGCCCCATAGAAAAATAATAGGATTATTTCTAAAACTCTTTATGTTAAACAAAACATTCCAATAACCAGTATGAGACATTTGCCACAAGCTGACTGGCTTAAATCCTTGATAACCTCAAGTCCATTGCATCAACCAGAGTCCACAGCTACTATCCTGTATGAAGCCAAATGACAAGATGCGTGTTGGCTACAAAGTAAGTTATACTGCTCAGCACTTCACCCCGACAGTCAGAGTCCCACAAATACAGTTTGCCCCTTAAACAAAGTTATCTGATGTTTTTTTTCCAGGTTGTGTTTCAGTGGAAATCAACTAGCAGACCAGAAAAGCACACAGAAAAGCATCCCTCCTCACATCAGGAAAGGCTGGAAGGATTTAGTTTTACCTCTAGCCTTGCAACCTATCATCTGGGATCCTGCCAAATGCAGCCTTATGCTATTCATTGCTTAGCACCTTCCTAACACTTTTGGTGAAGAGGGAAAGACATTTCAAATTACTAGAACTTTATTTTAAAAGGAAGGATTATAAATTTTAACTTGCAGATATGGACAAGGTGAAAAACAGGAGAATACTGCTTAGAAATGATCTCTAGGATCATCCAAGCTGCTTTCCTCCTTCCTTTAAGGCACTACAGTATTTCTAGGGCTGAACAGTTACCTTTGGGGAGCACAGAGCATTACAGTCATAGAATCATTTAGGTTGGAAAAAGACCTATAGATCATGCAGTATCTTACAGACCTCTGTCTGACCCAGGAGGGCTATAATGATGTTATAACCTTGCACAGGCACCTAACATCAGATTTACATTTTAAACCCATATCTAGAATAACTTAAGATATCTCTCACAGCATGGATTGCACTGCTGTAGGAGGACTTAGTATTCCTCCCTCTCGAGCTATGATGTTATAAATCCCAGCACAGACTCAGATAATGAATATATGGATTTCAGCTGCGCAATCTGCATTTATGCTTGGCTCTCAGCAAGTCTGCAAAGGCACAGCAACAACAAAACATGCTCCTGTCCCCCGACATTCAGTCTGGGAAGTCCATATTGGCTAGGCTATTGGTGAGGTTGATCTATCACTTGCAGCTTGTTCAGAATGGAAGAAATCAATTGCTTATTGATTTGTGTTATAATGGTCACAGCTCACCCAGTCAGCCAGTGTCCTCTACTGTCGCTGTTCTATTACATGGTAGACTTAGTTTAAATTAGCCTGGTTGATTCATGGGGCTCTGTATAAGACTGAAAATGGTATATTTGAAAGATTGTTTTAGTCTCTTTCTTAGAGACCTTTGTACTCATGAGAGATCTGACATTCAAGGGCTCTGCTTTCACCTCCAGATTCCTTAGGTAGAGCTCTGATTGTAGTAATGTGGGAACTTGTATTCCCTTGTTATCCTCAGAAACAAAACTCATTGATGCAGTAGCTAGACACCTGTTTTGGAAGGTACTTTAAAATCAATACCATGCTTCTAATTGTTCATTTGAGTAGATTTTTTTCTGTTTTTCTCTTTTGTTTGGGGCTTTTTTGATTCTTTGTGGGGTTTTCTATATATTTTCATTGAAACTACACCCTGCTTAGTAAATATCAAATGGTGTTAGGATTGTTGTTTCTGATCCGCCTGCTTCAGCACAGGCTGGAGGAGGTTTGCCACAGAGACCATCACCTCTCACCAGGCTTTCTCCATCTGTAATCATGTTATGCTTCTGTTCAAATTCCACAATTGTCTACACGGAGGAGTAATTTTATGAGAGCATTTAATACATTTTTAGCCTTTTCTCATGTAATTTTAGCTGCAGGAAGTGTGGAGAAGCCAGCATCATGTAAACAGTCCATTTTCCATAGATCACTACCAAGCTGTGGGAAATAGCAGCAGATGATGGAATCATTCCAGTGAGTACCTTGAAGAAAAACCATAGGTGCTTCTATAAATGCATATAGAATCACATTTAGTACTTCTTTGTTGCTATTAGAAGTTGCAATAACTGCATTTCTTCGATATTTCTTGTGCTTGTAACATTCTCTCTTCACATGACTGCCACACATTTTCTATTTTTAAGCACTTTTTTAAAAAATGTTAAAACTATTTGTCAGGCAAACTACTGCAAGTGGCAGTGCTGCAATGAAGCAACAAAAACCAATCACTAGAGGTGGGGTTTGCAGGAGATAATTACAAACCCCTGCAGGTCTACAAGATACAGATGAGTGCTTCTAGTGCCATGATTATCTCATGGAGGTGCCTTACTGTTATTATACATGGAGCTGAAAGAAAGTCATAAGTAATTGATGTCAGTAAATTACCTTGATCTCTGATGGAAACTGAAAGTTAGCATTAGAAAATTCCAACTGGGAAGTTCATGCACCATTATACATTAACCTATTCATGTATAATGCCTAGACACCAATCAAAACAACCTCTCCATCTAAGCAACTTCTTAACTTCAATACATTTAAAGAGGATGCAAAGGAACAGAACATAAATGACACACACAGTGCTGCTAACACTTCAGCTTAGAAAAGGACACCTGAAAGAGTCCTGAAAACTTAGACTTGGAAGAGACAGTTCTAATTGGCTCCTGCCTGTCTCATGCTTCTGACTTTGTCAGTAGTCATTTTTGTCTTGACAGTACACTCTTCTAATGAGCTACAGAGAAAAAAAATGCTCTTTATGCACAATACTCTCATTCACACTGCAGAATCCCTAACAGAGGTATCTGTCTTCTTAATGTATATGTTCTCCACATTTTTGTGGAAGATATGAGAAAGTTGATGCTTGCAGTTCTTTTGGTAAAACAATACCAAAGTAATGAGCCACCGCATCATATGCTGTTTCCTAATAGGATGCAAGACTCCAAAATAGTCAGCAGAGGAAGAGTATAAACACAATGAGGAGGGCTACCTGGTTTGACTGTAAATATTTGCATAAGAATGCAGAGAGAAACACAGTAGGACACAATTTATGGGAGAAGATCCAAAATGCAATGTTTCACCCATCAATATTTACAATGGAAACTCATAATGTTCACTGTATAGTTTTTCACCAACCAAAATGCTTTAAATCTCTGTGGAGAAAACAGGGACAGCATGAAGGAAAATATGACATTTCAAATTCAGGAAACTCAGCTACACTGTAATGGCAGAATTACTAATCCTAATTCGCACATTCATGGATTTCAGACAGTTTCGAGACCACTGTATTTTGTCTACATGCAGAGATCCTGAATTCAACAAATTCTTTTCTTTGCATGTAAATCATTAATAAACTAAGCTACAATGGTGTCACAATAACAATAGTAACAGAATCAGATGGATGCTGAAATGGATGACATGGTCTGACCACAAATTCAAGTAAGTGAACGTGAACAGCTTCCCACCATAGCAACCTGCACACACATAGCTGGCATCTGCAACTGGGAAAGTACTGCTCCTCCATGCTCCCTAGGACAAACAGAGATCATACTGGAAAGAGGAAATACTGATTAGTCATTCCTCTTTTTATCCTTTAAACACAAAATTTCCTTGCCATCAGAGCTGTCTTCATTTTTGATAAATACAGGGTTACAGAACAAAGCAGAAAATTTCAAACCTGTAATAGGTGTAATCAGGAAAAGACAATTTTCTCTTATGCATGCACATCAGGGACCAGATGACCTCATAAGATGAAGATGATTCTGCCACAATTAAGTGAAGGAGTAGGAAGTGAGCAAGCTCTTAAAACTGAGTTGGCATCAGTAGGTTAGAAGTATATGGTGCAGCAGGGAAAGGTAAAGAAGAACCAGAAAAAGAAATGCTAGAGCTAATGTGTCAGCCAATTATTACAGCACTTTTGGAGACTATCACATTAACACGTATGTACACCAAGTACCACTGTACCTCTAACTCTGTGAACCACTTTTGGAATAAAGTCGTGAAAGGAAATAGGGGACGCAGAGCTCTCCCCCAGCCTTTTAAATGAAAAGGTTGATTAGAGAAATATCTATTTCAGGCTGGCAAAGTGTTAACTATAAAACACAGTCAAGGACTTGAACAGATAAACTATTCATCTGGCAAGCAGAATACTTCCCTTGCTGTCTAAAAGAATTTCGTGCCCATGAACAGTACAGCCACTCTGGTACACAGTTAGCAGTAAAGAGGTACTAAATGCTTCTGGAGAGAAGGAAGAGACTTCTTCATGACTGTACCTACTGCACTTTTGAGGAAAATATTTTAAACCAATAAAATATGAACACACAAGTGCCATACTGTGTGTTTTATTGTTTTTTTTTCCCACTTACATGATGGAAGTTTAGTGGTTGTGATCACATGTCTCTCCTGTTTGCTTTTACTAACATTGTTTCTGAAGTGTCTTCACAGGTTGTAGCCTGTTCAAATGTGCAAAGTTGGTCATAAAGAGAAGCTGCTGTTAACCTAAAGTGTTCAGTTACAAGCTATATCACAAGTTAATTAAGAAGCAAAGCAAAATAGGTTACAGCAGCAGAAGAAACAGAGGATTCTTGAGGCAAAGATCCAGCGGGCTCATTTTAGATGTTGTAAAAAAAGTGTCTAGCAGTGACAATGGGCTAAAGACAAGGAAAGGAGACTGATGCTAGGTGAACAGAGAACAGAAATAGAAGCAAAGGTCACTGAGGTAAGTTTTAAAAGGGAGAAGTTTTAGGGTAACCAGCGAACAATTTTTCAAATGAAGTGAATTTATTAAAGGTATCAGGAGGTGGCATCGGCAGGGATAGAATGATTCTATAAAGTAGGAGTGAGGAAGAGCTAAAAGAAATGGTTTAATTGCAAATTCCTTTTGACTGATTTTTCTACTACATTCCTACTCTGACTCTTTTGTGATATAACTTCTGTATCGCAGCACTACTTTTACCTTTGCTTAAAGGGAACAGACCCAGCAGGACTCTTCTGTGGCAATGAAAATCTAACTTTTTTGTCTTCCCTCTGAACAGCACTACGTGACATAGAAATTCTTATAAAATCGGTCTCGCCATTGCCATATATATGGATATGTAGAGATATGTATACAAAGCTAGTAGACTGCATTTCTTTTATCTGTCTTAATTATGTAATATTCCCCAACATAATGGTAAATCAGACTTGAAAGCAAGGTGGGCAATAATTTGAACTAGTTAACATTATTAAAAAGTTAACAAGCAAGGTCTTGACAACTTCCTTTTTGTAGTCCTCTTTATATTATATTTTTAACTGTTTAAAGCAAGCACTTTTATTACTGCTTTCTAAGAGGCAGAGGAAGTGGAAAGAGGACACTGTTGTTATTAGCAGAAAATGACACTTCACGGTCATCAACTTAAAGTGTTACAATCAGCTGCCTCTCACAAAATGAGAAACACCGTGGACGAAGGCACTTGAAATCAAAGATTAGTAGAAACGCACTCTTTGATTTCCAAACAAGAGACTGTGCTACCAAACATATCGGGTTCTTAATCAAACAAGAAAGATATTAATTTCCTAAATAAATGAAAAAGGGAGGAGTGAATGGAAAGAAACATATAAGGCCTGAATATCATAGCCTGGATTTCTAGAATTCTTTGCCTACCCACAAATGCTTACCACTGGTTGCTCAGCTTTAATGATCGTATCTTACTCTATTTTGCCCATTTGCTTCTCTGTGGCTCCTGCCTGATCATATTTCTAAGTGTCATTCACATTTATACAGGCCAGTGCACAAAACAAAATTAATTTAACTGAATGGCACATTAATGTTATTACTTTTGACATCATGGAAAACTTATTAACTATAGCATGTCACAAGGCTAGTCTTCCGGTGAGTAGTCTAGCGTAGGACATTGAAAGGAAATGTAATACATCTAAAAGACCTTTCTTTTGATTTATTAGGCACTGTGAGAAGTCTAATCTCAAAGCTTTTCCATAATCATTAGAATCTTATTTGTGCATTGCAGTCACTCTACTGGAAGTCCTTGTACTTCTGTGATAGGGTGCATGAAAACACATTACAACACTGTTCCTTGATTTGAAAACGTCTCCTGTAGAAGTACAGGCATCCTAAAACCTAATTAAGGTAGCTTTTACTACAAAGAGTGACTTAGATTCAATCTAAAGCTTGAGATTATGGTTTGGAATTACAGCAGACATCATAAAAATAACAGGATCAGTAGACAGCAGAGAACTGTAAAGAATCAAATAAAGTACTGATTTTTTTTCTTGCAAGATGAACTGCTAGGTGTGGTACTATACTAAAAACCTGGCACAAATACAGTTCTTGCTACAATGACCATACATTACTGATTACAGACAGAAGTCAGACTAAACACAGTATGCGGCAATGACTGGCATAATGGAATAAGTAATTGTGGCTGCTGGGAGATTCCGCTGGAATTCAACATCCCAAGAGACTATCAGGTGAATTCAGCAGCTATTACTGAGGCCATAAGGTGTATTTCTATTTGCTTGGCAAGAACCACCAAGAGAAATTCAGTAGAATTTATAGACTACCTTCACAGGCAGCCACCATCCCTTTCCTCTGTAACAAACAACCAAGATGAAAAGATCTTGCTCCCCATACCAGTCCCAGCTTCATTATAAAGAAATGGGTTTCTTTTGCAGCGACACTAGCACAACTGAGTTCACTCAGCTCCTGCAGACAGGTGTCCTCCTTCCTCTCATCTCTTGCTTACTGTAACACCAATTCAGCTTTCATGTTCCTTCCTCCAAAACTATCTCCACCTCCCTGCCATGACCTTAATCACAAACTCCACACAATACAGCAGCCTCCTCCAAAATCTATTAAATTGCCAATTAGACAAGAGGCAGCACATGATGCTGTTGTCTTAAAACCAGTAGTTTGCCGAATAGCTAGAAGGTGCCAAACAGGATGTCGCACATGCTCAAGGGTTTCCCTGAACAGAGCAATCTGAGTATTGTCTGTAAGCTGTTGCTTTCTATAAATTTACAGGAACCTACTTACCATGCTGCCCAGCTCCCACACAACAAAACCAAAATTCTGGTCCAAACCCAGCTTGTACATTATTTTTTCATTCAAAAAAAAAAAAAAGACAGCTCAGCCAGGATCCGCACTCTACCACAACAGTGACTTGAAAGGGACCACTGCCTAGAGGGCTGCACAGCAAACTTAAAATGAACTGGATTTGCTAATGAGAAAACCACAGGTAGTTGATGTAAGTTAACAGCTGATAGGTAAACTCTTAGAACGAGGCAGTTCCCCACCTGTAATTTGTCAAGATAAAGAATTTCTTTCCTGTATAATTTCACACAAGTCAATGGCATCTTTTATTTCCATCCACTGCTGTACTACAAGGAAGGATTTGAAATGCCTTTCTGTATCATTGATCTTAATTGAGAAAGTTTTCTTTCATTGTCCTCCTTTACTAATTTTAATACTGGAATTTTCCAGAGTGTCAGAACTGCCTGAAAACATGAGATGGTGTAAAGGATATGCAGCTGAAAAAGAGACAAGCTGAAAACCCTTGGAAATGCTCAGAGCCACTCTTATTCTAGTGCTTCCTAGTTGCAGTGAAGTCAGGAATACATAAAGTATACTCTCAGACAATTTCAGTATCTGGTTCCAGCTGAAATCAAGAAACGAATACATGCTTCTTTCTACAGCTCCTTGCATTATAAGTTTTAAGTTGAGATTGTCAAATATTTGTGCTCAGTTCAACAATGAGTTTGTTCTAACCACTGCTGCGTATTCATATCTATTGACTAACCCTTTCCAGGCTCATACTTAAACTAAGCATTCAAAACTATATTTTTATGAAATGACTGGAAGATATTAGAGTATTTGTATAAATACATACTGGCAGAAACCTCTTTTATTACTTCCCCTAGCTATTTCACTTTGAAAAGCTCTCTGAAGACATTCCTTAAAAAAGACAAGACAGCTCATCAAAGGTCATCATAGCAATGAGTACCACACACCAAATTTCATTAATCTCTTCAGTAAGAAGAAAAGGGTCACCGCAGTCATCTATAAAAATATAGGAAAGAGACTGTACTTATCATGAGATCTCTGGCTCAATGATGTTCATTTTTAATAAATCTTGGACCACAAGGGAAATTCCTGAAGGCTAGAGCAGTGCTAACATTATGCCCATCTTACTCAGAAAAAAGTCAAATGGGATGAAGGCAGTGTCTATCAGCCATTTGCCTTTTATCAAACCCAGATGATACAAAGGAAGAACTCATAAAAGTTTGTATTAATGTTGACTTAAAGGATATGAAATATAATGAATATGAAGTCACAGGGTTTTATGTAAAGTAGATCTGTTCAACCAGAAAACACATTCACTCTGGAGAAGACTGTAAATTCAGGTGAAGAAAACAGGCAATCACTTTTTGTTCTGTTCAACGTCTACTGCACTTTTTATAGATGTGGATGACATTTCTGCTGATGAATTAACTGGATGATACAAAAATTATCATAACAGTCATTAATACTGAAACAGTTTGGTAAGAGAGAAAGTAGTAAACTGCTTAGCTGTAACTAGTAACACAGAGTACACTTTTGTACAGCCAAAAGGAAAAATTCTACATTCTAAGACAAACAACACATCGACTGCACCAGAAACACCTCTTACAGAGCAGTTCCTCCTGCTGAGGATTTAGGGTCATAAGCTACGGACCATGAACTGCTAGCGTAAAGAGTTACAAAACATTTAAGTCGTAGAAATGAGCAGATATAGGTGATGACTTTGCCTATCTGGCAAAGATGTAAAGTATGTTGCACACAAATCTTTTGTGCTTGTATTTTTCTTAAGATGCTGAAAACTACATAGACAATAAAAAGTGGAAACTGTTACTAAAAATATGGAAAAAAGCCTGATAATGAGAAACATAAAAGATTAATTTCTCTCTCTTTCTGAAAGCAGGATTGGAAATGACTTGATTACTGTGTGTAAGTACTGTATAAAGAAGAGACATCATCTATTAAATGACTTAAATCCACTAAAGCAGGGCATAACAAGAAACAATGAGTTGGAGCAGAACCTAGTAAAACCCAAATAGGAAATAAAGCACACATTTCTAACAGAGAGGTGGAGTAACTACTGAAGTTATAAAGAGTATGTTATTTTCTCTATCTACTGATGTGTTAAAATCAGTAATTTACAAAGTCTTTGGGCTTGAAGACCCTCTCTTAAGAGTCTTCCAGCAGACGTGCAAAGCTGCCTATAATAAACACTTGTACAGTGTCAACAGCCTTCTTTTTGGAGGCTTTGTCAGTTAGGTCTCACACAGAATCTTCCAGTGGAATTTACACAAAATTCTGATTAGATGAAATAACAATGTGTCACCGGAGACTTGGTTTTAGTGAACTTCCACTGGAAACATACATGATTTTGCTGAAAGTCAGGATGTCATGAGGAAATCTGAGCTTTTGGAGTCTTCACTCTAGGATCACAAAGCCAGCACAAAATACCAGACGCTGAGAAGCAAAAGGTTTCTATCTCCTTGCTCCAAACCCAAGCAAGGTCTAACTTTCAGGTTTGTAAGGTTTCTTTGTCCCATTTTCCTCCTAGCTTGGTGCAGGCAGAACACCATTAGCTCCTGGATACTACCTGTTCCCTAGATTGGTTTCAATTACAGGATGTTCGTTGAAAAGTTCCTTGGCAATTGAGGAGTCCTTAGGACAGACAGCCTCACCTCACTTAAGAAAAAAAAAAAGTAGTATTAGCTAGTCTAGGCTCAATGCAGATAAAATACATCAGATTTACAAAACTGACATCCTCAGCTAGTTGTAAGAACTCGTGTGGTAATGCCTTCTGGCAAGAGACCCAAGAAATCAATGAACAAGTGGGCTACTAAATCTAAGGAACATGTCCCAAAGTTTATATACAAGATATTCACAGCTTCATATGTAGTGATTGTGCCTGAAGGCTCATTAACAGCTAGTTACATGACAGAGAACATATAAACAGGAAAGTTCCACAGCCTTAGATTCTTACATAATGTGATCAGTGTTTATGCTCAGGGGAACTTAATTGTAGGACTCTACAGCTGAAATCCAAGCAGGAAGGCAGTATTCTCTATTCACTCTGAAACAGGATTGTTGTGGCAAATCTAGTAGAGCTTAATTACAGTCTGTTCTCATTGACAATTATGATATATCAGAAAGTTGTAACTATCAATACACTAAATGTGCATATTTTCCCCCTAGGCTGGTGGATAAAACTAAAATCATACAGTTCTCTACCAAGACATCAACTGATACTATATAGAATCATAGAAACATAGAATGGTTAGCATTGGAAGACACCTTCAAAAGTCATTTAGTTCAACTAGTACAGTGAGCAAGGCCATCTTTACCTTGATCTGATTGCTCAGAGCCCTGTCCTACCTGATCTGTAATGTTTCCAGGTGCCTCTCTAGGCACCCTGTTCCAGTATTTCACCCTGCTTATCGTAAGAAAAAGTCTTCTGTATATCAAGTCTAAGCCTAAGCCTTCACTCTGTTATTTTAAAACCATTACCCCTTGTCCTATTACAACAGGTACTGCTAAAACATTGTCTCTATCTTTTTTATAGGTCCTGTTTAAGTACTAAATGGCCACAGCAGTGTTGTTCTGGAGCCTTCTCCTCAACAGGCTGAACAACCCCAAATCAGCCTTTCTTCACGGGACAAGTGTTTGTATCACAGACATTCTGATGAAATAATCATGTCTTTTAAGATATGTTAAATGATTTAGTAATGTAAAGGCTATGCAAAAATGTATGATTGATCTAGACAAACATAATTCCCTAGGACAAATTGCAATGAGACAAATTGATTCTTATAAAAAAAGAAGAGGATGAGGAAATGTGTATATTTGGATGGCACATGAAATTACAGGTGTGGGTTTTAGAGAGTTTTGACACACTGTTTACATATACAAGTTAAAATTTCAGAACGATTTTCATGCAGGGATGACTATCTACTATGACAAGAAAGAAATTATGGGTTACAGAGATGTGCTGTAGAAGAATTGCATCGCTTTGTGTCACAGACAAATAGTTGCACTTATTTTCTGTACAGTAAGTACAAGCAAAAAAATCAGAGTCATCAAAATTCATTCAAACGATCCACATCTCCTGGAAAACTTGCCTGCTCTAAAACATCACACATCAAACTCTGAATGAATAAGAACACTTTCAGTATAACCTGCTGCTATCTAATTCTGGACTGGACATTAACAAACAGAGGATGTCATCTGCAGACCTCAGCACACTCGCACGAAAATGAGCTGCTGCCACTTTTGAAGCCTGAACTCTACTCATCAACAGATATCCTCCTGTTAATTTTCACAGTTATTGAAGAAGATATGGAAAAACAAAGTTAAAATAACCAGGTTCCAGACAACCAAGTAGCTCTTAAAGCTTCAAATATCACCAGAAGTAATTTAACAGGCACTTGAAATTAGTCAAGAGACTAATGGGAAGCTCAGATGCTGCCTACCTAACTGCCTCCTATACCACTGAGAAGATGCAGTTCCATATCCTATGCTGGTGGCATCAAAAGCAAGTTATAAAGCACTCATTAAAGTAATCGTCTAGGGAATTACAGGTTAAAATTTTATGGCAAGACCTCTCCCTAAGAAAAGACTTTAAACTCAAGGTCAGCAACAGTGGAAAAAGGCACTTAAGAAGGGTTCCCAAATTTATCTGCATTATCAGTGACAGTGGAAGCAGCAGTAACTCCAACTTCTGTTGTGGGCAAATGCATCCAGCTAATCAAGCAGCAATAACATACCACTTCAAACTCCTTCTCACTGTTTGGAAACTCCTGCTTTTGGCACTATTTCTACTATTATGTTCTGATGCTCAAGAAAAATGTCTCAGCTTTTATGTCAACGGACTCAGTGTCAGGTATTTCTTTTCATCTAGTGCTTGGCCAGAGAGAAACACATACAGACAACATCTGGGTACAAAATATCTGAAATGAATTTCATCTGCACACTGATGATTGTAGCTCACAGCGAGTTGTATTCTGCTCTACAGAGACAGCAGGAGAAGTAATTCTGTGGCAGTGACTGTACTCAAGCCCTCCACAGAAAGAAAAGTCATACTCTGGAAGCTCTGCCAATGGAAGGGACAAAATAACTACAATACCACTCCATCCATCTAGCTAGAGAGCCAGCCAGGCAGCTGTCTGAAACAAAAAGTCCCAGTTAATGCAATTAAAGGCTGCTTGCAAAACTATTAAATTCTGCACAAAAGCTTCCATCACGGAAGATGCATCATAAAAGAAAGATCTATTTGTGCTCCATACTCAGGTCTACATATCATATGCACACACACACACACACACAGAGAGAGACTGAATATTCTGAGTAGTGAGGAGGTGGAGTGATTCATAGAAATTTGTTCTTTGGTCAACATACATACTGAAAAGCATCAGTAACTCTAGCTTGGTGGCTAAGAAGTGCAACTTAATACCTGACTCATTCAGGTGTATCTAACGACGACAGAAATAAAAATAACTCCAAAACTAAAAAGATAAGAAACTGTGTGGCCACTGCCACCCTGAGTCCGGAGACACAGAGCATGAGACGAGAAATGTAGTGATCCTTAAACAGTGACATTATTCTTGGAGTAAAATTCCTCCCTATTGGAATTTTAGATGGCAGATGGGCTAAAAAAACCTTAGCACCAGGATTAGAAATTTTCATGCTCAGTTAAGCTACAGAAAGGCATTTACATCTATCTTATTAACCTCTGTAAATCTTATGTATGGTGTAGAGTTAGTTAGAAACACTGAAGAAAAATATTTACTTTGACGTCTGGGATGGAAAGTGGAAGCTTAGCCATAATCGGTCTTTCAAAAAGAACTGCAAGTATGCTATAGATGTCAAGATCTTACGCCAAGAAAATGTCAGTTCTTCATTAACTTACAAGGGAAGAAGGCATAAAATGCAGAAACAGAGATAATCTATGAAAAGGTCTTTTTCTGGCAAGTTATTTTGTATAAGATCTTGCCCAGACTGAATTAGCCATGAACAAGAAAAAAAGGCCATGTTATTCCAAAGGTTTTTAGAATCTGATTTAAATCACCATGTCCTGAGTGTTTCTTATTGTGGTGGTAACAGTCACATAGTAAGCTGCAGAAGGCCATACTAAAGAAAGAGGCAAGAAGTACGGGGCTAATTGCATCATCTGTAATAGTACAACAACACATCAGCCAGCATGAGAAACTTCTTTGGCCTTTGGTAGAAGGCTGTTTCATGATACAATGGAACAGGTAACTGTAGGAATGAGTTAGCACTGTATGTCATACAATTAGCTTAGAAATAAGAACTGGTAATGCTAAATTCATGTTCTCCACCTCTTAAAGTACTAGCAGAAAAAACCAAAAGTCTAATACCACCAAAGTGAAAGTACAGTATTATGTTCTAGATTCTGTGATTTGTCTAAAATAAGGCCATTTGGTGCTAATTCCTGTCATAGGTACAACACAAAGTGCTGCACATGCCAGTTAAGCTCATTGTAGAGCAAAATTGAAACACAACAGGCTCTGAAAAAAGGTTAAATGGTTACTATGGTAATCCCTGACATGATCTAAATTGGTGCTTATAAGTGGACAGAGAAAAAAATTAAGAAAATTGCTAATCCCTCTCTTTGTCACTCATTCTGCTCTTCCTAGATCATTGCCTTTAACCTTTTCAAAGATATTCTTTCTTGATGCTTCTAGTAACCCAAATCTTTTAGTTCTTTGTGCAGGGGGCACAAGAATGCAAGGAGGCTGGAGTGGCATATTATGCCTCAATTATAGTGAAAAAGCTGTTGTCTTCTTTATGTCATCTTTTCTTTATGCTCTTTCCTTGTGACTGTTGAAATGCAGGTCTCTGATCTGAAGATTCTTCTAGTGAAGTGTCTTGACACAGGCAGCTTACAGCTTCCCCTGGTTTGTAACAGCAATCAGGTAATGTTTTTTTCGCCATTAGTTGGCAAAGGGAGGGGAAAGGGAAATAAAGTTTATGCTGGACTTCTGCAAAACTTTTGCCTAGAACCCCATGAGAAATGGAATGCCTGTCTCTGCTTAATGCATTCATTGATATGAAATTAATAGTCATATGACTATGAAAGACCAAGTGAAGAACAATGAAGGAAAGTTACATATAGAGCTTGCTTTGTGCTTTCATGTGAATCAGCTGATTCTGCAGATACTTTTGCAGTCCCTCCCTGATGCCAAATATCTATAATTGGTAGTACCCCATTGTTATGGTTAGAAATTCCTGGAATTCCTTCTGACATGTCCATTCAAAACATCTCTTCATCGTGTAGCTTTAGTGCCTTGGAATATACTTCAATGCATGCAAACGATGGATACATCAGCTATCTGAATGAATCACTTGCAGGGACATGAAGAATACTTTTAGCACCTAAGTGATATAAATGTTGCTTATGCCTTTTTAAGAACTCTAAGATGGCTTTGATCCCTGTCAGCATCTTTCTGAAAAGCCCATAAAAAGCCCATTCAGAACATTGCTTTTCAAATGCCACTGTATATTTAACATCTGAGACAAGTGTTTTTGAACCCCTTTCACTGGTCTGGCATCTCTGTTAAACAATTTCAAATATCCTGTACTTTAGCAATAAAAATACAACTACATTAAGAGGTGGAGGTGGGGAACTATCGACTCTATCTTCCTTCAGCCTTGTAACTCTCTACAAGGTCCTTTGATTATGCCTTGTCTAGAATCAACATTAATATAATTGTTATTATTTTGCGTATGGATCATTAGATGTCTAGCACTAAGTGTAGGATCTATTTTGTCAGAGCAATTAATTTCAAGATGCCCTTCCACACTTGTAAATCAAGTGGTCATGTTTATGACAAATAAGCAATACAAGTTTTTCTGATCTCATTACGAATACTGTCCATAACCAGAAGGGCCCCAGTAGAGCATGAATTTAACAGTACTGCCGAACTTCTTCTTGCCTACTGTCATCTGTATTTGAATTGAATATCTGTGAAGCCAGACACTGTGAGATGAATCAAGACAAGTCCTCTTTTGATTTCAAGTAAGCCAATTACATTCTTTTTGTTATAACACAAGAATGCCTTTGACCTCCTAAGGTAGGTGTCTCTTCTAGAGAAGGAGTTAAGAAAAAGAATACTCAACAAAGGTAATAGTGGGATTGTCAGCAGTCTGAGTATGAAAGGAGATAAAAGAAATGCATAATACTAATAGTCCAAAACAGTACTGTAACTGTCATACAGCTTTACTTTTGAAATTATGACAGTTCAATGTCTTCAATCTCAAGAAGAAAAGCAACTAATTAGCTACTAAAGAATATTGTATCAGGATTGATTATTCTTAAACTGAATAAATTCTGTTTTGTTCCCTGTGTCAATATGAAAATTAATTCCTTTGCAGGACAGATGCTGCACTTATAATACTGAACATGAGTTCAACATTCTGCATTTACTCTATGTAACCCTGCCACGAAATCTGAAAATGAAATGCTCTTTGGATTTATTTTGAAGTTTTAATTTGGTGTAAGACGTGAATCTGAGAAAAACTGAACACCATGCAGTGACCCTATATAATACACAGCTAAAAAAAGGTGACTTCACATTTTAATGTGTGTCTGACACATTGACAGCACCTCCATAGGGATAACAATACTTTCTTTTGCAATTCACCATGTTATGTGCAAAGCCACATAACAACTAACTGTTGTTACTGGAGATGGAAAAAGCCTGTTAGATCATCTGTCCATCCCTGGTGTAACAGAAAATGACAGTGATTTGCTGCTGTGATTTGGCAGTGACATTTGTAAAGATGTCCTTTCCTCTTAAGTCTCTGCAAGTTTCAGTTGTGGGGATTCAATAGGCTCGATGGCTTACTGACTTTGTCAATCTCCAAATTCTGTGAAGCATACTGATATATGAAATGTACCCATTTCAGACCCACTCTTCCATTTACTTCTTTCAACTTTTATGTTTTTGAGAGGAAGGAAAGCGCAATCCTCATGAATAGTGAGTATCCAGCTTCACAGAATTGGTATTTCACTGCCCAGCTGCAGATTGCTTGTATCTCACCTCTTTGGAAAGTGGTACTGCAGCATCTCTCCTGCTTTGGACTGTTCATCGTGTGGGAGAGATGCTGTTGTGCATCTGGATGGTGTTTTTCAACAGACTTCCAACTCAGAAGCCATGTACAAAATATACCTATCACAACCCAAGGTGATACAAGCATGCAATCTATCCATGGTGGATGCCTGATCAGGTAATGCATAGAGTTTTATCTGATGGCAGTTGTAAGAGGTCTGCAGAATTCTTGGTAATGGATATAAGCTGGTAGAAGATCCCTTGCCTCACGAAATAGTGCTCTACTTCTCTACTGCTTTCAAGAGCAGGAATTGTTTCTGCTCTTCCTTATATTCACTACAATTTTTGGAATGTTTGCTACAACAGGTTTTCAATTTAAGTGCCAATATAACAAAATGTCTGGAGGGAAATCAGTTGAAGTATTCAGAAGATGACTCTCAGTATGATTCACACTGCTGTGAGCAAAGAAGAGGTCTGTCCTTCTGTACTGGAGTGATAACAGATATTGGATGCAGTGTGTACTCAGAGAAAGTTAATGGCAGTGACATCTGTTAGATGACACAGAGGAGCAAACTCCTACCATATAATTTTTAATGCTGTGCCCAAACCATTATATGTCAGACTTGGTGTAAGTGAATAATCTTTCACTATCTACCTCTCTTCCCTCCCTTGCTCTCAGTCATATGAGACTGAAGGACCACTACATAAATTACCTTCATAGATTCAGAAGGACAGCAGAGCTAAAAACAGGCAGGGAAAAAGGACTCAAGGTGTGCAGTTCATTAGTAATGGACTCCCCAATATTTAACAGACATTATACAGATTCATACATTCCCAAAGCCCTCTCAGAGTCATAATGAATTCTTACATAAAGGCTCATACCTTCAAAGTGCTTCACCAACATAAATATATTAATAAGACCTTTCCCAGAAGAGAACGAAGTATCATAGAGGTGCCAGTCAGGTGGCGGGGCTGTGAGAGGTAAAGCTTCAAATTTCATTAAACCTTCAGCCTGTGCCATCAATTTCAAGCCCATTTAGAGAAAAGGATGGAAAATACAATGGAATTTTATGAGTAAAAAGAAGAGTAATTGCTCATAAAATGATTTTGCCCTCTGTGATTGCAGTGTTAATTAAATTGCATATTCTGTGATGTGCATCAACTGAATTCATTGTTACCTGAAATAAAAGGAAGATTTTTATATTCAGTTTGACTGATGCCACTTAGATGGTACTTTCAAAGTGAATAGTGACAAATGCCACTGATGTGATTTGGTATACATCTTGTTTAGGGATCATAATTAAAACATTAAGGATAGTTTGGCATCTGATATTTAATTGCATACATATTTAGAAATCTAGTTAGAGCTAATTTGTAAAGAACTCACTAACTTAACTAAATGCTATAAGGGCAAAAAAGGACACAAGCATGTCATTCTTCAAATACTGAAGACCACATGCAGGTATGTTCCTGAAGGACCAATTAATTACTCAATTATAACATGTACAATAGTCTGCAAAAGATTTTTTTGGTAGTAATAGAATTACAATTGTCATAATTTGTTTGGATGAAATCCAGTTGCTTAGGCTTTCATTTGTTTTTATCATATTTTCTTATAATCAGCAAGCCAGACCACAATATCATTGTCATGACCGCTACCACAAGACAAGCGTGTGTCTGCTGCTACACATCTGGCATAGGTAAATCACATTAGCCTTTGTATGCACTGTATTGTATTTGCTGAGTCTGAAGCTGGGTTCTTCTTGGTCACAGCAGTATCTGATTCTGCAATATCTCCTGTGCCAGCTGGTGACAGGTTTATGGTGACAGGACCGATTCTGCTCCTCTTGGTCCCCTACTTGTTATTTCCTAAAGTTGACTAGAATTTGTATGGCATTGCTGCTGCTAGGCAAAGGCTGGAACATCAAAGATGAAGACAATACACTTGTCAGTAGTCATATATGGAAATAGGAATGACATTTCCTGGGGAACACAGTTCCAACACTACTGATAGATAGTAGTGTTTTTTGGAAGAGATTTCTTTTCCAAATTGGGCTAAGCAATTCTTTGAATTAGGCTCAACATGTATATGACAGAAGTAGATGTTCCGTAACAGAGCAAAAATAAGAGAAGACATTTCAATACATTTTAAATACATTTGCCTGACCTGCATCTTGAGTAACTGGTTTCTGTGGAGTCACCTTTTATTTGTGCAGTAAAGTCAGGAACTTTTATAGAAAAGCTACAACTAATCCATAGAAAACGAAGACTAAAACTTTCCAACTAACCTATGATATTTTTCCATATATATTGGATTTTATGCATATAAGCATAGAGATGCAAACACAGAGCTGACCTCCTGTATCATGGTGAAATATGTAGGGAATTAGTCCAAGCACAGTGTTTGATGGTGTTTTCATAGAATAGAAGTTTCTTAGAAATCAAAAGCCATGCATCAGCAGTAGATTCAAAAAGGCCCTATCAAAAAACATTATAAAAATGACCATGTTTTTTCTGTATATAATAGTACCTGAAATTTGAAGAAAGGTGAGGGCAGTGGGTCAAAAAGAATTAATGAAAGGTAGTTTACTCTAGCAAGCATGACTCTCATGCAAATATATTTGCATAGACAGACAGCAAACACACCTGTCAGTTCACCTAGGTTTGAAAGTACACATATGTTACAACCCAGGGTTTTTTTCCTTACTACAAACTATTCAAAGTTTCCCTTCTAATAACCAAATATTTTTCAGAATTATTTCTTTTAATTATCTTCTTTCATGTTTTTTCAATTTAGAATGCAATTTCAGAATGAGCTCATGGTATATTTCAAGCTACTTCAACCTTTTATTATAAATAGGTATAAATGGACTAAATGAAGTAATCAGGCAGCTGAGACAGGTCCCACTGTGTACAAGAACTTGAAAACCCAAGAGGCAATGCTCTATGCCCAAAGACAAGAAATATCACACTTATATATGCCATGTTATCTGTCAATTGTATAGGGGATTATCACTGTTTGTGTTCTAAAAGATTGAGGTTATACTAAAAATGCAAAGGTTCGGTTCTTCTCCATGTAATATTTGGATTCTGTTATGTATTTTACATCAGATAAACATGAAATGTTTTGCTATCATACTGCAGCATAAGATACTGCAATAACGGAGCATTGGAACAGGCTGCCCAGGACGGTTGTGGAGTCTCATTCTCTGGAGACGCTCAAGACTCGCCTGGATCTATTCCTCTGCAACTTGGTGTAGGTGATCCTGCTGCGGCAGGGGGATTGGACTAGATGATCTTTTGATGTCCCTTCGGATCCCTAATGATTCTGTGATTCTATGAATAAAAGTCTAGTTTCATACTTAATAAAGTTTGTAAGATTTAATACACTCCAATTTCACATTTTGAGCTTTCTGGTATGCTGAAGGTTTAAAGGAACAGGCCCCTTGAACTGCATACTTCCTTCTTCTCTTTTTTAAATTTCATGCTCTAAGCATGAAGGAAAAATGCCCCATACAGCATGGATACCAATGTCACTTGCAATAAGATAGCCCTGTAAGTGCTGTCACTATGAAACAATGCCATGCAGAATAGTCTCACTGTAGCAGTGGCTTTCAAATCAATAACAATACAAGAAAACAACTGAAAATACAGTCTTTAAACACAGACACTCCAAGAAGCAAGACTGAAATGTAACATTGTTGAAAATCCAACAAGGCTGCATAGCTTGGTATGTGCTGCATTTTCCACAATTACTAGTCTAAATCAGATATTCAGGTTTTTGCCACTTGTATTAAGGAAGATTTCATCCTTTTAATTGCAGAAAATATGCTTTGAATCCAAAGCAGCTTATTAGCTAAATTAGAAAAAACATGGAACACAGACTCAGATTCTTTCTTTTCGCAGCAGAGAACTGAAGCATGCTGTGCACTCTGACTAGTATGAGTGGGCAGACATTATCTAGCAATCAAAAGGAAAAATAATGTAAAACTGAGTACAAAGTGATCTTAAAATAAACAAAAAGGGTGGATGCGCTGGTATGAACAACCTCTCAGGATCCACAATTTAGTGATGAAGTATTTCCAAAAAGTATCTTGTGTACATGTAGCACTATACCTATTATATAAAGAACACAGAGGACACTGGCACAGAGAGGAAAATAAAAAAGAAGCTTAATATTTGTGTGCAATGCCATTCTGTTGTGGGTTGAAAATGGCCTCGATTGGTCCTTTGGGTTGGTGCCTGCATCCTTAAGCACACCACACACTTCTCAGATAGAATTTACCAGGCAGTGAAACAACTTTGGGGAAAAGAAAGGATATTATTGAACCCACACCCAAGAAAAAGAACTAAAACGAAAGAAAGAAACAAACAGAAACTGCGTCACGGTGCTGTTACACACATTCTGAGAAGATGGGAGAGAATTATGCAGTGGTCTTTAGCTTCAGAAAAAAGCCCCTGGGGAAAGGGGCATATACTGCAACAAATAGGAATCATGACCACCCACTGGGCCAGAAGCTCCCTCCTGACTCTGCCGATCATGGACAGTCTGCTCAAACAATCTACAGTCTCTTTATCTCTCTTTACACTTTTGTCAAGGTCTTCAGGGGTTCAGCATGGTGTGACCAGCAGATGTTGGTTAAATGAGCATGGTCCTCAGTTGGCAACAGCATTTAGGTGCAGCAACCTACAGTTCATCCTCCAGTCTCTTGGCATTCTGCCAAAGGTTTAAGAATCACAAGCACCTTCAGCTTCTTTGGTATGCACAGTCCAGCCAAGCAACAATAGAAAACCTCAAATGCCCCTTTAGACCTCTTTTCTCCTGCTTACTCATGCATTTCATAGTTTCTCAGTCACAGCTGTGACACAGCTTCTCTGCTCCATGTCTAGAACAAGGCCAAGATGGTGCCGGTCACATGAGTACCACCCTGCATCTTGGTTAGGATGGCAGCTGCAGCTACAGTCCTTCTCTGGAACTTGGGAGTTCTTTTCCCCATGGTTACAGGCAGCTGGGGGCTGTAGCTCACCAGTTCTGACATCTTCAAAGTGATTTCCTTGTGGTATTGCTGGCTCAGCATAGCAGAGCTCTGGTGGCTTGGTCCACCCTGCATGCTGCTCATGGTTTTGGTGATGAAGTTGGTGGCTACTATGGCAGACACATTATGCCCCCTGGAGGAGACAGCCACGTTCAGGCTGCCAGCCCCTCGGTGGGGTGAGTGCTGCCACCCATTGTGGCTGCAGCTGGGTGGTTGCTCCAGTTCTGTCCAACTGGAAGTTGTCTCCACTTTATATGGGACTTTCCCCACCCCCAGCTGCAACCCCACCCTATACAGTGGGGTTCTACCATTGCAGCCATGATGGGGAGGGCAGTGAAAATGTGTTTCTTTGCAGAAAAGCACAACCAAGTTTCAAAACATGACAGATTCCAAGGTCTTTGTCACGTGTATAATTCTATTCAATGGATAATATGGATATTATTGCCCAGCAGCTCAATCAAACTGAAAGGTATTTCAGTGAAAACCTACCATTATCTTCATGCACAATAAGATGCCTTGAGATGCAAACATTGAGAAAGATTATGGGCACAACGACGCCTAAATGCACACTGCTCTTATAATTCAAATGCAAATTCTATGTACAAAAACTGCATCAATTCAAGAAAAAGTCAAACGGATGAAAACTTTTTTAATATGCTACCTAAACTATCAAAAAGACTAAAAACAGGATTAGCAAAGAAGAACATACCATCCAATCAGTACTGGAAAAGATGTCTATCAAAATTTTATCAGTTGAACTAAGTCTGAGAAATGCTGATAACAGATGGGACCTGTCTTGGCTGAAAAAATGTTGCTAGTTTGCTTGTTTCTCTATCTGTGGAAAAAAGTGTCCTGGGGGGAAAAAAGTCTGATTTTTCTTACCTCTTCCTTCTCTGCACTTTGCAAATCTCTCCATTCCTCAGTGACATGACCGAAATCCACTGTGTTCATTGCGACCTTATATTCCCCAATGATATCATGTTTGGAGAAACGATCAAAGTCATAAACTGCCATTACTAAAGTTTTTCCACCCAGCTCGGAATATGGCACCTGAAAAGAAAAGAAAATGACAAACTCTGTATCTGAGACAATAAAGATCAGTCCACTACAATGCAAATCTATTTCTATGGTTTATCAGCTGTCATCTCAGGTAAATTGAACTGCAGCTAAAATTATGAGGTGTATTTGTTTCAGAGTCACCAGATGCAGTATGTTTTGAGACTAGGCTCTGCCACTCGATGGAACTATGTGGCAGCTCACTCATCACTCTCCAGGTTTTTCTCATTGTACTTCAAATCATTTTGTGGGTGATGAAACTGAAAAAGGAAGCCAAATTATTTGCACTGAAGACACATGAACTTTTCACACAGTTGTGCCTTTTCCTCAATAAATCAGCTGTCATCATTCAGAAATAGGTAGCTCCTAGACTGATGAAAAAACCAGAACTGGTTTACTCTATCTGACACAAAGTTATTAGACGCTAAATAGTTGTCTTATAGTACCATGGCCTATTACTCACCAAGGCGTATTTTTCATTATTATATCTTTCACACCTTAGACACTAAGGTACTCTCTTAGTCACAGCATAGAGCTAGAAGTTGTGGTGGCAGAAGGCCAAGTTCTGACTAATTCTCCAGCTGTTCTTATGTGTTTTGGACAGATGTTGTGGGTTGGGATGCTTATGAGTCACATTTTTAATAATCATACGAAGATGAGCAGTTCAGGTGAGTTACGCTTGGGTGGCTGTCTAGAGAGGTCTGAATTAAGAATTGTCTGGACTAACATGGAACACTTGTTCAATCTGAATATATTCTCCAAATATAAATGTTTTAATGAGCTTCAGTAACCATATGTTTATTATCTACATAAAATGAGAGATGAAAGCATGGCTTTATCATTGACCTTGTGCCAGTCTCTATGTTCCAATCTCTTTAAACCTTAGGAATGTTGGGTTTTATTATTGTATGGCTTCAGCTTACATTTAAAAATACTTACTAATAGCATGAATAGTTTTACTTTCCATAATATGCTACATAATGTTTTAAAGGTTTTCAAGTTGAGAGACAGTTCCAGCTTCTACCACTGTGTACCATCATAGTCTCAGTGGGTACAGGGTTTTATGTCATAATAAATACTATAACAAATTCTACTTGAATTCTATAAATTATCTGTAGCTTATAAAAAGCTATAGAAGGTAAAGGCATCTGGAAGGCAAAATTCTAAATCATTTTACTTCTGTTTTTATGCAGCCTGAAAAACAGAAAAGAAATGTTCTGAAGTGTCTTTCTTCACCAGAATTCTTCTTAATGGATCCTGGTCCTTTGCAATGTATGAGAAGACTACATTTATTGGTATTTATATTTTTGTACTGTTAACTTGGCCTCTCCAAAACCTATTTTAGCTACCTTTCTTTTTAAAGAAGACCTAATGGTAGTGCCTTCTCCATTCATTACTTCTAAAGTAGCCTCAGCCTCCAGCTTTATTCAGGACCACCAAAGTGTCATCAGCTCATGTGAAGGATTGCTCGGTCTCCCTGCTTTCTCTGCTCAGCGGTACTCATCTTTCTGACTTAAAGCAGGTAAGATCTTGGTAGAAGGACACATAGGAGTGTTTTTCTGGCACAGACATGCCATTTTTCTAGACGTGAACCCTTGTTCCATTTTGGCTCTGAGGAGGAACGCCTCCTTCTGCCAAGCTGGTGTGGTCCAGCTAGGGCTTCTCAGCTTCCTCTTGGCAGTGCAGTGCAGGTAAAAAATTCAGACAGTTTGGAGCTTTTAAACACCTGCACCCTGTAAAGTGGTGTCTGGGAATGGATGGCTGGGAACCAGAAATGAAAAAGCAACTAACACAGGGAATCATCCAAAGGAGAGAAGGAATGAAGTCCAGGGCTCAAGATGTAATACAGCACAAATACAAACCATCTCATTCCTATGAACCCTTCCTTGGGTAGAAAGCTCAACAGCCCAGGAGAAGGTACAAAAACAGGCCTGGGTTGGCTGGTGGGTAGGTCTGCTAAAGAGAGATTGGAAGGATGCCAACAGAAGCTGTGCAGCACCTGAAGTGGGTCACAGCAGGAAGGTTCAGCCCGAGTAAACCATACATTGTCAGTAGTTCCCCCAGAGTTAGTTATTACGGTTGCAGCAGTGGTTAAATGCTTGCTTGCCTTTTGTACCATACCCTCCAGAAAAAAGCACTTGGCATGTCCCATTGGTTTTCTATTGAGTACAGACCACAGTATCTGGGGGATCATCAGTACCATATTCAGATGCAGCTAAACACTCTGACAGGTCTCGTATGGAAAGCAAACTTTCTTCTGCAACATAAAATTTGAATGTTAAAGATGTGACTAAAAACAAGTGGACATTATAGCCCAGGAGTGGATGGTCTAATTTACAATTTGCACCTTCGTCTTAGATGACAGCATTCTTGGTTCGTTCTTTCCTTTTGAGAGCTGCACAAGAACCAGTAATTTATAACTCTGTTTTCTTTAAAATACTCTCTTAGGAAACCTCAAGATAAAAACAACTGCCCACAAAAGATTATTTTTATGAACATCTTCAAGGTAAAAAATAAGCTTATATATGCAGTAGTAGTTCTGGCCTCCAGGGATATCTTTCTCATTGAATGATTACATAGCCTCAGTCTTTCACTGTTCCTGTTTTCAATCTGTAGCTGTCATTATGAGATTGGGCACAGAGAGAAAGGTCTAAAGTGACAGTAGAGGAATGCATATTAGGAGAAATCCTACAAAACAGGCTGCCTAGTGCTCCTTTATTGTATTTATCTGGTGTTTAGGTATAGCTACAGTTTTAGAAAAACACTTTGAATGGATACCATTGGAATAACTTCAATACTGCAGCATTAAGGCTTAGCTACATTTATTTAACGTATTATTAAACCTGAGACAAGATTTCTTTTCCTATGTAAGGTAGCATAGTAGCATAGCAAAGAGTTGCTATGACAAGGTCTAGCAAGATTAATCTGCCATACTGTCCTTCATCCATTTACCTTCCTTGAGTTTTAATTTATTTTTGAGGGGAAAAGAAATGCTATATTGAAATTCATAAATCAGATTGCAAAGATACTTAAAGAAAATGCTGGTCTGAAAGAATTTACCTGACATTTGTCAAATTGTCACTGTTTCCTGACTTTTTTGTAAGTTTTATTCAGCCATAAAATATGGATCAGATTGTCATACCTCAGGATAACTGAAATGACTGAATCAAACATCTAGCGGAGTCTGATCTTGTTTGACTCTATTTTTTTCATCTCAGGATTGAACATCGCACATTTCTACAGCATGAAAATTCACTATGCTCCAGTTACCAATTAACCAAGACACCTAACTTGGCAGTAAGCATTAGGTATACACTGGTTAAATGAAAAAGTTTCCATAATTGCTAACAAAATACCTTGAATGTAAATTGCTCATTGAAAACAGGGTTAAGGGTCTTTCTATGGACTTTTGTCTCAAATTTCTTCTTCTTATCAGGCAGGAGGAAAACTTTCACGTAGGGATCAGATGTACCACCCATATCTAATGCAGGCAGTTCGGCTGCTTGAATAATCCCAACCAAAAGCTGAAAAGAGGAAAACAGCAGAATGAAATTTCAAATATGTATTTATTAAAAAAACCCCCACATCTGTAAAAGAGGTTTACACACACACACACACACACACACACACACACACACACACACACACACACAATTTCAGGACTAAGAAAAACTATTCCCCTTACCCCCTTCAAGGAAGGCAAATGAAGCAACACTACAGACTTCAGAAAACCAATTACAGCAGATGCAGACTGTACAAAGGCAGTTTTTAAGCAGAAAAGAGGTTTTCAAAGGGCGGCTGATTACAGCTAAATACAGACTTCATCTTTTTAAAGACTGCAATCAAATAACTTTCAATTGCTCTCTCCTCTTGTGCATTATTTTTCTGTGCTGGGCACCATGAATAGAAATCACATTATTAAACAATCGAGAATGTCTAATTTTGACTACAGAATTTGTATTCTAAATCCCCAACATGTCACCTTGCCCCCAACCAAACACAAAAAAGTGATATATGAAATGCAAATCCTTAGGGAGAGTTCTACCGAAGGTAAATGAAATCTTGCAGTCTTTCTTACATCTAACTTCTCTTGCTATAAAACAGCCCATGAAAACTAACCTCACTGAAATACAGAAAAATTAAGTTTCTTAAATCTCTTATACATGTTTTAAAATATGACATGCACAACTGCAACTTGTAGATGCCTTGGCCATTTGTCAAGTGTTAGAAATAGAGTTTGTTATGTTATGTCTTATATGTTATGTTGTTTCGTTATGTAGACATTCCAGCCTGTGTGGGGCCTCAGAAGCAGAATGGAGTTGAGAGAAATAGACACAGAACTAAGGTAAACATTGACGTCACTCTTCAAGGTCAGGCTGGAGACAAGATATTAAGAACTAGGAATGAAATCTGAGAATAGTTTCTTCCAAATCATTGCTTCAGTCACAATATATTTGCTTCTCTCATGGATGAATTGTTTAAAATTGGAAACAGAAGCTCTAACAACTGGAATACAGAACAATATGGTAAATCTAGGAGAGAAGCTTCTGATTTCTGAGAGATTTCTCAGTTGGAATGATTTTTACCAGTTTTAAATTCACAGTATAGCCTGCAAGCTTTCCCACCTATAGGACTCTCAAGTTCCATGAAACACTTTCCTCTAGCTGGAAGTCTTACTTTGGATGCGTAACAGTTCCTAAATACATGGACAGGCTCAGGATCTACATAAAATATTTCACATCAAAGATGTGATGATGAAAAAGTTAACAAAGTGGAAAAGCAATTCAATTCACTGTTGAAATTTCTCTCTCTAAAACTGAGACATCATGCTCTGGAGAGTACATCAGTCATCTTGTCTCCACTGCTATCCTGTCTATTAGTGAGATTTTTGTTTTGTATTTTCATGCCACTACACTATACTAAACTAACTGAATCCCTTCTTCTGCCTGTTTTATATCCTCTGACAAATTCCAAGCTGCAACATTGTTTAGAGCAGCAAAATAGGAATCCATAACTCTGATTTTTTATCTTCACTAAATACTACACACCTTACAGATTTATTGCTCCCCATCATCCTATTTCTCTTTCTAAAATACAGTTCACAAAATCAACATTTTCTTAAATAAAATTCACATAGGAAATGGAAATCCATTTGTCAGAAAACATTTGCAGCTTTTCCTTTGCCCTTCTTTACATCTGCTTCTGGGTCTAATGCTTTATACTGATTTCAAGGAGGATCAGTGGAACTCATCACATGACCATGGAAATCTGCTCTGGGAATTGAAGAAAAGTTCCTTTGACCACAAGTTCTTGAAAAGCTGCTTTTTGGCTCTTGCATTGAAAAACTAGCACTGGTAATCAAATTATAGTTGAAAAGATGGGGAAATACTAAGTGTTATGTGAGAGATCATAGCTGTATGTTAATATCCTGTTGCTGACAGAGACATTTTCCTTAATTGTTCTTATTTTGTTGTAAAAAGCCTTCAGATGGTGTCTGTTCCTGCTGAACACTTGTGTATGATCAAAATTGGTTTCACCAGCTTTGGAGTAGGGAACTGAAGGAATAACAGCCCTTGACTGGTGAGACACTTCCTGGGCAGCCTTCTTGTTTGTTTTCAAAGAGATTTTTTATTGGAACTTTTGCTCTAAACTAAAATTTTCTTGGCTTGGAGGTGTACTTTCACAGAGAGAAACAAAACATGATGCATCTAGTTAATAAGACAAAATGCACACCTGATGGAGTAAAAGAAAGCTACTCCTGGCAACGCTATTAACTTTGGAAGACACAATGAATCAACTTACTTTTACATCACTCTTTCTTTTCTCTCATCTTCTGCTTACATTTGAAATACCTGAAGGCTAGAGCTATCTTTTACTGTCTACATGCAGACTCTATAATATAATGTGGGTTGACATTGATGGGTGATGCCTTGTAACTTAAGTTACTAATAAACATTGCAAAAACCGAGTCTTCAGTTTTGATTAAAGGTGTAATATAAAATCCAAGTACACTGAATACCAATTTAGGAGTACCTATGCCATGAATCTTCATCCTTGCTTTCTCTTTTAGTTCATGCAAGCAGTAAGGATTTCAGAAATATCTCCTGTATCTAAATGTGTTGCTTCATTCTGCCCTCACACACCCAGACATGAAATGTTACAGGCTGGTTGTTTCAAACCTGATTGTTCTGGAAGTCATAATCCAAAGAATACTGGATTTTTCCTAGTTTCTCCACTTCTTTGGGTTCTTCTTTCTCTTCCCCATCAGTCAGCCCAGTCTCAGCATCATCATCCTTAAGAGCCTAGAAAGAAGGAATATAATATTCATATATACAGCAAACTCTACCTGTTTAAAACAGACATGGTCCTCAAATCTATTTTAAAGCCAATAAAAGCAAGCATGACAGCAGAATCCCAAATATGCAGTTTATGTATATATTTGTACTATTTATGTTGCTCAGGAAAATGTTATAAATCAGCAAGCAAGCAATGGAAGTAGGAAGAAAGCTTCTTGGCCTATTTCAAGCAATCCTGTTATAAAACCTGAAAGTAGAAACAAAATACCATTTTGATATAAAAAACTCTTCTGAGCTCACACTGGCTCTTAAAGAGGCACAAGGAGGCAAACATGCTATTAAATAAGCAAAGTCACACATTCATTCAACTTAACAGTATCTTGGCAATGTCACACCTGGTTGTGCATGCTGTGAGTCGTTTGCAATTGGCAACAAGTTTCTATAAGATTACTATGAAAAAGAGAATGTGCTGTGGATGAGTTCTTCCTACAATCATATGCCAAACATTTTTCATGTTTATTTAGAATGAATATGGAAGCAAAGTTTTCAACATGCCATTAGCAAATGCATGTTTCTCCTTTTCCCTCCCTCCCGAGACCAATTTCCTTTTTATTCATTCTTGCTATAAAGCTTGGCTGAACCAAATTGATTGCAAGTTGATTTTTAGTTTGCTTAGAAAGAAACACAAAAATAAAGAAACACAGAACTGCTTACAGTGTTGTCTAATGCATAAAGCCTGCTATTTTCAAAGGACACAGCAGTTACCATAGATTTTATACATAATTAAAATACTGAATGATGTAATAACTTTTTTTTGGCTGTACCAGAAAGCAGAAGTATTTGCACTGTGGAAAAGGGAATTCATACACTTAATAAACCATATGGACCATAATTAACTATGCAAATCTTATTCCAACAGATTCTCACCTGAGTGTGAACTGAAAAATGGGCAACAGTGATGAGAGAAACACTGAAAATTTGTGGAAAATGTGAAAATTATGTTTAGAATTTGAAAACTGGGAATCAATAAGGAACATTGATCCTGAGTTTTTATTTACATATTATAGTAAACATTATACTTATCTGAATGGAAGTTCCTCCTATATGGGAGCTTCTGCTTGCACAGACTATGAAGTCCAAGAATAAGATTTGGTAAGCTGTTTTTTTCACAATGTGAAGTGGTCTGAAGAAATCTACAGCATTTATCACTCTATATGCCGAGGTAGTAAGGATGGAAAGCAGCTGTATCCATGGCTGATGGTGGTTGGTGCAAGAATGAATGTGAAAGCATTAGCATTCTCACTCAGCCATGAATGCAGAGGGGGCCACGTAATAGTTGTGTGGGTATGGTAAGAAAGATTGATATCCGAAGTAGAAAATGTTATTTTTCAGAAGGCAGACCTAAACTCAAAAGGTCAGACTCAAAACTGCATAGCATTAAGCAATTATTTTTCTACTTTTTGAAAAAAGACAGAAATTCAGCTGGCATAGCTCCACTGAAATCAATGCATCAACATTGATTTATTCAAGCTGAGAGGCTGCGTTTGAGTTAAATGTCTGATTGTTAGTGAATGATGGACTCTTTACTAGGAATATAAATTGCAGTGTACCTGGATGCGATTGGTGGGACAGGTTGGTAGTGGATGAGAATCACCTGTGATGTTGGAAAAGTAATAGCACAAAACCATTTTCAACCCCATTAGAAGGGTTGAACTACCTGAAAAGAGAATTGTTTTGAATCATTTTAATTGCTGAGTTGCTAGTGATTTCCCTATCTCCACCAGAGCATCTTGTTAGTACAACTAACACTACAAGTGTGACACTGACAGGCTCTATGGCAAGAAGCACAGCTCCTGCAAGATCATACATGGAATGTTGGGGATATGGGGTGATGTGATTATGCCAAACACCTTGCTTTCATTGGTAATAAAAATAAGCTTGAGATATTGTGATCATGAAAAAAAAGAAACCGGCTCAATCCAACTCAATGAATGACATTTGTCTGAGTCTGGAGTCAACAGGAAGCAATAACTCAGAGTAGGATTTTAACTCCAAGACCCACTGCTCTGACTCATCCCAGTATTGCACTAATGGAGGTCTCCATGATAGAAGAGTGATAAATAACCTCAGAATATAATTTTTTTTCTGGGCTAATTACTGCTTTTTCTGGTGTTCTATCTGCTTTGAGAGGAAATACCCTAGAGCCCTTCCTTGGGCATAAAGGGAAGAATACAAAAAGAACTTCATATGCAAATTTCTAGAGATGAGGCATTTGTAGCTATAGCATCAAAGCACTAGTTACGTATCCATACTCTCTCTAGGAAAATTGTATACTCTTTTGCATAGCTCATCAATCCTGGAAATGCCAGAGCTCTGGGTATCTAAATGTGAAAACAATTCTTACTATAGCTACAGAAAAACACAATGGGAAGCTAGCATCCCTCTTCAAGGGAGTTCAGACAGAAAACCTTGCATGGTTGGAAAACTCTCCTCATAGGTTATGAGAGGTCTATTGAAAGGCGAAAGCTATTTTCATGGGGAGATGGAAAACATTGCACATTACTCACAGCAGCTGAGAAGCTATATGATTCTTCTTGACCTTGACTGAAGCACTAAGAAACACTAAGAAGGAGACTCTGTTTGGATTTGGCAAAGGTTATGGTGTGGGAGAGAGTGAGGAAATGACAAATTATTATCTTTACAACAGTCTGTACATAACAGTTTTTACCATCAAGAGAGAAATTTGCTTTCAAACTTGAGGCCAATGCTTCAAGAAGGGGCTGAGTCAAAGGAAGCACAGAAGTTTTTCATGTTTGAGCCAGCTGCTGAGTTCCAAAGAGGAAGAATTGAATTGCTTCAAAGTACTCGAAACACCCCGTAGGGATTTTCATTTTGTATTCTGATTCTCTGAAAGATCAATACTTAATGGAATAGTACTGCAACCCTCAATTTATAGCACACTGTATCACACTATATTGGATCTTACTGTTGTATTGCTACAATCAATTAAAATAAGCTGCTGTATTTTACGGGTTTTAGAAACAATAAAATATTTTTAATTATAAGCTAGCTTTTTCCTCAAGGCTCTTCAACTGACACAACTGTAATCACAAAGCTCGGATTTAGGTGCAGAGGAATATAAGCTTTTCTTTTCCCGATATTTCTTTGAATTCCATGACATTTAAAGTGCTTCTTCTGTGAAATATGCAGCAGAGAAATGCATTATTTCATTGTGCTGGAGACTAGATTTATCTCTTCTAATTTGGAATGACTGACTTTTACTTAAGTGGTTTCTTCATTTCTGCATAGCATATGCAGAAACACACCAACGAAAGCTCTATATCCTCTTACATGTGTATAAATATCTGAAAAACATATATGCTTATATGTGTTTGATATTTATAAGCACATGTAGGAATGTAAGGTCTCATCCAATACAACCATTACAATGTCCAAATCAGCAAGAGTGGGAAGTTACTCTGTGCCAGGGACACAATGTATGTTTTCCTAGACCTGGAAGACAAAATAAATATTTGAGCAGCCTCTCACTGAATTCACATATGAACGAGTTCTGTAATTAGTTCTAACCAATGGTACAGACATAAATCTATACATGGCATTTCTTTTTCTGTGCCACATTAATAGCAGTCAAGCTTATCTGATCTGCAGTGGTTCCTACAACAAACAGGGCTGAATTACAGCAATCTGGGATGTAGAGTTCAATCTGCTGGTTGTTTCTTCACTTTCATAACATAATTAAGGGTGGCTTTACAGACTCTTCTTCTGGGTTATTAAAGAAAATTCTTCCTTTTAATTTTTTTTTTTTGGTAGTTACATTTTTTGTATTAAAAAAAGGAAAAGAAAAGGCTAGCCTGCTTGTAATTGCAGTTCTTCAAAGTCTACGCTTTGCAGTGTGTTTTTAACATTTCCTGGGTGTCTTTCTCCTCTTAATACCCTAGCTGACAAAAGCCTCTCTCCAGAGATGCTGCCTCTGGTGACCAGGAACTTCCCCTGCTTGCAGTTCTGTTCCTACACCCTTTCACTGGGTTTGCCCCACCGCTATCCACTACAAACCACAAGAGAGAGAACCTCTTATGGGGATCAAAAGAGCTTTATGTACACTCTCATTTCAGTTCTCCCAATGTGAAGAAATTAAGAGTATGCAAAGGATGGATGGGGCTTGGTTGATCTGGTTGCCTCCAGATTTCATGTGTGAAGCAAATCCAGGTGAGCAAACTGATCTGAGACTCAGGTAATGAAGCTGCTGGAGGAGCAAGTGTCTTTGCTTGCTTCCTGTAAAGACCACAGTCATGTCTGAGTTCCAGGAGGATGCAATGACCCATAAGGGTGTATTTTGCACTTTAATTCTGGTCTCAGTTATCTTCATGTTCTCAATGTTCATGCCTAATCCATGCCACGAGCTACTTCAGTCTGCAAGCAAAGTGTCCTTCATTGTCACACATGAAGAAACACTTTCATTAACAAAGTTTTTAGAGTTCCTTTCATTCATTGGGTGGCCTGCAGCAGCACTTTTACGGAAACAAGTTACAAGTAAGCAAGGAGAAATTCTGGGAAAGAAAACATGACGTTGACTGCACTAAGTTTATTTGCTGCACAGTGCATGCTCCTGCCCTGAGTTCCATCTCTGCCTGCCCAATCAATCATTCCTTTTGTTCACACGGTGAAGGGGATATTTTTTTAATGTGTGAATGATGCCCAGTCCTCAGGCTTGTGCAGTGCCTGCTGAGCTGAATAGAAGAAAACAATATGATTTTCTAGTGAGTATGTTCTTTGCCATGTTCAACAATGAATTTATCAGCAAGGCAATTTTTCCTCCACACCTAGGAATGGGCTGCATTTCCACTAATGGTGGTGCACCTCTTATCAATTTCTTTCACATTCAAGAATACCATAATTCTAACCTGGTCAATTTTTATCCTGGGAGTTAAAAAAGAAGCCTTTAAAAATTCCTGGCTGATTCCTCATCATAAAACAGAAAAGCCTGCAATTGTAACACATTCTCTATCAGAGTCCCTCAGAAGGAAAGGCGACATTTCATTCACTCAGCATCTGCTCTCTCTCCATGAATTAATTTAAGGAGCATGTTGTGCATGGGTTTCCGGTGGCTGAGCCAGGCTTCGGTCATTGTGAAATCTACTGTGCCGTTACTGCTGTAAGAGTCTGGTGGCCTCACACACCAGCAGTGGTCCACAATGATGCACAGAATGAGCAAGACCCTGCTGTGTTCAGCATGCAGTGCCTTGACATTACTTCCTTGCTTGTTATCCAGGTTTTAAATGGTCTGTTAGGTTATTCAAAAGGCTTTCTTTCTTTAGGAACTCTGTGACACAAGGTCATGATGTTCAACTTTAGAGCTCACTGAATTGTTTGGGTACTGAAATACCAACTTATTCTGGTGCAACAGAAGAATACAGCAAATTCAGTGTAAAATATGAATGCATACATTCAAGTTGGAGCTGTTAAAGGCCCAAATCAACCTGTTTTTCTCATAGTTGAAAATAAGATGAAGCTGATCTCATCTTGGGGGTCTATTTTGGAAACTCGCCCTGTGGGTCAGGGCTTTGCTTTGAATACAGCACCCATGTACACGAATGAGAAGAAGTAAGCACTCTTGCAAATATGCTGGCGTGGTCTGCCCCCACTTCCCATATGGCAGTGCTTGCTTGTGCTAAGCAGCAGGATGTGAGTAGGAGGCAGCTTCAGGTTGCTTGGCCAGTGCATGCTGCTCAATCAATTGTTCTTCATCCTCCCCAAAGGAATGGCAGTGGGCCAGATGAAAGCATGCTTTGGGACAGAGCAGACAGACTACATCTATGTAACAGCGAAAATTAGCCTAAATACAGGCAGGTATTATTTACTGGATGCCACATTGCTCTATGAAGAGAAACTTGGCAAAGACTTGTTCTTTTGGTTCAGTTGCTTAGGAATAGCTAAGATCATCCTCTGACCATCCTCTAAATAGGACTCCATCATCTGATAGTGTCAGGCTTGATGGTTGTTTTGCTTTCATATTTATTACTTGTAATTTTGTAAAAATTAAATGCCTTTGGCTAAGTAAATAATTAAATATCCCCTGTGATTTGAAATGCATATCTCATTGATAGAAACTGTTCTTCCTTTTGTAGGTTATTCATACCAAATAACATCAGGCACTTAGCCTGAGAGTTTAGCTCTCCATACAATCAGTGGATTTAGGTAAATGTCTGGAGAATTTGATTTGAATCACTTAATTTATGGACTGCTTGCATACTTCCTAGACACCACTCATTAGGAACCTGCAGATGCTGGTCTTAAATAAAGAATTCAAAATCTGGTCTGTTAATCAAGTGAATGTCAGAAAGAAACGTCCTTGACAACGGAAGCTTCCAGTTGCAAGACCTTCAGTATAAAAAAATAAGACAGGTAAGCAAATGTATAGGATCTGTATCTTCATATCGTCCTAAAGGAAAAAAACAATAAATGAATTATTATACAGAAGAAATAATTTTTAAAAAGAGGGGAAAAAAACCTTCATGATGTGTGCAAATCAAGCTCCTATGTCTTCAAGAGATTGAGTGAGATGAAGAAACAGGAAGGCAAATATGCCCAGCTTTGTGGTTCATAGATGTTGCTTCCATATTTTCAGCACTCTGAAGTCTAATATAAACCTTAGCTGCAAAGGAGTTTGTGGAAAACCCTATAGAACACAAGCACTCATCTATAACACTGCATCTTCTTAGACACATTATTTTCCACATTTTTTCAGTAAGTTTTCTTTACCCTGCGTGGTGGCCTTCTAAGGTGGGGGAAAAGGCGGGCTGGTTGGTCATGACTGAGGTTTAAATTAAAGTGCAAAGGGAACTCAATCAATCCATTTTGGCTGCCACAGTATTCCTATTGGGTTTGTTTTCTAAGAAAGATGTGTCCCCATCATTTCTGAGTAATTTTCAACAGTGTAATAGCTCTGCAGCACACACTGTCTTTCTGAGTGTGAATTGGGATGTCTCATTGCATTGTGGATAAGTCACAGCAAGCCTTAATGTCACCATGGGCTGAAGATGCCAACAAATGGGAATTGGCATGCTGAGAGCAAGACAGGTGGCACCATGGAATAAATACACTCAGTACTCCTAAGCATTCGTTTGGAAAAACAAGAGGATGAACAAATATTGCATAAGAAGAGACCAATGCCAGCAAAAGAGCTCTTGTTTTTCAGTAAGGTACTCTTGGATTACTTCTGGCAGTAAATGCTTGGGTTCTGTTGAGTGAAATCCAAGACCTTTGGATGTCAGGGTGGATTTTACTGGCTTTGTTTTGGCTATCACCTTCATGCTTCCAGGTCAAAACACACTATGAAATATTTCAGGGCACCTCACACAAAAATCTTGTTCCTTCAGTACTTTACCCTCATTCATAGGGGCAAGAGTATCTACTGTTCAATAGCTTAAAATCATAATGGGATAGTATAAGAAAACCATCGTATGCTGACGTTTGGTTAGGTGCCATTTCAGTTCTCAATATGTCACTCTGTAAGGCCTCCATGATTCACTCATATTAATGCAGGAACATTAACCAAAATATTGCTGTAAAAGGAAGACTCATTCAGAGGTAAAGCAAGCATACAGAGAAATCAAGTGGCTGACTGAAGGCTACACTAAGTCAGTAGAAAAGCCAAGAATATACTTGTTACACTGTAGGGTAATTCTCAAGTCTCCTATTTCACTATACATTCATTGTAAGCCAGAAATCTTTCTGTAGTGACAGGGTTTTAGTCTGATGCAATGAGAAAGGACTGAGTTATTAAATCTCCCTTGCCACAAATGCTTTGTGACCTAATAAAATGTTCAGACCACTGCAGCAAATATTCTCCAAGCAATGTTAGTACTTTTCAGTGATGCTGCTCATGACTGAAATGGTTACTTGGATCCCCTCTCTCAGCCCACAGGCTGAGCTTAAACAAGCACTTTGCTGTACTAGTGCATTAAATTCAGACCAACCAAATCTACAGCTAGTACAGTCTCTTCAAAGTTGGGTGCTTGGGGATAGCTTTTTCTCTAAGGAAAAAGTTATGGGAGCCACAAAGGGCATTGGGAGAGACTGAAAAGTTATAAAGGCAAAATCTTTGATGGGAAGAGCTCATAAACCCATGGGTATTAGTTGTCATTGGGTTGCACCTACAGAAATCTGGAGTAAGACCCCTTAAATAAAAAACTGTGCCCAGGTGGCCGAGAAGGCCAATGGTATACTGGTCTGCATCAGAACAGTGTGACCAGCAGCATCAAGGGGCTGGTCCTGCCCCTATCCTTGGCTCTGATGAGGCTGCACCTCTAGTACTGCAAAGTATAGGAAGGATATTGAGGTGCTGGAGAGGGTGCAGAGAAGGGCTACTAGGCTGATTAGGGATCTACAGAACAGGTCTTAAGAGGAGAAGGCGAAGGAGCTGGGGCTGTTCAGCCTAGAGAAGAGGAGGCTGAGGGGAGACCTCACTGCTCTCTACAACCCTCCGTGGCAGGGGGTTGGAACTGGATGATCCTGTGGTCCCTTCCAACCCTGAGCGATTCTATAACTTCTTCCCAGGGAGGAAGATGGGGTGCTGCAGGGTCTGCCTGGGGGGTTTGTGGAATCTCCTTTTCTGGAGA
>VZRI01004930.1:95695-175077 GCA_013397515.1 Upupa epops
GGGGGATTGGACTGGATGATCTTTTGAGGTCCCTTCCAATCCCTGATGATTCTCTGATTCTATGAACTACCTGAAGGGAGGTTGCAGTGAGGCAGGTGTTGGCCTCTTCTCCCTAGACACTCGCAATAATACAAGAGGAAATGGTGTCAAGTTGTTTCAGGGGAGGTTCAGATTGAATATTTGGAAAAATTTCTTCACAGACAGTGGTGAGGCTTTGGAACAGGCTGCCTCAGGGAGGTGGTGGAGGCACCGTCCCTGGAGGTGTTCAGAAATAGGCTAGACATGATTAATGATTTAATGATTAGGGGGTTGTAGGGTGGTCAGGTGGACTTGATATCTGGAAGGTCTTTTCCAATCTTGATGAGCCTATGATTCTATGAAAAAAAGAGATTGGTGTGGGCACTGTGCTGAGACAATGCGAGACCTCACAGCAAGTTTCATATGGTAGCAATCATTTTAGTGACACTTAGAAGATAAGACATTGAAATACACAGTACTTTTATCTACGTTTGATATGGTGGCATTTATACAAAAAGCAAATGAAATGATAAAGTTATTTTTATGTGCTTATCAATTTTAAACTTGAGCTTTCTAGTACAGTTTGACTTCATATGATAATTACAGAAAGAACCACAAATTCTTCTCTTTCACTCTCCTCTAGGTTCTCCCCAAATATATACCAAACCAAAGAAATAGTCAATCAATTTAGTTCAGCCTCTTGATGTGTGTATCAAAGCTACTACATATAAATCTGAGCTGAGAAGCCAGAGCTGTCAGTAGACTATATGCATCAGAGCTTTAGACAAGGTGCGTCCAAATAGCAAAATAAACCTACCGCAAGTGACAATCCAGAACAGTCATGAGACACAACACAGACAAGGAGGACATAGGAGGAAGAAATAAAAATTAAAACATCCACACAAACATTAGTAAAAACCGTGGAGAAATGACCTTTCTACAGTAGTACATTCAGTAACAAGTTGTCTCCCCTAGAAGGAATCTCATCCTTTTCAGCTTGTTTTGGTGGAGTTGTACACCCCACTTGAAAATGTAAGCTTTTTCTGCAATGGAAACAGGCTTCACAACTGAAGCCCAAATCTTTCCTATTCACCTACCACATTGTCTCAAGTTATATTTTTTCCTATCTCTACTATTTCAGGGAGTCTCTCAATTGAAGCTTTGTTCAGGAATGTGGACAATTTGAAGCACAAATATTCTAAAGAGACCAAAATGTTATTCAGTTTTCTTAGTATCTAGCTATCATGTGTGACTGTTGAGTTGACTGAGTGTCTCAAAAGAGTCTTTATGTCAAGCTATTAGTCTCTGTAACAATTTGGCATGAATGTGCAAAAGAAACCAAAACTGTCAAAGATGGAAATTTTATTTCCAGAAGTAATAAAATTCCTATTTGCCAAATTCTACTCTTTTTGAAATTTTGTGTGCTTAGGAAAGTAGGATCTTTCAAGATGCCAAGTGCCTATCAACTGCCATTACACACTTTCAGTTGAAGACAGAAGGTAATTAGCACTTGCAGGTTCAGTCCTAACCATGATTGAACTAATCTTTTTGGGGTTTTGACAGCTTTTCAGATCTTGGTTACTTTACATTGTCCATGCAGCTAAAATTTCATGAATCAAGAATTAAACTTGTAAGATTATTGAAAGCCAAGAACTTGAATTCTGTAGACTATCAGACTGCTAGTTATGAATGTTAGGGACTAATTATTGCTTGTGTTTGAAATCTCAGTGAAGTGCAAGGTTGGCTAGAGCATTATTGATCCATCCATGTATTAGAAGTCTGACATTTGCACAA
Organism: Upupa epops; assembly: GCA_013397515.1. Taxonomy (NCBI): domain Eukaryota; kingdom Metazoa; phylum Chordata; class Aves; order Bucerotiformes; family Upupidae; genus Upupa; species Upupa epops. The sequence continues at coordinate 97,508 of VZRI01004930.1, forward strand.
ATGGAGAAACTACCCTCCATAGATTTAACTGTGCAAAACAAAACATACTGGTTAAATCCCCAAACAACTTGGCAAAAGTATGTTTAAATAACTATACTTAATATTTTTAACAAAATAATCTTAAGTACCTATCTGTGCATCATTTCTAAGTTTGAGCAATCTTTGTAGTCAAGAGATGTAGAATTTAACATTTTATCAAATTTTCCCATGGAAGAGCCAGAAATGAAAATCTTAGCTACATAATGTAATATTGCATCTAAAATAATTTGTTTTCTAAGAATCCACGGTCATTTATCCAGGCTCTAGTGAATATAATTAAAAACACTTAATAATATATTTAAATACAACAATGGCCTAAGACGATATGGAACAAATTCCACATAAATAGCAATCAACAGGTTGTACATTATTTGTCCTACAACAAAGTTTTCAGGTTTGTTAACATTGGCAGAACATAACAAACATCTCAAGGAATTTTTCCACAAGCATAATAAAACAGGTTTTCCAAACTACTCCTGTTTCAACAGGAGCAGTTGTAGGCTAACAGTAGTCTGTTAGCTAACAGCAACTGATCATCTGATTTTCCATGCATTGCTGAAGGGAATTTGCTTAATATTAACAGACCAGAATAAAATCTATATATTCAATATAGGATGCTTATAGAAAACGGGTTTGTTTCATACTCATCATATGGAGAACATATTTTTCAAGAGAGAGCTCAAATTTTCTGCTCTGTTGTTTTTTTGTGCTCAGTCTTACTAATCTTGGAATAGCTGCATCTATGTTAGCTTTTCTGTGTCCCAATGAGGTTGTTTTCCGGTATGAATGTGTCTTGGATCTGTGTCATTCACTCCAGTACATCAGTGTGGCACAAGAAGCAACTTCCCTCCAGGGGGAAACAAGGCTGAAGCTGTGCACCAGGGCACTATCTAAAGTGCTCCTTTACAGCTGTTCATTCTTTGTACCTGTGCAGGACTCAGTTGTGGCAAGCAATCTGGAACAGCTACTGCAATAGAGTGGCATGAATATGAATAACGTGGATCTTCAGTTATTTTCTTTCCATACTGTATACTGAGCAAGAACAACAAAAGCTGTCCTTTTGTCTGATAATGGAAACTGGAAATAGCTCTGATAGCTCTGTACCCTTGAAGTGTACCCATTACTTTCCTCCCCTTATCTGAACTCCTTTCAGACTCCACTTCTGGGATCCTGTTGCAGCTAGTTATCAGACTTGTAAAGCTTCCTCATCCACTCTCCAGATTCTGCTCTCCCCTTACCACATTTCAGGTGTCTGGAGACACATGCTAACTTCTTGCAGTAATCTGATGAATCACACTAGTGGCTGTACTGCGGCATCTCACCACTTGTTCTGGACTGCTCCATGGGCCTCCTAGATGTCGTGCTCTAGGTTTATCTTTTCTTATCTTGTTCCTGAATAGCTTGCCCTTGCACTCAGATTCCTAGCTTAGGCTTCTACTTCCAGGCAGCCTGTCTTCAGCCCAGTTTGCTTTTACACTAGATTCTAACTTGTGGAAGGAATTACTTATTCCTGACCATGCTCTTATCCTCACTCTTTGGCTTGATAAGCAGTCCTGGACTGCTCTAGTTCAACCTTACCAAGGGTCTTGGGAGCAGAAACTTGACCATGCAGCATCTTTACAGTCATTTGCTCGTACTGAAGAGGTCTTGCAAAGCAATTCTCTATACTTCTGCTTTTCTTTGTCTTCTTAGCTTAGGAAATCTGGTAGTGTGGTGAGGATATATGGATACTTCACATTTTCTTTCAGCAATATGTTAGTCAAGTCTGTGGCTCTGAGAAATAGGTCCTGCAACTTTCTGCTTCTCTTGCATTAATTAGATCTAAAGGCCAAGTTTTTCTGCCCGTATGAAAATGATGCTGCTCAAAGTGCATTACGTGAATCTGTTTCCCCAAGTTACTCAGTTGACTTATAGCTACAAGTATGTCCTGTTATCTTTAATATCCTCTACGACATCTACGACAGATTTTCCCAAGGTAATTGTGTGGAATGCCACTGTGCTCTTCCTTCGCAATTGTTTTCCCTTGTTTATATGCACCTTCTTTTTAATTCTATGCTGTTCTTTCTCTGCTGAACTTCCAGTTTTGAGTAAAGAAATAAGATAGTTCATAGTTACTTTTTTTTATGTGTAAGCTCAGAAATACTGACTGAAAGACATAGAAACACTATACTAGGTCCTGGTCAAGGTCTTGAAAAATAACAGTGAAAAAGGACAACTTGCCTTTGGTTTTGGGGCAGCTAACATACTCTTAGCAGACTCGCCCCCTTCAAATGTATTATTTGTATGCATGCTTGTTTTTTTTTAGCAGAGCAAGAAAATCAGCTGACTGGTTTATCAGTGATGCAAACCCCAGATTCATCTTTTTGTGATACTACCGAGATGCTGAAAATCAGTCCCCTCTTCAAAGAGGCAATAGGCAGAACTTCTAGACACATCAAACAGAAACCTTCCAATGCAACTCAAGAGTTCAAGAAAAGGAGAGGTACTTTACCTGGTCTTTCATGGTTTTCCCTAAATCTTTAACATCTTTCATGTTAATAGCATTCTTCCCTCCCTTCTCCTTTCCCTTCTTCTTGTTCTTCTTTTTGAATAAGCATTTCTTACAGAGACAAAAGCAGCAGGTAAGGATTAATAGGACTGCAACTATGGCTATGGCTATTAAGGCCCAAGGTGGCACTGGAAGAGAAAAAGAAACATACAGAAAAAGGTGGTAAGCTGTTAGTGGGGTTAAATTTAGAAACAAGCATATTTCTCTCATAGCTAAGCTTTTTTTTCAATGATAATATCTTGCAGAAATACCTGAAATCCTTTCTAAAATACCCTGTCACCATTTGCATATTTCTCCCAGCCAAGCATTTGCAAACACAACACCAATTTAAGACATCTATCTATTTAAATGCCTGGTGACACATGTCAAACTAGCTTTTAGCTATTTGGATTAATCAGCTACCTGAGAACAGTATGTCGGAAACATTTATGCAGTGCAAATCTGTAAAATGCTCAGCACGTTCAGGCAATTGTTTCTTTCTTTAATCATCCCCTCAACCCACCTGGCATTGTGGCTGAATAGGGTGGAATTGACTGGGAATTTCCCATTTCTGGAACGACATCCTACCCAAGCAATCAGTTCTAATGAACAATCCTTCGCCTTTGCTCAGTGCTGTACATGACAGACTCACAGACTTGCAATAGATGCAGGTCAAGGTCACTACTAAAGACTGACTAAGCACAAAGGACTGTCTAATCCAAGGGCACTTGCCCTGCTCATCATTGTGCCCAAAGCTAGCAAAGTTTCAATACAGAGCTACATTCACACTTACACTTTTCTATAAAGAAAAGTGTGCTCCACTTACTCATTCAGTCCAGAGTGCTGGACACAGATGAGGCATGAGCAAATAACAGAGAACACTCAATATGATAAAACAGTCTTGTTAAAGACTTTTAGGAAAAAAGGACTTAAAATGACAATTCAACACAAGTACTCCAGAAGGGAATTATCTTCATTCAAATCAGTTTTAATGACCACTGATCCACACATTTAACCAGAACATCTGCCAAAACTTTAAATCTTGTAAAGTGTCATTTTCTAAAAATCTTGAAATGCACTGAGTCTGTCAGATCTGCAAGACATTCTCTCAGTGCATTACCTAAAGGTCTCTAGTATGATACAGAGCAAAATGGGGAGTGAATCAAATTTGACATGTTGACGTCAGTGAGTCACAGAAGGGAATGGACAGTATAAATACAGAAAATTAATTGCTTAAAGGAGCTAAGTAGAGTGTGAAGCATGGTCACAGGAACTTCCACTACAAACTGTCAGTTCAGGAAGAGGACAGAGCACTACACCTTCCTTACTCTGAATTCAATGATCAATTATTTTAACTTTTATTCAAGTGTCCTTGGTGACAGATACAAAAATAATGCGGAACAGTTAAACAATAATTTCTGTACTACTTTTGTGCCTCCAAATGTTCATTAAATGCAGCTGCTGTAAAGGGGAAGCTGTACCATATGCAGAACAAATGAGAACTAATTACTAAACAAATGAATGTTAAAGCATAAACAGTGAACAGATTAACAGCTGTTTATGGGATGCATTTTATGGACTCAGCAGCAGCAATTCTGCAGTTAAGCTTGAATAAGAATTGCACTTAGCACAACTTAAAATCTGTATTTCACGAATTAATGATTTCCCTTTTCCTTCAAATCTGGTGTGTTAACACTTTGTGGCACAACTGACTCTCCTACAATTTTTTTTCTTTTTGTTCTGCCAACAGGATGGCACCGTGGGAGGAAAGCGAGGAGGGAGGACACATCAAATGCAGTTAAGCTGGGAGAACCAAGAAATGCAGGAGACAAGGAATGTGGGTGTTAATAGGATATATACATATGCATCCTACAGATGAAAGAGCTTGTGTAGGTAGTGAAGGTAGGTGCTTTTGTGCTGATACTGTTGCATAAAGTGGTATTCTGGCACTGCTGCCATGGTTCTCTGAAGCATGAACAATGTAGGGTGCCTTGGGGAGCGTTTGAAGCACTTGCAGATACCTCAGCTTCTTTTTTAGAATGCAGTGTCAACTCTCATCTGTTCATAATTTAGTTTTACCAAATAGCTCTTGTGATGCAATTAAATGATCATCAGATTAATATCTGAGACACCAAGACTTTTGCTGAATTCATTACTTATAACTTCAAATAGAATATTTTGCTTTTTTTAAACACAAGCAATAAAAAAAGGGTTAACTGGGCATTTCAAAACCAACTTGAATATTCAGGTCTGAAAAAGCAAAAAGAAATGGAATTTCTTCCCCAATAAAAGTGAATTTTATCTGTCAAGGAGATGGCTTTTCTGAACATTGTCATTGACAGAGGTGACCCAAACAATGAAAGTTAGATTTAAGACAAGTGAAACATGGCTTGAAGCCATGTTTGCCTCCTTTCAAAACCATTATATAAATGCTTTTAAATGTTAATAATCTTACATGCTATGGACAAGCCATTCCAAAATTACTGAAGACTGAGAATTTCCCTATCTATGCTTCCCAATTGATGATGCTGTCCAAAGAGCTTGAATTCTAGAAAAAGACTAATTTTTAAAAATTAGTTTTCTATAGAGCCTTCCCAAGATGGACAGGCCAGAAGGAAAATGAATGAAGTCACTTTGGAAGGGTCATGTCAGCAGCCTTTACATTTTCAGCCTTTTTACCAACTGTGAACAACTTCTATGTAACCCTTACAGATAGTAAACCAACTTCTGGGGCTTTGCACAGGGGCTCACTGTGAACATTCGTGTGGTTGATTCCCATTGGACTTATGGCCTCAGGCAAGATTTTCAAATAACTTCATCTTTCCAGTATTTAAATGAACAAAGGAAACCTACAGTTTGAAGACCATCTCCATCTACATTAAACTAATTTGATCTGGTTCAGTATTGCAGTTCAAAAGCTCAGGAAGTTTTACAGCATGATCCATTGAACAAAAGCTCTCTGTTGCTAACAAAGAAGGGTTGGGGACATGAAAAATGCAGATCCTGACCAAATGATGAAGGTGCCAGTGAGGCAGAAGCTTCTTGTACAGCATGTCTTACTCAGTGCCTGCACAAGGGGGTGCTTTGAAACAAGTAATATGCGAGCAAGGAAAAGCTTTTGGTTCAAGGATAATTAACATCTGTGTAAACTTTTCACTATTTCAGTGCTATTTTCTTTGTTCTGCTCCTGTGGGAAAGTACAGAATTCTTATTTTGAAGCTGTCACGAATCACTATTTAATACTGCGATTCTACAAGGCTCTTAAATCTATAGGATGTGATCTGTTGATTAGCATAGTTATTAAGTAAGGTCTTGAATTAGTCTTGCTGATCCAATCCAAACAGTATATATTCTAGGACTTCATTCAGAAATGCACGAACAGAACCTATCTGTAGGAGGAGAGTATAGAGAAAATGAAATGTATGGCTTCCTCCTAAGCAACAGTAGGGTACTGAAAAGAGTAAGATCTTGGATTGTGGTGATTGAGGCCTTTTGGGTACTCATTTTGCATCCTTTAGTCACACTGAACAACAGTCAGACATGCATAAATCTAAAGGAACTGAGAGCTCTTTCATCTCTCCCTGTTGCTTCCTTCAGTAATGCCAGCCAGTAGTATGCATGCCGTGGAGTCACTCGATACATTTGAAGCGTTACACATAGACATCAGCTGAGATGAACTTACATTATCATAATTTTAGCTTGGTCTTAGGCATGCATTTCTGAGGCATATCTCTAGACTATAGCCATATATAGTGTTTAGACTCCTGTTATGACATGATCTACATGAGCACAATGGACCACATGGGAGTATGTGCTCCCAGAGCTCATGCAGTGGAACCCCAACTGCACACTGCACTTGTCCCGTGGGAGAAAATCTAAACTGAACTATTCATCCTCACAAAGTTTGCAGTGTGGGGCTGGGTCCTTGGGATTGACTGATTCATTCCACTGGTCTGCTTCTACTGTGCTGCACTGAATTCCAGAAAAAGGTAACTTCTAAAAAATAAGTTTAAAATATATAGGTTGAGTCCCACCCTGTTATTACATCTTGTTTCATGAAATATGCTAGATTTGAAGGAAAGGATGTATGACTGAGTTATTCAATTTATGAGCTTCAAATTATGTCCTTTATATAAAGATATCCTTACTTGGCCTTACACAACATGCTTGGAGAAGAACGGGCCTTGGGTCTAAAACTGACATTCCCATTAGATGATCTAAAATTATCAAATGCCACAGAGGACATTTGACTCCAGAGGAAAGACAGTAAGAGGGAATCACAACATGCGTAACAGCATCAAAGCACTGCAGTGTGTGAAAGAGAATAAAATCCTTCATCCTAATAACTTTCTTCCCCTTCTGTGTGCAGTGTCAGAGGGAACTATTTTAACTGAACAAAAATAGAGGGAAGGTCAAAGAAGAACTGAAGAGCAGATGAATTAAAAAGAGAAGACTTCCCTACAAAAAGTGCTTGCTATCCACCAACAATTCCCAATTAAGCAATTAAGCGGTCCCATTTAAACTGTGCCAGCAAAGGACTATTAGATGGCAGCTTCCATATTGTTCTGCCAAGGTGGCCCATGGAAGGTCAGAATTGATAATACAATAATCTATGTTTCAGATGGGACACAACACTTAACAGGAAGCTGCAACTGCCAAATACTTGTATGTGAAGTGCATTGCATTCATCAGAAGCTCTGGCATCTGAACACGGGAGCACTGACAGTTTTCATTTACTCAACCATAGTTTTATCTTAGCTTTTCCCACTTACATCTTCTGATCAGGAAGCAAAAGCCATACATAGCCATAATCAGACCTTCTGCATGAAAACTTCCTGGGAACCATGTTCTAGGAATCAAATCAATCAAAATGTATTGAGAACAAGGACCCAAGTAATAGATTTCACTATTCACAGCAGACAGAATACAAAGTGATCAGTGCAAAGAAGAGGAAATGCTGATACACAGCAAAATGACTTGTAAAAGAAAAAGATAAAACTTGCAAATATATACTTACAACTACCAATGATTTAAAGACTAGCCTGCAGGCTTATACAGCTACATCTCATATTTAATAAGCAAGAGATCATACATGTCTGGGGTAGAAATCTGCATGTTTGCAGATGACTATTTTTGCTTTCTCACATTTACCACAGATACTCAGTGCTTCAATTTAATGATGCTTGCTACCTTTGACCAGTCAGTGGAAAACCATTACTAAATACCTTAATGATTGCTTTCATGCTGACATTTCCAAGCACTTCTCTGTTTTTTGAGCGTCTGCAGTTGCATAAGACTATGAATAGTTTATGGAATTACTGAAGCTTTAACTGAGTTAAGAGATGTGAGTTTTGACAGTGAAAGTTTCCCACATGCAAAACAGTCTGTGTAAGAGCAGTGATCAGATGAGCTTCACTCATTGAAAATACTCCTGTCTATAGCTTCTTTGTTAGACATTATCATGCAAAAGCAAACCTCCTAGGACTGAACATTTCAGACTCTGCAAATAAACTGATGTTGAATTTAGCAATAATTCTAGATACAGCTGAGGTGCTCTGGCTGCTTGAGAATCTCATGTGTCTACTGTGTGTCTCCAAAGCTGGAAGCTGAAATGCATAAAATGACTAAAATATTTACCTTAATGTGAACCTACACATACTATTGAAATTTGTAACTCATTTAATGTTGATTATTGCTGGTATTAATGCATCCTTTAGAGCATGTGATAGGTTATTTGTCAACTCTCCCATCTGCAGTTCAGAATTCTTACTGTCTTTGCTAAAATCTCTTTCCTTCTTTTCAATGTGTTTTGCTCTTTCTCTCCCTGGGGTCCTTGTCGCTTATTCTCATCAGCTTCTCTGACCCTCATCTCATGAGACACATGGGAGAGAAAGCAAGGCAGGGGACACTACATGTGAAGCAGGGATGGTGAGGCATCCAGAATGAGGAACTGAAGCTCCTGAGATGTCTTCTTGAATGATCTGAGAGATATCACAAAGGACTTCAAGTATCAGGTTTCATCTGCATAAATGCTAAAAGGAAAATAAGTCTTCTGTCCTTCCTTTCCCCCTTCCCCATGTCAAAACGAAACAGAATATGAACAAGAGAGCGTTAACACTCTTCTCTGCCAGCTGTGCTGCTGCTTGTTGGGGCTGCTCTCTCGGGGTAGTTTTCCGCTCAACTACCATTGTACAGCCCCCTCGGCTGCCACATGGCTACTTGGGAAGGTCCCTCCTGTGGCCTCTGGGTCTTGCTGCCTTTCCCAGCAGTGCATATTGCTGCAGGCTGCTGCTGCCTTTCCTCTCACAGCTCCCACTCCTCCTCCCTGCTCCTGCCGCCCCATTCCTTAAGCAAATACAGCTTCTTCTCTCATTGTTGCCTATGAAAGAACAAAATTTCACTCCTTGGTTGACATGCAATGGTCCAGAGGAGGAACCAGCAGTCCATCTCCTCGCTGCACAATATGTCCCTTGTGGAGGACTAAGGCAAACAAAACAGTCCCCCCTTTCTGAGAAAATCTCCAGGTTACTTGCTACAGAAAACAGCGTAGGGAGCGTAGGGAAAAGAAAGACTTGGTTCAAATGTGTTTTCTAATCAAATCAATAATATTTTCAGACTGATGCTTCCTATCATTCATGCATTTGCTGCCACAAAGCTTTTAAAATAAATGAGACCAGGCTCTAGATAATTGCCAGGGAAAGCACTGGGCACACTAGGCAGCTGGGGGTGATGAGGAAACCTACAGCCTGCAACCAGACCTGGAAGCCAGATGGGTTTGCTGAAGGCTTTCCAAAAACTTCATGTACCGACAACAGCTGAGGTTGAACAGCTTCCTTAGAAGGGACAGAACAACCCGTGGGGCTAATATTCAACTCTGACAAACAAATCTCCCAAAGCTTGAGATGACTGCTTTCCATCATGTGGACAACTGTATTTTGTGGTGAAAACACATTTCACTTTCCCTGTGACACACACAATACGCTGTGCTTCAACCTTCAGCTGCCAGTCTGAAGGAAAAAAAAGTAAAAAAAAAAGGAACTAGAATTTTCAAGGGGACAAAATACTCTGGTTAGATCAATCAAAAGGAATGAAATAGAAGGGAAAAAGCCAAATATACTTATATATGTTTCATTTTCTCAGCTATTTTCTTAGATTGTATGTAATGAACACTGGTTTTGGTTTATCTTGGCAATTTTTGAATACTTGAAAACAGTATTTGTGTCACATTATTGTGGTTGGGCCTGCAAATATGAGGGCCAGGGTTGTATTGCAATTTTCAAAACCAGTAATCATGTTTCCTACATCTCAGAATTAGTCACACATAGTACATGTTGAACACTCCAAGTTCTAAAACTAATAAGCAGTTTTATTCCTTACTGAGATTAAAATTCATTTAGAAGTTCCCAAATAAAAATGGCTCATATACAGCAGTTGTCACCAGTAGATCACAAACTGTCTTATAAAGGAGGTAGGTAATAATATGTGAACTGCAGAGATGCAGACGTTAATAAATACAGAATAAAATACCTTCATAAAGTGATCTTTTGGGGTAGTTTTCTGCTCAACTGTCATTGCACAGCCTCCTTGGTGGCCACATGGTCCCTTGGGAAGGGCCCTCTGTGGCTTTCCAATGTCCCTCCTGTGGCCTCTGGGTGTGGAACTAACATTTGCACGACTGGAGGATGCATGCGCATGCTGCAAGGGTGCACCAGACAGCATCCTGGGATGCCCCACAGGAAGCACTTCAAGTGCTACCCTGGCCATGTTGCATGGCTCTTGGTAATGCAGTATGTAGAGGTCCAACACAAACTCACATGCAGAAGGAATCCCTCCAACACTCTAAATCCTCTAGCATTGAGACTGTTGTGTGACACCAGAGCTAAGTGCACAACAGAGGTTTCCTGGGTCCCAGCACCGGCTGTCTCAAGGCTGTAATCTTCCCAACACATCCCATCAGGCATCTCAAGGCTGTAATCTTTCCAACACATCTCACCAACACCTCAGCTGCTGCAGTGCCAGGAGCCTCACTCAATCTTCAGGTCATCCACACTACTACCCTACACCTCCTTCACAGTGCCCTCTTCCCAAGCTGCAAGTTAGGAGACCACTTCCAGATTCTCTGCATGGCTGTTTCATACAAAACGGTGAGGTGATGATGCTGAAAAGAAGGACCAAAACATGGCACTTCCTGCTCTGGTGTGGAACAGGTATTGTCAGGAGGGCAATTCCTGTCTCATGGAGAGTACAATGACATGCTCTTTTTGAAAATGTCCCAGGCTTGGAGAGTGTTTGGGGCCTTACAATGTAATGCTTTTTTATCACTACAGATCTGTAGCATAAACTTGAGTTTCATTTGTCATGATTTCTCTCCTTGGCTGGACAGGAGAGAGAAAATATAATGAAAGCTTTGTGGGTTGAGATAAGACAGGATCACTCACCAATTACTGTCACAGGCAAAACAGACTTGACTTGCGGAAATTAGTCTAATTTATTACCAATCAAATTAGAGAAGGGTAATAAGAAATAAACTCAATCTTAGAAACACCTCCCACCCTTCTTCCTGGGCTTAACTTCAATCCTGATTTTTGGAATGGGGGTTGTGATTAGTTCACTGCATGTTGTCTCTGCCATTTCTTCCTCCTAAGGGCGAGGTCTCCCCATACTCCCTGCTCCAGCTTGGTGTCCCTCCCATAGCAGACAGTCCTCCAGAAATGTGTTCAACTGAGTCCTTCCCATAGGCTACAGTTCTTAAAGAACTGCTGCAAAGCAGGTCCCTTCCATAGAGGTGCAGTGCCTCAGAAACAGGGAGGGTTCCTGGTACAGCATGGGTACCCTATGAGTTTCTTTCTCTTCAACTCCACAGGTTATGCTACATGGGCTTGCCACAGGCTCACAGACTCTTTTGGACATGGTCTTCACTACTGACTGCAGGGAATCTTTTCTCTGATTCCTGGAGCACCTCCTTACCTCTTTCTTCACTGACCTTGGTGTATGCAGAGTTGCTTCTCTTACATATTCTCACTCCACTCACCACAGCTGCAGGTGCTAAGTGTTTGTTTTTGTTGGCTTTTTATTTCTTAAAAATGTTACTACAGAGGTGCCACCACTGTCACTGATGGGCTGGGCCTTGGCCAGCAGTGTGGCTGACTTGGAGCCAGATGGCATTTGCAGTATTGGACATGGGCGAAGCTTTTAGCAGCTTCTGACAGAAGCCACCCCTGTAGCCATCCCACTACCAAAACTCCACCAAGTAAACCCAGTAGAGTATTTTGATATTTTTCTCTTTGTATTTAAATGTTTTCAAATGATCTTTATTTCTTCCCTATCTCCTCCTGTTGCATTATCCAGCCAGCAATATTATAACCAGAATTCATACAGGCAGACAAAGCACTTAAGTGTGGAAGATGAGGAGCAGCTGAGGGAACTGGGATGGTTTAGCCTGGAGAAAAGGAGGCTCCAGGGAGACCTTATCACCCACTGAGGTTGGAATGAGGAGGTGGTTGGTGACAGGATGAGAGGAAATGGCCTCAAGGTGCACCAGGGGAAGTTTAGATTGGTTATTAGGAAGAATTTCCTCACTGAAAGGGTTGTCAAACACTGGAACAGGGTGCCCAGGGAGGTGTTGAAGTCACTAATCCTGAAGGTATTTAAAAGACATATAGAGGTAGTACTGAGGGACATGATTTAACGGTGATCTGACAGAGCTGAGCTAATGGTTGGACTAGATTATCTTAAAGGTCCCTTGCAATCAAAGTGATTCTGTGAATAGCAAAGAGTAAATAGAATGTACTCCTCATACATACCAAACTGAGGAACCTACCCACTGAAACAATCCTGTTGTTCCTCAGATTTTTTGCCAGTTCATATCTTCATTTTCAACCTTATTAAAAACACCAGTGAAATTATCAGTGAAATTTATTTCTCTATGTGAAATTAGACCAAATATAAAAAATATAAAGTATTTCTACCTTTTAAATAATAATAATTCTATTTGTAAAACATATGACATCACTTCCCTTAAGGCTTAATCTTTTGCCTCTATTCATTACAAAGCCCAGTAAAGCCACATTATTGACTCTGAGCAGATGCTAAGCAGGTTCATATGTCTGCTTTTATCCAGCCCTTGAAAAGGCCTGAGAGGAATCTGTTTTCCCCACTCTGATAAGTAAGATAAAGACAGGTTAAAAAGACTCATTTGCATTCACTTATTAAAGAAACAGATGTGTCCTGCAGTGCAGAGTCATGGGAACAGTTAATTTCTATATTATTAAAAAAATTTTTAATAGCTTCAACAGGAAAGCATTGACAGACTTGAACTGTAGTAGGCAGTGAAAATGCTTGGGAATGGGGCAGAGTCTAGTTGGAGGCCTGTATCTAGTGGAGTCCCCCAAGGATCGGTACTGGAACCAGTCCTCTTCAATCGATTTATTAATGACTTGGATGAGGGTGCACTGTCAGCAAGTTTGCTGATGACACAAAGCTGGGTGGTGTCACTGACTCCCCAGCAGACTGTGCTGCCTTTCAGTGAGACCTGGACAGGCTAGAGAGCTGAACAGAGAGAAATTGAATGAGGTACAACAAAGGTCAGTGTAGAGAATTGCATCTGGGCAAGAACAACCGCAGGGACCAGGATAGGTTGGGGAGTGACCTGTTGGAGAGCAGTGTAGGAGAAAGGGACCTAGGGGTCCCTGTGGACAGCAGGATGACTATGAGCCAGCAATGTGCTCTTGTGGCCAAGAGGGCCAACAGCATCCTGGGCGGGATCAGAAGAGGGGCGGTTAGCAGATTGAGAGAGTTTCTTCTCCCCCTCTACTCTGCACTAGTGAGACCACATCTGGAGCATTGTTTCCAATTCTGGCCCCTCAGTTCAAGAAGGGCACAGAGCTGCTGGAGGATGTCCAGTGCAGAGCAACAAAGATGATGAAGGAAGTAGAGCACCTCCTTTATGATGAAAGGCTGAGGAAGCTGGGTCTCTTGAGCTAGGAGAAGAGGAAGCTGAGGCGTGACCTCATTAATGTCTTTAAATATGTGAGGGATGGGTGTCAGGAGGATGGAACCAGGCTCTTCTCAAGGTCATCTGGTGATAGGACAAAGGGCAATGGGTGCAAGCTGGAACAGAGGAGGTTCCATACAAATATCAGAAGGAACTTCTTCCCAGTGAGGGTAATGGAGCATTGGACCAGGCTGCCCAGGAGGTTGTGAGTCTCCTTCTCTAGAGATGTTCCAGACTCGCCTGGATGTGTTCCTGTGTGACTTGGTCTAGGCGATCCTACTGTGGCAGGGGGATTAGACTAGATGATCATTTGAGGTCCCTTCTTATCCCTAATGATTCTATGATTCTATGTTCAGAATGATTTAGCATAAATGTATAGCTGTAGTAGTGCTAAATGAATTATAAATACAAACAGAAACAAACCAACCCTAATCTCCTTCCAGCTAAAATTAAAGGTTTGTTTTTAAATTTTTACTGTATGTTAGTCCAATTGCTCTAATTGCTCGTATGATAAGCCCATTTCTTTTTTTGACAGGAATTTATCTGTAAAAGCATGTTTCTTTTGCTGGGCAATAGTATATTGTGTCAGTCAGTGAAATCAACTGACTATCTGCATTTCTTGTTCGGTTATTTTACATGTACAAGTCTTTCATTAAATATTATCATTATTAATAGACAGTGATTGGTGTGTGGGTAGTGTCTAAAGGCACTGACTCAGATGAAACATTTCACCAGATTAGACATTGCATACAGATGAAATGAAAAGACAGTCTTGCCTGGGAGCCTTTACAGTGCAATGTCCCAAGACCTCTCTTTGTCTGACTGCTCCCAAGAGCTGTGCCCTTGTTCAACCATCAGAAAATGCACCACTCTTGAACAGGACCACATCCACTCTGTCCAAGCACATTGCCTAGTACTCCCTTGTGCACAGCCCTTGCTAAATGTCTCTTCTATCACTTCAATAAGATCTTACTGGGGTCCTTTTCAACTAAGACATGAATGACTCTTTCTGCAGGGAAATCAGGCAGCCAGCCTGGCACCTTCATATCAAACTGGTGATGCCAGTTAAGGCTAAGATTTGGTTGTAAAGCAAAGGACACAAACCCAATAGACTGTTTAGCCACAGGCTCCATAAGCAGTGCCTGAGCTGACTGCATTATTGAAACCAAAACAAACCATATTTCAACCATGGTCTGCCCTGGTCTTCCAGGTAACAGCTTTACTAGGAATGCCAGAAATAAAAAATTGGTACATTCAATAATTCTTGAAGACTCCAGTCTTCAAGAAGGGTAAGAAAGAAGTTCCGGGAAACTATAGACCGGTCAGCCTCACCTCCATCCCTGGAAAAATGATGGAGCGGCTCCTGCTGGAGAGCATCTCAAGGCACTTGGAAGAGAAGAAGGTTATCAGGAGTAGTCAGCACGGATTTATGAAGGGGAAGTCCTGCTTGACTAACCTGATAGCATTCTATAATACAATAACTGAATGGTTAGATTCAGGGAAACCAGTGGATGTGGTCTACCTTGACCTTAGCAAGGCCTTTGACACTGTCTCCCATGAAATTTTAGTGAGTAAGCTGAGGAGGTGTGGGATAGAAGAGCAGACAGTGAGGTGGGTTAGGAACTGGTTGCAGGATAGAGTTCAGAGGGTGGTGATCAATGGTGCCAGCTCCAGGTGGAGAGCTGTGACTAGTGGTGTCCCTCAGGGATCGGTGCTGGGACCGGTCTTGTTCAACATCTTCATCAATGACATTGATGAGGGCACAGAGTGTCTACTCAGCAAGTTTGCCGACGACACCAAGCTAGGAGGTCTGGCTGATACGTCTGAGGGCTGTGCTGCCATCCAGAGAGACCTGGACAGACTGGAGAGCTGGGCACAGAGAAACCAGATGAGGTTCAACAGGGACAAGTGCAGAGTCCTGCATATGGGGAGGAATAACAAACTCCACCAGTACAGGCTGGGAGGTGATCTACTGGAGAGCAGTCCTGTGGAGAGGGACCTGGGGGTCCTGGTGGACAACAGGTTGACCATGGCACAGCAGTGTGCCCTGGTGGCCAAGAAGGCCAATGGGATCCTGGGGTGTATTAGGAGGAGTGTGTCCAGCAGATCGAGGGAAGTTCTTCTCCCCCTCTACTCTGCCCTGGTGAGGCCTCATCTTGAGTACTGTGTTCAGTTTTGGGCCCCCCAGTTTAGGAGGGACAAGGATCTATTGGAGAGGGTCCAGCGGAGGGCTACGAGGATGATTAGGGGACAGGAGGGCATGGCTTATGAAGAGAGGCTGAGGGACTTGGGGCTTTTTAGTCTGGAGAAGAGAAGACTTAGGGGAGATTTGATAAATGTTTATAAGTACCTGAAGGCTGGCCAGGAGGGAGGGGACAGGCTCTTTTCACTTGCTCCCTGTGATAGGACAAGGAGCAATGGGTGTAAGTTGCAGCAGAGGAGGTTCCGCCTCAACACAAGGGGGAACTTCTTTGCTGTGAGGGTCACAGAGCACTGGAACAGACTCCCCAGGGAGGTCGTGGAGTCTCCTTCTCTGGGGACTTTCAAGGCCCGCCTGGATGCGTTCCTCTGTGATCTGTGTTAGATAGTTTTGTCCTGCTCCGGCAGGGGGGTTGGACTCGATGATCTCTTGGGTCCCTTCCAACCCCTAACATCCTATGATCCTATGATCCTATGATCCTATTCAGGGTACACAGTCTTGTCTGGTTTTTTTTGCATAAATGGTTGAATGTCACACACTTTCATGTTGAACCCTCAGTTTGAGATGAAATTCCCTAACCCTCTTGATCACAACTGAAGCATCCCACATAGGCCATCCCCTTTATCTTTAACATGAAGAAATGGCTCTATAACACTTGGTAGGCACAACCAGAATAAGCCATGCACATGTTCATAGAGTTAGTCAATAAGGCATACTTTGTTGGTCCATTTTCCTCTCAAATCTGGGACTAAGTGGGTACTAGGATTGCAAGGTAAACCTCGTCTTGGTTTATGGCCAGCAATGCCTGACTGGGTGCACTGGTACACAGATAAGGTTTCATACTATGTGTTGTAGAATATACCAGAGAAAAGAATAATAGAGAAGAGTTCACTGAGACTGCTATTCCACTCCTGGCTGACTCTGCTTACCTTGGTGGGACCAAGCAAGGCTGGCTGTGACTGTATGCATCTGTTTTGCTAAGGACCTCAAGTTGTGTGATTCAGTTGTGCAGGGGTGTGTGGGAGAGCATTCCTGGCTGGCAACTCTGTGGCACTCTGCTCAGCTTGGGAAAGGCAGACAGTAAATGCCCATAATGTGAGTGTTTTGAGAATAACAGGTCGGTATCATGGATTCAAGGGATCAGTGCTTTAACATGGTGCATGCCTAGCAGACCAGGGCAGCTAGGTGAGCTGTTCTGCAGCATTTAGTCTGCCAGACTGCCTGGGGATTGTGTACTGAAGGACAAAATGTCCCCAGGCTTGCCCCATGTGTTCAGACAAAAATGTTTTTATGATCTCTATTAGCAGAGGTGCTGCTCAGGATATTTATGCCAGCTTTGCAAACACCGAGGGAGTTTGTTGGGATAGCTCAGCTATCCCAAGCCTCATCCTAGTGCTGGAAGACAGAGAGCCATTCCCATGGCATATCATACCTCTGTCTCAGCAAGTACCATGAAAGATAACTTTCCTCACTTGTTCCCTGTCAATCCAGACTTCCCAAGAAGGCAATGCTGTCATGGATGGACACAACAATTTTTGCATAAGTCTGCTCCATTCCACCAACACACAGCTGTCACTATGAGCATGTGCATCAGAAGATACAAAGATTAGTTTTGTGGAATCTGTGTTGTGAGAATAATGAATTTTCTGGAATATTCTGAATATAAACTGCAATATTCTTCCCAATGAAGTGGTGGGGTCCCCAACATTGGACACTTTAAAGAATCTGCTGGACAGAGTCCTGGGTGACCTTATCTAGACTGTACTTTTAACAAGAAAGCTTGGACCAGATGATCTTTCAAATCACTTCCAACCTGGTATTCTATGAATTTTGTTCGCATACATTTTAGAGCAGGGTGTATAGGTTAAGAAAGCTATGAATTTTATTGGACACACAGCTGGTACAGGAAAAAGCAACGGAATTTGATTATTCACTGACCGTATACAACTCAAGTCCTTTGAAAAAAATGTTTTCACCTGCTATTAAAATAAATAGCAGGCTTTGACCTTTCTGTTTTTAATGTGCAGTTTTATTTTAAAAGACTGTAGCAAAGGATCTAAATACAGGTTGTGCCCTTGCCTAGTATTCTGGCCTCCTTTATTTTTCAAGAAGCTATCAAGGCTGCAACCCACATATCAGTAGAGGCCTTTGTAGGAAGAAATCTATTTTCAAGGTACGGTTAAGGTTAATAGCCGTGTTGCTCTTCTTTTTCAGAAGCTCATTTAGCAGCACTATTATGATGAAGATGATGAAGATTGATTACTAACTTCTGGCTTTTTGCACAAAAAGCAGCATTCCTGATTGGGTAACTATAAATGGTGTAATGGTCATTAACTTTGTTGCAGAAACCACTGCCAAAGTGATAAATAGATTTGGTTTACATTAGCTACCAGCCTAAAAGCATCATTTGACCTCATTAATAAGATCTAATCAAATCTGGAGTTATGCTCCCTAAAAAGGAGAACTATCCTTTTTAGAACAAGAACTCTGAGTCCTTTTCCAGGCTTCATAAATACAAAAGTTGAAATTTTATTCCAGTGAAGTAAGGTCACAATTTTTTCCCAAATGCAAATATTTTCCTTGCTTCTTGCTCCATCTGGAAATGGTTACAACTGCTCCTGAAAGGCATTAAATGCTGCCCATACACGAGAAGGGAAACTGTTTATTGAAAAAGTGGTTGGAATTTCATGATAGGATGTTGAAATCTACATACAAATTACGTGTCTGATGAGCCAATACAACTCTTCAGGTCTGTGGAGTGAAAAAGCTGCAGATGGCATTTGGTCTCTTATTTCCTGTATACTACCTGCAAACTTTTTCTTATTTCCTTCATCTTTAATTCTGTAAGGGACAAGGATAACACACTCACTGTTGCTGTGCTTCTCACTGCCTACCTAGCAGTGTTAGAAGCTATTAATTTGGCATGTCCGAAATATGTTTTCTCCTCTGTTGTGCTGTGGTCTTCTACTAATTAGCCCAAATGATTAGTTTAAGTCGGGCCCTATATTCAGCTGAGCCATGAGCATGTATTACAGCTGTAACCCAAAGTTGACAGTTTTAGTTCAGGGGATGGTGTGGATCTGAAGAAGCCTGGAAAGGACTATTTTATAAGCACACATATCATCCTGAAGGACAGCACAAAATGTTCCAGTACGGTGTGGATTAATATAAGCAGTTTGTCCCAACACTTTCCTTGTGCTGTTAATCTTATTGGCTATCAGCAAAAGCAACTACTATCAGTTTGTCTCTTAAGACAGAAACTCTCCCTAAAAATCTCATCTAATACTTTTATCTCCCTGGGTTTTTAAAACCTGACATAAAGCAGAGGTGAAGTATGACTCTGTAAGCTTTATGACAGAGGAGAAGGCATGAAAAAGAAGACTCTTTTCATCTGCTTCTGTATTTTATTTGGTGATTGCTGCTTATTTTAAAATTTCACAATGTTGAGAATGGGAACCAGAAAACTCTCATTTTGGCCCATAGTTTGAATGATTTTCTACACAATGCTATGACTTCAGCATGAGTTAGAAGTGCTGCCATACATCAGAGCTTCTGGGTTAAAGAAGGAATTTAATCTAACCATCTCCATTTCCTGGAAGAGCATGTAATCTTCCAGCAGTAAGCTGTGCTACCAGAGTAAGGGCTTTGAGCAACTTGATTCAGTGGGAGTTGTGTCTGCTCATGGCAGGGGGTTGGAATTTGATGGTTTTTAATGACCCTTCCAATTCTACCATTCTCCACCAGAAAGGGCTACAGTTTTAGATTAAAATCTGTCATTTCAACCCCCTGTATCTGGCTTGTTGCTGGACAGCCAGCCTGTTCGTCTTAGCCTTTCCTCATTCTGAGACCCCTTGACTCCCCTCTGTGCTGAGTCTGAAATCCAGCCATTAATACCGAATGCAGGCTGAAAGCTTTTCTGAAGCAATAACGGTCAGTTTTCCAGGATATGACAGAAAGTAATAAATCCCCTTGCTCAGAACCAGAGCCCACCTTTGATTATCTGTAGTAGGTGTCAGTTTTGCCTTATGCTGCCCAAATGAAAGCCAGACACCTTCTAGGCACTTACATCCCTTATGTGATCTAATTGTATGAGCTCAGTTCACAGAAAGAGCATCCTTTTCCTCTCCTCCTGACACCGAGTGTGCTCAGCACAGACTGATCCTACAGGTACATCCAGGTTAGACTTTCTCCAACAAATGAAGTATTCCTGTAAGGGCATATTGAAAACTCAGTACTGAAATGTTACCATCTCCTACTCACAGCAAAGACAATAGGAATTGAAGCCTTACACCAGCTCTGAAAAACAATTATTAGGCATTCTTGTTTGACTCTGTTATAGTAAATGGGTCACATTTTGTTGTTGCTATTTAACAACCACTGCATTTCCTCATTGCTCATAAGTGCATTCCACTTATTAAAATCGTTTCAATAAACCCCATTCTTCTCACTGGATTAACATCATTGCTATTGATCAAAAAATGATCAAATTTAAGATTAAAAGTACATAGCAGAGTTCCTGCTTCTATCTCTAGATAAATACCATCGAATTTGAAGTGATTAACCCCAAGGTTGACCAGAATAAAGAAATAAAAATTAAAAGAGAATACGATACCTAAACATTGGAAAAATAATAATTTCTGGAATTAGAAGTCAGTCTGCTGAAATAAGTTCCCATGGGCCTGATGACTTCTGTGCAGTGAGTTTCACATCCCAGGTTCACAGTTTCTCTTGCAAGTATTCTGGCATTAACTACAGAAGTAGTCGTGTTCTTTCCTAATAAGAACTTTGCAATAGCTAATAGACAATTCTTTCAAACCTATAACATCACTATAAATGAACAATTAATCCTCTGTCTCCTCAGAACAGAGTTAAGCTCAGAACAGAGAGGGAGAGGCAGCAAAAGAAAATGGGGTCTGTGAAGCATGAAGAAATAAAAATGAGGCAATCATAAAGAAAACAAACATTAAGGGTAGAAGTGCAATCAATAAAGTCCAAAGATTGCAAAGATTGTCTTGAAAAATAAGTACTCTAAAGGAATTTAAATAAGTACAAATTGAATTCTCAGAAAGATTAATTTATGCGTGAATTATTTCTTCAGCACCATTTCCTTTTTTTCTTCCTTTGCATGATTGTCTCTTAGGCTACTTCACTTTCTGCATATGGTACCACATGACAGCACATTCATCTCAAAGTTACACATGTTCTGCCATAGTGATTACTCCAGCAGGCAAAATGTTAACACATTTAAATGATGCAAATGAGATGGTGCTTGGTTATTGGCTGAAAGCGTCTCAAAACACTAATAGCGATACACAGATGCAATTTTGCATCTGCAGTCTAATTAAAATGAACCTAATTAAATATGGTGCCTCTGTAAAGCAGCTTGAGCACTGCAGAGAATGCACAGAATCTCTTTTATATTTGGAAACAGCTTCTATGAACCCGTGTCTCTGCCATTTCATTGTATTTGGAATTACCTTAATAGCAGGTGAGTAATCAACAGCCAAACTCTGTAGCAGCTTTGCAATTTCTCATTCACAGAAGCAGTGACCATGTACCCACAGATAACATTACAACAGCAACAGAGGCCTCTTTCATGGGGAGGGGAGTGGTAATATCCTTTTATTAGTCAAAATGAAAGAAGTGGAATAAAGAAAAACCTTGAAGCCGTAAGTTATCCTCAGCTTCACTTATTATGGCAGAACTCAACTACAATACCCAATTCTGCAGATGCGCTATGTTACTGATGTGAGCTGCCCACAGCAACATCAGGCACGATCAAAACCTTATCTTACTCAGTGGACTCTTTTAAAATGCTCCTTTTAGAGAATTCCTCTTTTTTTCCTGGCTAATAAACATTCCATGGACATTATATTCAATATGGGAATGCATTGCTCTCGACTGAAATTCTGCCATAAGAGTATCTAGAATTGAAAACTAAAATGATCATGAGATAAAAAAAGTGTATAACCCTCTACCTAGCATACAGTCTAGAGGCTGGGTGACCAACGTAAAAGAACACATTCTACTGTTTTATTGTTTTTGTTTCTCTCTCGAAGAATTCAGTTAGGAAACTTCATATTAGAAAACTCTCTTAAATTGCTTAAATCAGCAATTTTCAGAAGGAAGACGTTCAAAAGAGCACATGTCTTGTTGAAAAGTCCATCAGTGCATAGATCCATGAAGTGTTGTGGTAGGCAGAGATACACTGTGTATTCTAAACTTTGAGAAGCAGTCTGAACTGTCTTGATCCTGTTGCAACCTAAAATACAGTTTGAGCAAAGAAGAAGGTATTGGTGCTTGGCAGGAGTCTGGATCCAGATGGTCTACAGATTTCATAGTTTTAATTCTTTTTCCCTTTCTCAAGAATCATCAGACTGCTACAGCGTTGAATTCCAGTATGTCCTTGATGCTGTGGGGCAGACACAGCTCTATATTCCTGGGAAATCCTCCATACCAGGCCATACTTCGTGTTAGAGCAGACTCATGGAATGAAAGCATGCAAGAACTATACTGTAGATAGGATACTCTCCTAAAATGCCAGCAAACTGACTCTTCCTACCATCTTAGAGAAAATGTTCACTATATGAAAATCTGAAATAGGCTGGAGAGTAAAGCTCTCCTTTTCTTGTTGGTACTCTAACCAGTAAGCTATTTACCCCACATACTCTAGAAGCTAACATGCTTCTCACACAAAACAGTGTTGCCGAGTTCCTCTGTCTCCCATGGAGATTTCCTGCATCCTCTCAGTGAGAGGGATGCAATCTCAGTGCAGTGTAAACTATAGCCCATAGGCTCTCTCTTTTCTCTGTGGGGTGAGATACTTCAATTAACCAATTAATGGTTAAAACCATGTTCTTCCTCCTCTCATGATAGTGCCTTAGCAACTATCCTTACTATAAAGTAAAGCTGGTGACAACACTATCAGCAATTTCCTTTTCTTCTTTAGCCCCACTAGTTCCAAGAATGAAAGTACAACCTCCAAGTAAAAGAGCAATAGATAAGACAGATAATTCCCAGAGAGAAAATTGGGTCAGCTGTTTAAAAAAAAATTCACATAGAGGGCTCTGTTATTAAAAACAAATCAGAAATAATGAAAACTTACAAAACTGTCCCATTAAAGTAATTTCATTTGCTACCTGATATTTCTAGATACGTAGACCTCTGATTTGAGTCCTTTCAGTAGCAAATAGTTCCATTAATTTCAGCAAAACTATGCTGTACAATGTATGATTATGCCTTGAGGTAAACTTGCTAACACGAAGGAAAAAAAGCATTGCATGCTTTTGACAGCATTCCTTTAACCTAGGAAGGGTAAGTGGGGTGATTCACAGAAAAAGGGATATTTTGGTAAGTCATAACCAATTTTCAAATGAAATGGGAGTCTGAAATTGCTAATCAAGTAGTCCTTTTCACGGTATTTTTCTACATGCTGGTGTGAAATGCACTCCAATGTAGAAGCTTGCAAAAGGGACCTTTCATAACTCAGAAGGGATATGAAGGTGAGGTTTATGTGCTGCACAGGTCCATGCAGCAGAATTAATATCCCCCTTTGTGAATATGTGCACTGATAGTTAATAGCACTGGGCACTACACTATAACACCTCAGGCTAACTCAGATTTCAAAAAATGGTGTTTTCTTTGTTCTCAACATGGAATGTGAAGAAAATTTCAAAATGAAAAGCATTAAACTTCATATAAGGGAAATTTTATTCAGACCTAAATTGTCTTGATGTTGTATTTTACTATGGTATGTTACCTCTTCTAAGGAATGAAAAGAGGACTGTCAAATGCAGTTATTTTCACATCATGTTTTGATTTTAGAGCAATCTGGAACTTGTGGAGTGTGGTACAAACATGTGATCGTATACACATTACCTTAAGAACATCACATGGTGTTATTACTTGTGCTACTCTTTATTATCCTCCATTTCATTTACTAATTAGCAACTTTCTATTTATTATTTGTCTTTTTATATTTATCTTTACTATTACTCTTGTATTACTTTGATAGCACATTTTTCCTATGTTTGCTTAACATATAGCACTCACAAACCAAAATTGTATAATGTATGAAAGCCTTATTATGGCTCAGTCACCTGTGAATTGCCTTTAAGTCAGCAGAGTTTTAAGCCATGCTAGATGCAGTCTGGTAATTTATATATGGTTAAAAGATATAAAACACTGCAGGATAGAGAAGTATTTAAAGGAATAGTATAGGACATGAGATGCAAAGATGTAACTTCTAGATTTAAAATTTGACTAAATTGGTGAACAAAACACTTTTAAAAAAGAATCTTAATTCTTACTGCATTTGCTATACTATCAATAAGCAAGGAATGAAGCAAAATAGTATTAATTGGTCAAAGCTATCTCAGAAATTAAGCTCTGAATACTTGCCTTACTTTCTGGTCGCAGATACTGGTATATTACTCTGCAATACAGCAAAATTAGGACTATCTGTAGAAGACTCCAGAAGACCTTTTTGTGGCCTTTCCTGAAGGGAAGCTACAGGAGAGCTGGGGAGAGATGTTTTAAAAAAGGCTTGATAGGATGAGTGACAATGGTTACAAACTGAAAGAGGGAGGCCTTCGATTAGTAAGAAGTTCCTCACTATGAGGACAATGAGACAGCTGAACAGGTTTCCCAGGGAAGTTGTGCATATTTCATCACTGGATGTTCTAGGCCAGGCTGGATGGAACTTTGGGCAACCTGGTCTAGTAGGAGGTGAATCCATGGCAGAGGGATTGGAACTAGATGCTCCCTTCCAATCTCAACCTTTCAGTGACTGTATGAAACCTCAAAAAGGCTTTCCAGAAACTACTAGATAACTTCTGTTTGTTTTGAGATGACAGACAGAGTATTTCTAATCAGACTTGTCTCTTAAGAGTTCTGGATCTGCTAGGTGGTAAGGAGTCTGTCCCTGAGCTGAGGAAAAGGAAGACCTCATTAATACTAATTTTTAAAGGAGCTTCCAAGTCAAAGTTACAGCTACATACAGAAACACTGTAGTGTACAAGAAGTGCAGTGAGCAGAGGTTAAAACGGGCCAATACATTTTAATGTTAAAATAGTCCTTTAAAAATAATAAAGATTTTCTCTCCATCACCTGAAATATGCAGTAAGCATGGAAGGTAGTAAGTTCGTGTTGTGACTAGTAGTCAATCCATCCCAAACCATAAATAACTTATGTTGGCAGTGTTGTCCCAGGAGACTCCACTAAAGTGAGTGAAGCTAGTTACATTTATTCGGGCACATCATGGTAGAAGTGATACCTGATGAAAGAACAAATCCTTCCCTGGAGCAAAATCTCTGTGCCTGGCAAGATCATGGAGCAGTTCCATCTTGAAACTATGCTAGGGCATATGTAAAGTATGGAGATGGCTTCACTGAGGGCAAATTGTACTTGACAAATTTGGTGGCCTTAAATGGCAGGGTTACAGCACTGCTGGATAAGCAAAGAGTACGCATTTTTGCAAAGCATTTGCACTGTCCTGCACAGTATCTTTGCCTCCAGATTGGAGAGGCATGAGTTTGAAGGACGAAACAGTTGGTGGATAAGGAATTGGCTGGATAGTCACTCCCAAAGACTTGTGGTCAATGGTTCAATATCTGAATGGAGACCAGTGGCAAGCAGTGTGCCTCAGAGGTGGGATTTGGACTAGTGCTGTTTGCTTGCCAGTGGCATGGATNACCTCACTGACATAGCTCCCGAATAGAGGTATTTTAATTATGGCCAACATGTAAACTATATTTTGATCATTAGCACTTTTATCCATTTATGAAAGAGAGAGAAGGGCAACTAGAATGGTAAAGGGGCTGGAAGGTAAGCCCTTTGAGGAGAGGCTGATGGAGTTGGGTCTGTTTAACCTGGAAAAGAGGAGGCTCAGGGGTGACCTTATCGCTGTCTATAACTATCTAAAAGGTGGTTGCAGTCAGGCGGGGGTCAGTCTTTTCTCCCTGGACACTGGAGACAGGACAAGGGGTCACAGTCTTAAGCTCCATCGGGGGAGGCTTAGACTTGACATTAGGAAAAGGTTTTTCACTGAAAGAGTGATCTGGTTTTGGAACAGGCTGCCCACAGAGGTGGTTGAGGCACTGTCCCTGGAGGTGTTCAAGGTTAGTCTGGATGAAGTGCTGAGTGGCATGATCTAGATGTTAGATGTTAGGTTTACTTAGTTTATTTGGATTTAGGTTGGACTAGATGATCTTTAAGGTATTTTCCAACCTTATCTTTACTGTGATACTGTGATACTATGAAAGCAGTTTCTGACCTGCATACTCCTTGCAAGTGCCTGGTATTTACTTCATTGGCCTCACATGCCTTCAAGTTGAGTCAGCTCATGGCAGGAAAAAAGCCTTCTGGAAGCTACCAAAGTAACCAAATTTCCCCTGGCTTCTTGCTAAACTTGGCAATGATTTCTCCAGGCTTGCCTCCTTAACTGAGGTCACACACATTTTTTTCTGCCTGCCATTAACATCGCAGGGTTATATACAACACACTTTCCTCTTCTGCCTTTCCCTCTGAAAATGTTTCTTGTCCAACTGGTAGTGTAATTAGTAGCATTTAGAAAACATTTACATTGGGATCTGAAGTTTACAGTTCATGGTTCAGTGCAGGAACATTCACATATTAATGGTGTAAAGAATAACCACTGACAGAAGACCTGTTAGTCTTGAGCTAAAAACCAGCTAGTCCTACCGTCATGACTTCTGCCACCATGACAAGAAAAAATTGTACATTTTACAGCACATTAGTCCTGACATTACTAAAAAATAAACAGACTGTTTTGCTAAAGTGTTAGCTGAATGCTTTTCACTCCTTCTTAGAAAGCTTTGTGTGAAGTAGAGGGAAAAGTAGAGAAATACTGTTTTAAATTTATTCTTTTTCATCAGGAGGATCCTATGGTAGACAGCCAGCCAAGAGAACAGAGAAGAGACTGGCACTGGCAGGGAGCCTTGTGCCTCTCAGCCATATGTCAAGAAAATTCCAGGGGCTTTAACTTTCGTCTTTCCTCTGTGAAAGTCTTAGCATAGCAAAACTGGTTTGGTTTTTTTTTGTTCTGTAGAGGCAGAAAGTGTAAATGTGAGGAGAAGGTGCTGTGTGATGAGGGAGCCAGGGAAAATTAAGAAAAAGAGGCAGCAGGTGAAATATGGTGAGAAGAACTGTAGTGGTAAGTTACAAACTGGCTATCGTTTACTTTCAGATCACAAATGTGACCTCTAATGCTTACAACCCATACATCTCCTCAACACACTTTGTAATAGTAATTCTCAGAACATCAGACCTATTGACATGGAGACTGTGAAGATATATACTGTCATTAACAGCCATCAGTCTGGTGGAAACGAATGCTGCACCTTGGTGGAAATGGAATCACTGAAACCAGTGATATTTTTTCTTTCAAAATTTATTTTTTGCCTTAGAAAAGGCAAATTCAAGTTCACAGATCTTGTACAGCTCTCGGTTCTCCACTCCCCAAATGTCAGTATGAACACAATACTGAGGCAAACCCCTATATTTTCCTTGCCCCTTAAAATATCATGGGAAAGCATGAACTGGCAATATGGCTCTGTTACATCACAAATCCTCTCGAACAGTTCAGTCTTCCAGTGGTTCCCAACACACAGTCTTACAATACTCAGTGAGTACCAAACCATTGTAATTCAACATCCTCACAATTTGTGTACAGTCTCATTAGGCTTGGAAACTGGATGGTAAATACACTTCCAGACAACTACAAACAAGGACATAATTTGTGTTAGTCTATGTTGACCTAAGGGTATTACAGTTTGTCTTTACCTCTTACAAAAATATATCAAAGCAAAATTTACTTGGAAATATTTGATTTTGAATAGATTTTGCTGATTCTCATACATGACTGATACAATATATGCCCCTATCACTCCATGATTCCTCCTGATTCCAGGAGAAAGATTAAAGAAGTCTGCCCAAACAGAGAACTGTCAACAGCATTGGAGGAAATCCCAGAAAACTCCCTACTGCAGAGGTCCAGCCAATGAAAAATACTTGAGCCCTGTGATAATTTTATACTGACTTTCAGACGCTTCTCAGCCCTGAAGCTTAAAGGAGGGAGGAATTAAGTGAGACTTCACAAGCACTCCCTGCTCATTGCTACAGCACTCCAGTGCATCCACCAAACAGCTGAAGAACTCAATAAAGCTCAATGATGACCTACAGTCAGAAAAATCTACACAGCATCATCTGCCAGTACCCTGGATCCCTCTCAGGCATAGAATGAGGCACTGTGGTGGCCTGCTTCCTCCTGAGCCAGTAATGCTGAAGAACAGCAGTAGAGATACGCTGATGCAAAATCTGCTGTGCTTTAGAGGAAGCATAAAACCAATGTCTTCAGCTTTTCTGGTGATGAAAGATCCCCTGGGATTTTCCTGAAAAGATTGTAATGCCTTACAGCCCCATCCAACTCTCATTAAACTAAATGGAAAGAACCTCAATCACTTCTGTGGAAATCGGATGTTTGCAGGGTTGGCCCAAGTCCCAAGTGAGGTAATTACATTCTTCTAATGGTTTCCAGCAGAAAATTTCAGGCCCCTCCATCCCAAATGACCTCAAAGTAGCACTCCACTGATCATTTAAACTAAACAATTGCTCTAAATGCCATCTTTCTTTTGACAACAATCACAAAACTGTGTGTTGTGGTAATAAGCCATGTGACAAAAGGGTACAACTCTCAGCAGCAGCCTGCTGAAATGAATGGAAGGTAAAAAATTACAGTGATATTTATGAAGGTCTGAAATCTGCTAGTACCACTATACATACGTGTAGTTCACGTCTCTAACTTTATGTCACTTGTAGAGTTACAAACTTTTAAAACAACCATGGATAAAGTGAAATTAATTGACATTAAAATATTAATTAAAGTAGCAGTTTCTTCAGGTAAATTGCAGCATGCATAATAAGTGTTTACAGTCTTGATCCTTCAAATCACTTGTGTGCAACAAATTTAATTTGATGCACTATTCAGGAGCTTAAAGGTTATTGCATATTTAAATACTTTCCTGGATTATACCTTTTGAAATTGTAAAGTCTGCTGCATGTCATTCCAGTCAGCCTGCAGACCCAGTTCATACTTGCATGGCTATATGGCATAAGAATGTACTTCTGATGCCTTTCATGTTATTTAGAGGACTGGGTTTAGGTCAGTCAAGAAAAAGACATGAAAACAAGAAAGAACTTGTTCCCTAGTTTGCACACATCCTGCACTGCAGGGTTCAGCCAAACACTGCTATGCCATCAGATTATTTGTCTCAAATTATTTTGCCTAATGTGAACCAAATTAAGGGGATTGGTTGTTTCTAAGAAACACATATTTTATTCTCTTTTACTACCAGGAACTACTGGGATAAATAATCAGCTCAACAAAGTAAAAAATCTTCTTGTCATTATCATTGTAAAATTTTATTTACTTTTGTTCTTCTAGGTGGCAGTGAGAAGTGTAAATGGTGTTGGATAGGTCCATGAAGTTTGCAGAACCAAAGCTCAGCTGTTAATAGGGTCCCAACAAAACTAAGCCACTGCAAATCAAGGCTGTTGCAGTGTAAACAATTCCGTTAATACACTAATGGCCTAGAAAAGAAGACTTTTTGTAAATAGCTTCACTCTGACACGTTGTCTCTTCCTACATGTCTGTATTCATATTAGGGGAAGCAGCATGCATAACTATTTCTCTATCATATAATCACAGCTAAATAAATGCTTGGCTGCTTCAGAACAGTCAAGTCATTTTGACATTTTTTCATGCTATGCTACCATTATTACTGTTTTTCCCTGAGTTTAGGTAACATTAAGCTTTCTTGTTTGTTCACTTGTCTTCTCTACCCCCCATACTATTTCCTGTCATCTTGGATACCTTAGTGCCCTAGGACTTAAAACTCATCAATAAATGTTTCATGAGGCAAGACGGTTCAGAAAGTGGTATTCTGGAAAAAATGCCTATAAAGTGATTACTATCACTGAGTTGTAATCTAAAACGCTACACTAGACTGCAATTTATGAATAGTAACACTGCTTTTGCTTCCTCTGCCCTCTTTCCCTTGCCCATGCAGCCAGTAAGTCCGAACCCATGGCAAATGACAAGCAACTCACTCCCGGGCTGAGACCTGAAATTCTGTATTTCAGCTTAGAGCACATTTGCTGAAAAATTAGGTACTGAAAATGTGATCAAATAGCTGACTTTGGAGGAGGAGAGAGGTTTGAAATGTAAAGAAGGAATGAGTGTGAAGGTTTGGTTAGAAAATATATTGCTTGTTCCAGTTTTTTTCATGTGAGTTCTGCCTATAAGAAGCATTCACAAATATATAGGTGAAATAAAACAGAAGGAAAATAGAAAATTCACTGATCTCTGATAAGGAAGGACCACAAAAAATGCCTGTAAGAAAGGGATAAAAATTATTATCAACTTTGTTGACTATGTGAAGAATGTATTTGCTGTCTATAAAATGTTTCCTGTAGAAAACCAAAATCTCATATCTGCCCGAGTCCTGGAGGACTCATTAGGGACTAATGGGGACTTCATCCCCATTAGAGGCCACCCATACTGGAGATGGTCCTGGCACAGCTCTAGGGGAGAAGGCTGTGGCTATGACTTTCAATCCTACTGGCAGCTCTCTATCTTCTCCCTAAGGAGAAGGAGCTTCTTCCTATAAAGAAAAATAGAAAGAAGCTTCTCTCTAGCTTCTCCCTTTGTAAGAAACTGCTACTCCTATTCCACTGTGTCAAATGAATGGTTTGTGTGGCTGCTCCAAACTGATAACATGGGACACACCATCTAATGTTGAGGAATATCACTCAGGCTGCAACCTCAAATGCCTGAGTTCCTGGTCTTCCTGAGAATAAAGGAAATGAAGGTTGCTTGGTCCATGAAAAGTGTTTTCAAGCTGTGAATCTGTTACAGGGGACTACCCTAGATAACCAAATTTTGTGAGACCAGTACCATTGCAGACACATCTCGCTCCAGTTTTTCCTTCTGAACAAACCTGGGTCTCCTGTCTCTGTGTCATTCTGAAGAGACCCAAGGCAGTTAACTCAGATTTGTGAATCTGAATCCCAAAGCCTGGTTCCTAAAAGCTAGGTTTAGAAACCCTGAGCATTTCTGGAGTTCCTTTCTAGATTTGCATTCAACTGCCTTTCCTACTTGAAAGGGCATCCCTCATCATTCATTTGGGTGGTTCTCATTGCAATAGGCAAACAGTGCCAGCTACAGTACTGAAACATGCCCCTGGATGATATAGGGTCTGTGAGCAAATTAGGGTGCTCTTGCTGAAGTTGATAATCAAGATTCAATTCAGACTCTGAAACCTGCACAGGAGTAGGCAGATGGCTCACTCAGCTGCCAGCTGGAATACAGCCTTTATGAGCCAGTCGTTCAAGTTCAGCAGCATAGCTTCCTTCTGCGGAGTCACAGCAAAGCCTATCCATACCAAGATCCTCTGAAGGTTTGAGGCCACCTCCATAGCTCTGGCAAACTGTGCCTTCTGGAAGCAGTGGAGATTTTCAGATCTAGACCAGTTCAAGATCTCACTTGAAATATAAGACAAAGCTAAAAAGATAGAAAGGAATGCAAGAAGGCATGCTATGGATCTACAGCATTCCTAAAACCTCCTCTTGGTAGTCACCTACCTTAGCAATCTGGCATTGGTGACCAGATGCCTTAAACACCTCATATTGCAAAAAAAGAAATCTTGTCTCTTTAGAAAAGTTTTAATACTTTAAAAAGTGTGTCGACCAAAATAAGGAGGGTATTATATAGTTACAATTCCTCAGGGAAAACTTAGTTTGGATGATTCTCAGCATCAATCTCACACAGTTCTAGGTAGAATATTAACAATAACAACAAAGAATGACACTCTATTCTTCAGCAGTGCCAACTTAACAATAGTGCTTCAGAATAACAGAGGCTTCATTACCTACTCTTGCTTCTTATAAAAATGCAAGAGAATATCTTGTAGCTTGCCACAGTGCCTAGACACAAGTATCGGAGGTAAGGACGGAATATCAATCTTAACAGTAATTCCTGTATTTTCATCGACCATTTATGCCATACATTTAAAAAGCAAATCTATTAACTACAGACCCAAGTGGGTGTTTTTCTTTTATGCAGTATGCTGGTGAGAATCAATCTTTAAATGTGTTCTCAATTTTAAGTTCAGAACAATCATACAACAAACTCCCATTTTCAGAGCAAGACTACGAATTGAATTCTAACAGATAATGGGCAATTTCTGTAGACACTTAATCTGCAGCTAAGGTTGAAAAAGACTAGCAAAGACTGTGTTTATTTTATGCATGTAAACATAATTTTAGCGCGCTTTCCTTCACAAAAAGTAATGAAATTTTAAGATACATTCCCAGTACTGAAAGGAAGCCAGAAACCATGTTCGGTTTTCTGTTTGCAAATTGAATTCTCTACTCAATTTATATGTCACTGGCACAACTCGACATATCTATAGTGCAATATAATACCTACCAGAGTCATTGTAACATATAAAATAATAATCACAGTGATGTGCTGGAGGAGACCCTTGGGGGTACTCTGGCACCCCTTGTTAAATCCCTATCACCAAACAAAATGCAGGGGTGAGCCCCTGTTTCTGTTATTGATGAATTTCATCCCCATGGGTGTAAAAGTCAATCTGAATGGGTTTTTGGTTTGTTTTTTTTTTTCCTTCCCTTTTGCTAAAATACTCTCAGAATCAGGTATTTTAGAGGAGAACTTGCTTCTCTTTCCCCTGCTTGCAGATAATGCAACTCAAACCCAAGAGTTGTTTCTGAAAATGATGTTTCAGACACATACAATAATAATGCTTAATTCTGTTTGACACTGAGGTTATGCTCCCAGTGTGCTCCTAGTTAAGAGACAATAATTCCTTTAGGCAGGACAGTGCATTCTGCAGGTACTGCAGAAGAGGACATGGGTTTATCACACAACAGGCTCCCCCTGTGTTGGGGAAGGAGTGTTATGGCTGGTGCTCTGGTTCAAACTGTAGGGGTCTACTCTTCTGATTTCTACTTTCCACCTTAGCATGTGCAAGGAGCCAAGATAATGGCAGGGATAGGAATGGGGGCCTCCCTGAGACCTAAGTCTGTCAGATATGTGGGTTGTGCTTGTTTTGATCAGAGGAGATGTGTAACTTCTTGGCACTGCTGCTGGGTCCAGCTACGCTCTGCAGCAGCTCTTTTGGGTCATGCTAGTGC
Source organism: Upupa epops (assembly GCA_013397515.1). Lineage (NCBI taxonomy): Eukaryota > Metazoa > Chordata > Aves > Bucerotiformes > Upupidae > Upupa > Upupa epops. Next base: position 130,502 of record VZRI01004930.1, read on the forward strand.
AAATTGTACTTACAACAGCCTGTGGCTCCTGGCTCTAGTAGCTGTCATAGATCCAAAAGCTTAAGCATAGGACATGTTAATGCAAGCCCATCAGAAAGCATATGAAAATAAGTCAGGGATTGTAAAAATTCTCTTCCTGACAGAAATGATCATTAAAATATCAACAGTACAAATTGGGGGATCCCAGACAACATACTGTCCTCTTCTGCTTCATGATTTTTTCACTTAGGTTCTTCCACCCATCAGTATCTATATTAATAACTTTGTGTTTAGTCTATCTAACTATAGTATCTATAAATATTTTGCATTTAAAGCTGTATTTTCAGGACTCCTATTTCAAGCATTCAAAATATGTTTGACCTCTATAAATAATGAAGATATTTTCATATTATGGGTTTATAAAAAAAACAGAGTTGTATTGGCTTTCTTTGTCTCATAACTGTTGTGTTTTCTGGATGTGTGTGGGCAGTATTTTCAAGCTTTTCCTTCCAAGCAGGTGTTCTAGAAACTTTTATTTACGGAAAAAAACCCTGCTGAAGTTTTTATGTAGTCATTTAACACAGGGATGACACGGTTCAGGGAGAAAACAAAGTTATCTGAGATTTGCATTTAAATTGCTATATTTAGAACTAATGATTTCCCCCCTCTCTATTATTGTACTCTAATAGCTCTTTCCTGTACTTGTTCCAAAATAAATCTTTATTTCTGGTTTCCCCTGTTTCTTCCCCAGTGAAAAGCTGAATGTATCTTCTTGGCATGAACAACTGCCAATGGTTTGATGATTACAAGAAGACTTGAATTTATGCCTTCCCACTTCCTCCAGCTGTTCTTCAGACTTCATTCAACATCAAGAAACTTCTTTCTTTATGCTCCTCTTAATCTCTCCTGACAAGTCCTCTTTGTTAGGGTACCTGCATAGAGTTTGCCAGTGTGAGGCTGCTCCTAAGCTGACATCACTGCTTAATGTATTGACACACATATATATGAACATATGTATTCATATGCCTCATTTTCTGCAGACAGATGGCTTCCACTTGCCTTATATTAGATAAGAAGCTCTTTGAAGCACAGACTCAATTCTTTCCCTGGCTAGCCTGAGAAGATCTTAGGCTATGACTAGCATTCGTATAAACCATGGCAATACAAATAATAGCTACTACCAAGAACTTCATTCTGATTTTATGGTATCTTTGTCTCTCTATTGATACAATTTGGAAATCCAAAAACATTTGATCATCAGCACTTTGCTTCTTTTTTTGTGAACTTAGAAAAGAAATGACAACTGTACTCCACAGCCAGAGACAATTGTACTCCAGGATCCATCAGGAGATGCAGAAAAATGAACAGCCTGAATTTGTTTTCTGCAAATGATCAAGCTGGCAGCTCCATAAAAATTAAATTTCAGGAAGACCCCCCCCTGCACAAAATCTTCATTTTTCTACTAAATGGACAAAATTCTGTAATATATCCCTGATAATCTTGATGCCAAAGTAAAATGAAAAGTTAAGAGAAGAACTTTACTGCCATTTATGGAGAGTAATAAAATGTCTTAATACAAGCTCAGCTAGTTAATCAAGAAAGGCAGAAGGGCTTAACAGCAGAGACCAGCAGGAAGAAAGAAATTAGGAATGTGCCTAGGATGACTGGTGAATGCTGAAACTGTCACTGATATGGTTAAATATAGAATATAGAATTTTTTTTTATTTGCTAATGTATAGGCCTGTATCTATATTCTCCTTGTGGGTTTACTAAGCTAGTACTTAGAAGTAAAACTCAGGCCTGAGTCTTAAAGTGGTTTTTGGTCACATTTTTCTCTAGAGCTTCCAGTCCTGTTTTGTTTGACAGTTACTCATTAAGCTAAGGAAAGGGAAATAAAACTTGCTCTGAATATCTGCATAGAGAATGTGAAATAAGGCTGCACAGAACATCAGGTTTTACCCTGAATCATCAGACAGTTTTGAGCTTCTGGTTTGCACATGATGAATCAAATGTAGGGGTTTTAAATAGCTACTGAGGCCATACGTGGTTGCAATCCAGCCACACATTTCAATACGAGGTTGGTATAGAAATGTAACTTTTTATCTAATTACAATCTGTGACAGCAAAGAGCTTTGGAGATATGCAATAACTTCCTATTAAAGAGGTAATGATAGTATCTTGGATTCAATACATTCAGCTATTACAGCTTTTCAAGATTATACCAGGAGCATCAAGAGTGTATAATTATTCAGTCAGATGTATGCAAGGGTTTTATTGCATTTTTGCAATAAATTTTATTTACCTTGCTGGCGGAACAAGGTCTTCTGTTCAGGCAGGAATATGTTCTTAGGAAACATTAAAATATTGTTTTGCTTTTACAAAGATGCTTATTAAATAAACTAATACTAATTGATGTAAAGCTTTGTTTGTCTTTGGTTAGTATCAGTATCTTGACGTTTCCCAAACGATGCTGCTCTCATGCATTTCCACAGTCATGCCAGAACTCACTGTATACGTATGGCAGATATTTTCTTAGCTTGTGGCCAATGGCCCAGACAGAGGAGCAGTGAGAGGGAGGAAGGGAAGAATGAATACATCTTATAAATTCTTTTAATGCAATTTTGTTTTTAGAAGAAAAAATGCTGTTTATCTCTTTTACCCCCTTCTTCAGGTGTTGGAATTACTACATTTAAAATGTGAAGTGTAGAAGCAGAGATGGTGCCTTTTCTCTCCTGGCAAACAGATTAAAATTCTTGTGATTAAAGATAAATTGGGACAGAATCTGTACATGAACCAATTAAGATGGAGTGACTTTTATACACAGTGCAGAAAAACAACTGTACTGTGATTATGCAAAGCAGCCACTCACTACCAAAATGCAGGGATTTACATAACAGCAAAATAAAAAGTTCTTCACAGTTATGCCTTGGTAACCTTACAGGATTCTTGCACTTTAATTGGATGAGTCATGGCAATAAAATAATCCTACTTGCTTTATCCAGAGTGAAATACATGTTATGACATCATCATTCTGAATGATTCGTGTGCTTTTGTGGGAGCCTGCACTCTCCTGCCACAAAATATGGAGTATGTTCTACTTTAAAGAGATGCAAATCTATTTAAAGAGAGCAGAATTCCTGCTCCTATCAATAAAAAATGTTAACTGGGTTTACATACTGCATGGCTACTCTTAAAATAAATGCATACTACTACAAATGGGCCCTCTCTTCTTGGAACTTTTATTTCCTCGTTCTATAAAATTAATCCACTTTGGACAAGAAAAGGTTTCTCTAGTGCATATATTACGGGAAGAAGCATCAGTGCAATTCAAATTGCACAGACCCTATCTCGTAGTTTTGCAAAGTGAATTTTTAATGGGAATCCTGATATTTTTAGTGAGTTAAGTATGTCTAGACAATTTAACTTGGGAATTTTGGTGCCCCACAAAAAATATTATAGTAGAACTGTCAACTTCTTCAAATAAGAGACAAGGAAACTATTTATTCAGCTGGGTGTAGTTTGCCCTACCGTTACTTTTGTCATTGCATATTCTACTATTTGAGCGAGGTGCTTTTTTATATAAAATACCTTGGTATTATGTAATTTCAGTGAAACACCAGAAAGGAAAGACCACATCTATTAACCCCTACTGCAGCTTGTCTTTTTTATCAGTCAAACCACGTTGATAGCAGGTGAGCCTTTTCACAATATGGGTACACTGCGTTCCATTATGCATCCATTAAATCACGATGGCTTTTTTTCCATCTGCAGACATCTTAGGCACAGGCAACTAAACCATCTAATTATTTCTCTCCTGCACACAGACAACAGAGCACTGAAAAAAAATTCCTCTTGCTGTAACTAGTCAGCTTTCAAAGCCTTCTCTGTCACGTCAGGTTGGACACGAGATCTTTGCAGGATTTAAATGAGAAAGCACATGAAATAGAACACAAGCTTGTCACTGGTCTGCAAAGACTAGAGAACTTGCTGACCGTGGCATTTCTCTGCCACATGTAAGACATGGGGGTCAGGTCTCCACTTTGAATGTACCAGAGAAAAAAACCTGATGCAGGGTCTTAGACTCAAGTATCTGTGTTATCCCAATGGAGCCCACTCACCTTCCTTATTCTCTCTCATACAGCAAGAAATGCCACAGAAGGCACAACAAAACAGGCTTGGTTAGAACAGATTTACATTCTGCTGTGTTTCTCTTAAGAGAGATTCTAAAATATTTGCAACTAGCGGTAAGTGGAACAATTTGACAACTTTTCCATTACAATTAAATTCGTAACTTTTTAATAGGCTAAAAACACCTCACTGACTGCTCACTACTGAAAACATAGTAAGGAAAGTCTATAATCTTCCAATAGGAAAATGATGTCTTCTCCCCCCTCTTGCCCAAATACTTTGGAAACAGTCTATTTAAACTTATTAGTTCAACTGTTTGTGTTTATAAACCAGAAACACATACAGATCTGTCAATTACAGTACAATCATGTAGGTTATTTTATCAGGCATAATAGGAAAAGCAAAAGTTATTTGGGACATAAAGTGCTCCAAGATGGCACTGGCACAGTTTCATATTTAAATTAAAAAAACAACCAACCCACAACCAAGACCTTTGACCCTCTGCAGTACAATAAACACTCAACTTTCTTCTTGAAGAGGCTTAAATGAATAAAGGAAATGCACATCAGAATGTCATGTTAAACAGTCCCAGTATTTGAGATACTGGGAGGATCCAATCACATCTGTAGATTGGAGTAGAGCAGACAATTGGCATGGGATTTGTAACTACCCCAGGTTCATTTCTCCACCACAAAATTACTGCATAATTTTTTATTAGAGTCCAGATATCCAGAATGGGGGGGGGCAATATGTTCTGGTCTCGCTATTAGCATAAGGTACAATATTTTATAGATATTGTAGAGTATTTTATAATAAACAAATCGAGTCTTATGGCCTAGTATTGCTTTTCCCTGAAAGCATTTGCAGCATGGAACAGTAGGCTAGTTGTTATTGTCACTACTTAAAAAAAATGATGAAGCAGTGAATCTGGGGTTCCTCTGTACACTTTTTTTTCAATAACTTTTCCTAGACATTCCAACTACAGAGCTCCTCATATGTGAAACCACTCCAACTTTGCTGTGATAAAATTGTAAATTGTAGATTACTATATAAAATTAAAAGGATACCTACTTAAAAATGTCATCTACCTTATTTATGAAGCATGGTGAGATAAAAATTAAAAACCAAATTCTTCAAATGCTGACCATTTCACCCTTAACGTCTTGTCTTTTTCCGTTTTCCTCTTTTTTCTTCTTGTAGCATTGTTTTTCCCATGATATCATCAGGCAATTTCATTTCAGTATGGTCTGCAATGGACTGTGCAGATTACCAAACTAATGACATATGGACTTCTTACCATTGTAACACCTCTGTTCTTGCAAGTGAGAATTTCGAGTGACAGCACAAAGCTGTTTGCTATCAATTTTGCAAAATTTGCATCTGCCACATTGCTAAGATCCATTTCAGAGATAAAAAAAATCGATTAATATTCTAATTTCTTGTGTCTTTATCAGTCAAACATTTCTTTACAGAAATGATAACCTCCTAAAAATGAAAACTCCTAGATACATTAAAATAATTCCCGGAAAATATTTTACATTAATTTATCCAAGTAAAAATTACTGCAGATTGAATGACTTTCTAATGCCTACTATTAAATCACACACGCAGACACACACTTCACCTTCTTATCGATGAAAGTGTCAAAATTATCTGCTTGCATTAGATGATTAGGTAAATTTTGGTGAGTAACAGGGTTTTTCCTTCATTATATGAAATGACATTGACAATGATGAATAATCTGTGTATTTAACACTAGTGCATACAGACTAAAGTAGAGTAAACAGGTCCAAGAACTGGTTTGGTATATCATAAACAACAGCAAAAAGCTAATGCTTATATTTTTACAGATGTGAACAAACAGAGGCTTCACTTTGAATCAATACTTTCTAGCGCAGGCGAAAAGAATGCTGCTGACTTTAATCCTATTAAATTCACAGAAATATACATTTCTACTTTTAAAGTGTTCTACAGTGTTTCAGGAACTCATGCAAACAATGTTCAGTGACTGACCTCACAGAATTTCTGAGTGGGAAAACATGGGTATCTTTCACACATTAATGCTGGTTTAGAGCTATTTCCTTGTGAAAAAGACATTTGTCTACTTTTTCTACAATTTCTAGTTCCCAAAGATACAAGGTTTCCCTATTCTCCTCAGTATTTATGAGTTCTGGCGATATTTTGCTGTAAGGTAATATGCCCACACCCATTTGTCATAAACATGAATCCCTGTTCCTGTTTGGAAACATTTTGCTTATTGGTCCCAAGGCCACTGTGAGGTTCTGCCATTCCAGTTGTGATGATTTATCGGTAATTTGTCTGAAAAAGTTACCAAGATAAACTGGCATATTGAGAACTGACTCAGCTTACAGGAGTTCAACCCTATTTTTAATTAATTTTTTGTTTTACATTTATTTTTAATCCAATTAATTTTGAGAAGTTTACTAAACCAGGTTTATATTTTGATTTTTCTAGTTTTGAGTAGAAAACATTTAGTCAAATAAATGGCAAAGAAGAAATCAATCAAGTTTTACTTACATGGAATTTTGTTCAGTTCATTCATGAACTTCTCTTTTAACTTAGAAAATGCATCTTCTTTTCCTCCTCCTCCTCCTCCTCCTCCTCCAGGACTGGCTGGTTCGGTGATGTTACTTGGAGGGGCTGATGCTACTGTGGTAGCTGGCGGTGCTGCCAGGGCCTCATGGTGACTTTCACTCACCATTTTAACCCCTGGTTAAGCTGTTGGAAGACACAAGAAAAACCCAAAATATTATGTTTAAATCATTGAAATGGATCTCTCATCAATAAAAGACTAAATAGGCAGAATATCACTTGGTGATCATGCTCACTCTGTTAAATACAACTGCATCAGCATATTGCTTCATGTTCTTCATAAAATATTTATTAGACAAGAGAGAAAAGTCTTTTGCAGGTTTAATTTCAGCCAGAATAATTTTATTGCTTAAAACTTCTTCTCCAATGGTGTTGCATTCTGAGTTGCTGAAGTTGAAACCCCAAAATTCCTGTAAATCTCTCATGCAGTTTTGCTCCTCAATTTTGAATGTATAAGGTAACTGGGTAATAACTGCTCCCCAAGTGCAAATTTCACAGCATATTTACAGGATTACTTTTCTACGAGACTTATAGTCATGTGGATCATAGCCAAAGTTTCTGTATAAAATAAATTCAATTATAAGGATATAATAAAACCACTTCAAGATTTCCTTTCAAAGTAATAACTTATTGTTTAAATGAGTTTTATATTAAACAGCAATTGATTTGCATACATTTTTATCTTCCCTAAGCAAAGTTAATTTTCCTTCCAGTTATTTCTTGTGACATTTGCTTCTGACAATATTCACTTAAATTACTCAGATGCCTCACTGGTGGATTCATGAAGCTATGACATCTGTAGGGCACCGAAATGCAGCCATGTTGAAATGCCTGACAGGCTGTTAAAAACATAAACACACATCAGCAGATTTTTAATTTCATCTTCTTAATGGGCATTTTGCGCAGCCTTTACTTGAGCATGCACTGCAAAGCAATGAATTTTGGGCCAGTGGGGTGAACTGAGACAACGTACACAAAGCAATTTGAATACCACAAGAAGGCTGGCTGAAAGGTTTATACTGGTTTTGAACACAGCATTCTGATTTTCTGGTGCATCCTAAATATCACTGATCTGAATAATCATTCTGCTTTCCTTCAGAACACCAGAGGGAAATGGTTTGAGAAATAACAAATGCTCATTATTGTTCTGAGCGTACAATTGCTCTCAGCCCCAAAGACATTTGGCCTTTAGCCTCTGGCTGAGAAGTTTAAACATCATCATAGGAAAAAAAAAAAGGAAACACATAAAAATTTCAAGAGCATAAGACTATCAGACAGCATGAAATATGATGAATCACAAGCTGTCCTGCTTTACGTGACTCTTTTCATGCATGTTGCTGGGAGTGCTCAAATAACTAAGTCAAGATGTGAACTGGCTTTTTGTCCTTCAATTTTGCTTCTACAAGTCCACAGTCATGAAAAAACCTGCAGGCACAGACCTGACTGCGGGCAAAATGAACCTTCTGAAACCACACTAACCATTTTTGTCACTAAACAGGGGTTTGCACATAAATGTAGTCTGGAACAGAAGCCATTCTTCAATACTGTCACCCAATGGAAAAGAATTTAAATAAACAGGAGGTTGGCTTCATTCTGAAGAAGCAATTTGGTGAATGTTTCGCAGCAATTTTAGTGATGCAGCTCGGAATGAAGTGGTATTCCCTGCCTGCCCATTGCTGTTGCCTTTGTCCTAACACAGTCATGTTGATGTTGACACAGAATATGTATATGACACAGCGCCATAAATATTTCATAACCATACAATCTTATCTATTTGCCTCTAACAACACGGGAGCAATTCGCTATCTAAAGCAGATCAAAGTTGATGGAAAGATTCCAGTTAATATCCACACATTTTGGCTCAAGTCCGAAGTCTGACAAGATTTCCCCACTTGTCCTTCAAAATACTCAGAAAAATCGTGTAGTGTATAATTTGGGTAGTAGGGGATAACATGCCAGCTATTCCAGACCAGAAGACTTTTTCCATATGCTCTGATGAATGGCAGACGCTACAAAGCAAAACATGCAGAGCCATCAGCTGTAAACATTAATGCTGTTTCATACTATAACATTCTGTTAATGAATGTCAGTTAAATCAAAAGGAAAGTTGTATGATATATCATTATTAACTCAAAATTACATTCCTTAATTATAATATATTGCTTAATTATTTCAGGCCTGGCAGGTGACTATTTTATTTTGTAATGGAAGGCAAAATTTGCAGTGCTGACTTACAGATAATTAAAAATTAAGGCAAATTTTAATTTATTTGCTTTGTTTTGGAGCTATATTCTGAAAATACCTTAGGAACACAAATTCACAGTGTTACACCTTTATTTATTTAAAAGCAGGAAAAGATACTAAAACAGAATATTCCCCTGAATCCAGGAACAAGCCACGGCAGAGTCCTAGTGCGGTTAGAGGTCACTGCATCTAATGAGGCATGCACAAATGCTTTGAGATTTCCTACAGAGCCTTTGACCTTTACACACCAATGACACTTGATATTTTAAATAGGTGTGAACAGGCTGACAAAGAATCTTGTCTCTGAAAAGGCTTTCTGCAGTAAGGACTTTTCTGAAAAACAGATGCCTACTTGCTTCTAGAGACAACATCTGATGGCTGATGTGTAATGATGCAGCTTTCCACAATAATGCTATAAACTCAGTGGTATTATTAGAGACTGCAGAGCACTGAACAATTTGATTTAAATTAGACTTTTACAAACAGAAAGGGGGTACCATAATGCTACAGTGCACTCCTGAAGGTAAAGATCTACAGCGTACTAACAGATTATCTCTCATTTATGAATTGGTAGTTGCAAGCAAAGATTTCTTACACGTTATAAACAGTGAAGTGGCACAAAATTCAATTATAAGTTCCAGGTCAGTATTCACTGCAGTGATGACAGTGCCAGGTATGACACGTTACATGTTTTATCTGCAACATACAGTACAATTTCATGTATGTGTTTCTATAAAACACAGCATCAATGGTATTCCCCAAGCATACTAATTCCTTGGAATACTGCAGCCCAACCATACAGGTGACACATAAGCATGATAAGACATGTAAAACAAACAGTGTGAATAAACGTGGAAAACTTGGAAGCAATGTTTGTCATCTCTAATCAGAAACAGTCAAGTGTTCATCGAAAATCCAGAGATGATGATTTGAACCCTTTAGAAGGTTAGAGTTTTAGAGCCTTACTGTTCCCCATGCAAGAAGAACTCTGATCAAAATGAATATCAGTTCAAACTTTGATATAATTTCTACATAATTTCCTCTGAAAATGAAGCATTTAGTAAAATCCAAATGCATTCTGGAGGTTTGTAAGAAAAATTAGTTTTCCTGATGAAGGTATGAAGAGTTGGTGTTGACTGCCTGCCTCAGTATGGTGGTATGGATCCAGTCCTGTTAGACAACATCTTTTAAGAGAGTACTAAAGTAGCAACTACTTTTAAGAGAGAGGAGTAAAGAAAAGGAGTTAAGACTTCAGATGGTTGCAGAGCATGGAGTAAACTCTGGAAATCACAGCTGAAAAAGCGTGTTCCAAGGGGCAACAACAGCCTGTCTCTGCAAACATTCTGGCATATCCAAAGCAAGAGGTGGACAACCTAGAGGAACTAATCCCATGGGAAATTTTTACTTGTTTTAAATATTTTTTGGAAAAGAAATCAAATAGAAAATTAATGCTAATATTGTGAGATGTTCATGCGCATTTACATGAAAGATGGAAAAAGAGCAAAACTTAGAGCAGTATATCATCTTCTGGCAAATCATGGGGAGATTTATCACAGACTTACTAAAACAAAAGTCCAAAGGGAGGCAAAGCAGATTTGTATGGTTTCTCTGTGGTTAAATTACAGCAGGTATATCATAGCAGCTGGGAAAGGACTTTGGGAATACTTAATCTCGTGAAACTGAAACTGTTGACATTTCTTCTGCATGGCAGATTCCAGACAATTTAATCAAGCTAATTCCTCTTGTTTCTCTGAATACAGACTGGGTGGAGTGAAACAGCAAATAGGTCAGACATACCACACTGTCCAAACCATCCCCTCCCTAAAAGAAATTTGCTGGAAAGTGTCATTTTATTTTAATCTCTTTTTTTCTTTTCCTAAACTAAAGGTTAAACCTAAATAAATTATTCAAAACATACAAAGATGGTGTTATTATGACTAATGGAATAAGTTTTCAGAAGTAATTGTCATCATTCTTTCAATGTTTAATGCTGTAACTGTGGTAGATCTGGTCACTGCACCTTGATAAGCCTGAAAAGTTGTAAATTGGGATCTAAATTGTTCAATAGTAGCTCCTGAACAGCTTATCTTTTCAGAAGATGTTCACCTCAGCAGTTAGATCCAATTTGGGATAAAACCACAAAATTTATCCAAGAAATTAAAAAAAATCATGTTGATGTCAATTGTGTCCCTCTGTCATTTTAGTGTACAGCTCCTGGGCACCACAAGAGAAAGTAAACTACAGGTTTTCAGAGCTGCTGTGTCCAGGGTACACATGCAGTGTTACCAGAGAAGGGTTTGATACCACACTGAAAATTTATCCTTTTCCATTAGACTGTTTTTGAGGAAATTAATTCATCATTAAGAAGGCTGGAACATTACCAGAATGTCTAAAGATATCCACAAGAAATGATCTCTTCCCAGATTTAAATATTCTGGGTTGTTAATAATAAATTTTTTACTCATTTATCTTCCTATTAATGAAATACGCTATCTTTCTAGCTTCAGTAATGGACATTTATTTTCAAAGACAAGCTCAGGGAAAGGACTGTCTTGGCTTTTTATAAAGATGGGTCTGTAAGTACATTTTCAGAAGAATGAAAGGTCATGGTAAAGATGTCATACCAGAACAGCCTTTTCACCACTACCACAAAGGCTTACAATGCAATCCAGATTTAGTACTGCTTTAGAGAAGGTACACTTAAGGCCCAACATTTCATGAGGAAAAAGTTGCTAATATCTCACCAATGTTTCATTGGCTTGACTAAATGAACAGGATAAAGGACCTAAATCTCTCTCTAAAAGCCCATGGCGACTTCATTACTATGCTTTTTTGTCATGTGCTTGCAACTGGTACTGGAGGAAGAAGGAGGAACACAGTGTTTCAGAAGAGGACCAAGAGATGGTGAGACTAGGGATGAGCCCACATCATGGATATGGGCTAACATGAGCCTGAGTTTAAGCAGGTGTCAGGGGAGGACAGCTGTCATATACCAAGCCAGGCAGAAGCATTCCAACTTCAAGGTAGCAAAGGAGCGATTGGAAGAAATGCCTCTTGAAAATTAGTAAAATATTTGTGGAGCCAACAGCTAGTTACACTGAGTTATCCACAGCACAGTCATGGAGCAGGCAACAAGTCTTCACATTATTGGATGTATGCTCGAATATCAGCCTCCAGATTTTTAGAAAACCAACTGAAAGATGCTAACTTGATGGCCAAATCCAAATCTATTTATTCATTTAACTTTTAAATTTCACTGTATAGCTAATAAAAGTAGAACTTATGTAAAACAAGCATGGACTAGTTCATACTACATAGGCTCTGTAACAATAAGCACACTACAAAGTAGAGTTTCATCCCTCAGTGTGTTTCAAAGCTGACTATGTAATGTCACAGGAAATGATCTGCCCAATGGACAGCAAACCATGTAAGTATTTTGGGAAGGATATGAACACTGAATATTGGAGAAAGACAAATTCCCCAGCACATGGCAAGATCTACAGCCTTCTCTTTCAGCTTCCTGGTCAGTCTTATTAAATATTACAGAACTGTTTAACATACAAGGCTCCAAAACATCTTATATTGCATAGCCTGTGAAAGAGAAACTTCAGCTTGCATTTTCAGAGAGAACTTCATAATCAGAATCATCTACGTTGGAAAAGATCATTAAGAGTTTAACCATTAACCTACATCTACCAAACCTATCGCCAAACCATGCTTCTAAGCTCCATGTCTACGTAACTTTTAAACATGCCCAAGGATGGTGATTCAACCAACTCCCTGGGCACCCTGCTCCAATGCCCGATGACCCTTTCACAGTCACAGATGTCATCTATGAACATACAATGACTGTGCATTTTATGGTACCTAGCTATGCAAACCGCTGATTTCAGACTCAGTCCTCCAGCTGTTGAAAGGACTGCTGTTAATTTAAATGTGAACAGCAAAGCTGTTCACTAGTTTCTTTGCAGCTAAAAGCAAATACATTTTTGGACTGCACTTAAAACTTCCTTCTGCAATGCTGAGGGGCACAACAGAGCCAAAGGAATCACAGCAAATGACAGAAACATAAAAATGAAGGGTGAAGAGCATTGAAGCAAGTCAGGAGTAGTGAGTCTCTTGCATAGATTCACTATATAAAATGCCTCTTTCCCTCTCTGAGTTCTGAAAATCTTATTTTGCCCCAAGTATATGATAAATCTTAGTCATGTATTTATTTTGATTTTTAGAGGTAATGGAGCTAGAGACAGCCATGTCTCTCTGGATGTCGACAGTGCTGTCACGTTTCAGCAGCACTGAGATTTCCAAACCCGTTAAAGCATCAGAGTATTCATAATTTAACCCTTCTGTCTTCTGCAAATCCATTTCAAGATCCTTAATAGCAGTTGTGAATAGGAATAAGGGGAAAAAAACAAACTATATAAATTTCCTCACACATGATAATTCTGTCACCTTTCATACTTGCATCTTGTTTCCTGAAGCTGTAATCTGCATTTTTTCCTCCCCTGGTATTGACTTCCAGACTTACTTTATACAACAAGGTAAGACAAAAGAATTAATATAAAAATTAGTGTTCAGCTGCATTTAAGCATGGAATTCTAATACAGTCCACAGAGAGCTCTTGCTGTTCCATAATTTGAAAGCAATCCTACAAATAACAATGCCTTTTATGTCAGCAAATTCCTTTCTATGTACATTGTATAAAATCAATTTATATTCACATATTTGTCCTACTGATGGCTCTAGTAAAGTGCCAGGTAGATTAAGTATAATGTGGTACAATTCATAAGGAACAACAAAACAGAAATTGTAAAATAACACGGAGAAATGCTATTGTTATTCTTATTTTGGTATCTGTAGGTCTCAGTTCTAAATTCACTACTTCCCCTTTATATTTTCCTTCTATTGAGATTTCCTACGTGTTCCAATTACTGCACTTAGTAACCATGGGGTTAGTAAAATTAATTAGGAACAAGCAGGATGGTACGTGCAGTAAGGCACCAAATATGGGGAGCTGAGATGTGGAATTCAGTGCTACCTCATAGACTACTGAAGGCTTAGGTTGTGAAATAATTGGCACCTCAGAGTGTGATTTTACTCTGACAAGTGGCTATAGAAAAATGGCACCTTCTTTCTGAAGATCTGCTCTCTATGTGTGTGTATTCAGTCATAGATGCTGAATTTAATGAGTGTCACATTCTAACTTCACCGTCAAGTGTTTTTTTTCTGTTACATTTGCAGTATCACAAAAGACTAGAAAACAAGAACACGCTAAGATTGTATTCCTCCACTGCATCATGAATGCAAACGTAAACAAAATTTCAAAGACAGTAGATTATGGCTTTGAGAATCCCCTGCAGGTAACACAGTTACAACTGAAGGCATAGGATTATATCCTTGTAGCCAAGCACGTGAAATTTGGGCAGCATTACTCGGTGGTAGGTGGGAGAAGGAAACAGCTCAGCTGGTTTATCATATCCTATGAAAAAAAATCACATGGCTGGCATTTAGAAAAAAGTAAACAGTTGGTATTTGGCATTACAGCTTTAAGATGCGTCACCCAAGGGTACTAATAGGCAACATACCTACATGTGAGTGAATTTTGTAGCTCAAGCTTTGCAAATTCTGTGCAATAAAAGATTCAGATGCATTTTAGCTTTAAAATTCTAAATGCTTTGTCACATCGCAATATTAGTCAGACACATGTAAAGTACCTGTGTGCACAGAAATATACCTCTGTGTATGTATGCATCACAAGTATATTCCTCTCATATGTGTATTAATGATATGCTACTACATTTGTTATAAGATGACTTAACCAAGCATTCAAGATTTCAGTCTCAATAAGTCAAACAATAGTGGTTTAAGTCCAATAAAGTTTTGTAAACAGATAGTGGGTTTGTGGGTAAATACACAATTTTCATACATTGTGGTATTGATAAAAAGATGTTTTTGGTGTTTTCTTCAGCTATACCATATCATATCATATCAATAATACATAATATCATATATCATATCATATATCATAGGTGGGGATCAGTCTCCTCCCAAGCCACTAGTGATAGGACAAGAGGAAATGGCCTTAAATTATTACAGGGGAGGTTTAGATTGGACATCAGGAAAAAATTCTTCACTGAAAGAGTGGTCAGGGATTGGAACAGGCTGTCCTGATGGTGTTCAAAAACCATGAAGATCTGGCACTTGAAAGCATGGTTTAGTGGGCAGGGTGGCATTGGGTTGACAGTTGGACTGGATGATCTTGGAGGTCTCTTCCAACCTCAGTGGTTCTATGATTCTGCAATATCATACCGTCACTCTGAAATTGGGAAGAACACTGCAATGCCAGGAACGTAAGCCAACGACTGTGACAGGTTCTGTTAATTTCAACTATGTGAAAATTACTATTTCATGAATGTCACCAGTCCAGGAAAGAAGAGCATGTGAGGTGCAGGAAGCATCTGCATTTAGATTTCTTTATTTAAAGATAAAAATGAAAGTTTTCTGATATTTATGTTTAATTACTGTATATACAATTTGAAGGCAATCTTATTAGTACACAGAAGAAAAATAGTGGAAATTGGAAGTAATTGTCCCATAATGGCTGATACTTTTTCCTCCCGTTGAGAATGATATGCCATCATCCATGATATGCCATCATCCCTGATTTCTGCACACAGCAGGAGGGAAAATTATCAATCAATTACATGAAAATTAATTCCTAACTTGTAATATTTTTCTACTGAAAAGAGGAAAAAAGGTCTTAATTTGAGATTAATAATCATGCATTCCCTACAGTATTTTAGAAAGTCATCTTTTTAAAAGATGTGCTTATGCACATCTGAAATGATTTTAACAACCAGTAATAATAAACTGAGTATGCAAAGTGTTAGTCTAAGCGCTACTGCTGTTAGTAAAACTACTTCTTGTGCTGAAATTGTTTCTGTAGATGAATAATTACAGCTTCAGTAATTCTGTGATTCTCTGTGATTCTGTGATTCACAGGAATGTTGTAGCCAACTCACAATACTAGAGAAAACAACTTCAGAAAAAAGAAAGAGGTAACAAACAGGGAAAAAAGAAAACTTACTGTGGATTCTTTTAAAAATAAAGTTCAGGACTGAATGATAGTTTAGAAATTTCCATAAATTTAAAATGTTCAGTATTTGCACATGGAAATGCTTAGTGTGGCCACATTCTCATCTCTTCTTTAAACCAGAAAAAGCTCACATGACATAGCTTTGAAATCATTTGGATAGAGCGCAAACCTTAGCCTAAGGTTATCTTCATTCAGTGAGTTCTCCCACCAGTGTATTTTGCATTCTACAATGTTGCTGCCTCCATTCGTGTTTATCTGAAAGTGAAGTGTTATCATCACTCAACTATTTTTTGAAAAAGGACTTGCTTGCCCACCTTCAGGAGACACAAACATCACCATGAAGAATGTTCTGGAGGCAGCTCACAGGAGAAGTGGATTTATGAGTCTCTCCTGCTCTTAGCATATCCTGCTGATTGGGCAGCTTTTCACTCAGCATGCTGGTTGCTGAGCTACCCATTCTGAGGTACTCACAACTTCTGGATAATATATAGGAAGCTTCGTCTAAAGCTATGATACAGCCCAAGGGTGCACAGAGTAGGGGTAATGATATGCACAGCATCAGGGATCCTCTTGGACACCACCCGGTTTCGCCATGCTTGTGTAAACAGGATGGCAAACGCAGTGTGGTGTCCTTGTATGAGCCTTCTGGGTCATAAATATTCCCTACTTCCCCACTTCTGGAAGTTCAGCACAGCGTTGATAGAAACCTGGTGGACTGAGCCAACTGAGAAGCCTGGGCTGAATTCTGAAAGCAGGTCACCTGAGTGCCTCATCTAGAATGGCAGGTAAAGTCCCAGAGCATCATGCCCTTTTAGACTGAGGGATGGATCTAACCTAAATTTGGACAACAGTCTGCAGTAGCATTCTGACTGAGGCAGTGATTGATAGACCATTCTGCCTCATTAGCCACTTACTGCTGCAGGAGGGCAACTAAGGTTAGTGCTATTGCCAAAACAACCTGGGGAGATAGAAATCCTACTTAATAGGCATGGCTGATTTATTGCTATTGCTGGTTTTTCCAGTTTTGTTCTGAGTGCTTCCTCCTTCTGCCCAGTACACTGCTCTTTGTTTTGGCTCAGTGCTTGTTGGGGAGAAAGTTCTGTTCATTGAAAGTCTGTAAGAAGGATAATGAATTTTTTTCAAGTTTGTGGATGGAAACTTGAGCAAATTTTACTTAACCTGCTGGTAATTAAACCTGGACCACCCTGAACACCTCAGTGGTTACAGAATGGCTTCAGTTTGTTTTTTAACCCAGTGCTATTGCAGTTAAACCTCTAGCTGTTAACACACCTTAGTGCACATTGCCACATACCCTACGTTTTTCTGCAGTTTTACCTGATTGAGCTAATTGTCCAACTGGGACATCAGAAGAAGGGCTGTGTGTATGCTAGGTGCTGTACAGTTAACATTCATGCAGAAAAACAACAGTTTGAAGTAAGCAAATGAACAATCAGGGAAACTAAGAGTTCTCCTTTGTATAGACAGCTTATTGATGTCATTAAAAATAAATCAGTTCTGTTCCAGATTTTCTTTTCCATGGATGATCATGTGTAATGGAATACTTCAGTGTGACAGTGCTTTTTTGCTTTGTTTGTTCAGTTTTCTTTTTCTCCCCTATTTTGTTTAGTGCTAAGCTCTTTAAACAATTATGGCATTCTAAAAATTTATGGGTCACAAACCCAAACTTGATAACCACATCCCATTTAAGAGTTGAAAATCTTTCTGGTCATACATACCTAGGAAAACAAGACTGTTGTCAGAGAGCACAGAGCAAAGACAATTAGTTCTGCATTCAGTTCTCACTTTTTTAGGTCATGATAGCTGATGCACAGCTATGCATCTTTATCAAACTTCCAGCTGAAAACAGTACCATTTTTCCTATTTTGTGACCTGATGAGTTGATTCATGGTTGATTGCGGAGCTTC
The DNA here is from genome assembly GCA_013397515.1 of Upupa epops. Taxonomy (NCBI): domain Eukaryota; kingdom Metazoa; phylum Chordata; class Aves; order Bucerotiformes; family Upupidae; genus Upupa; species Upupa epops. Next base: position 148,487 of record VZRI01004930.1, read on the forward strand.
AGCACTAGAGAGATACACATCCTCCAAGGTCCTGTTCTACTGCAACTTGGCTAGTAAACTCGGCCAACAAGGAGGATGATACAAGGAGGATGATTCATCGTCTTTACTGCTCCATTTTCTCAAGATAAAAAAGTGGTCATGACAGACAAGTGATAATTGTAATTTCATTTCCAGCCCCTGGTGTTTGTTTTTTACCCTCTCTAGTCTGTAAATCAAAGTGTATTTCTCTGGGAAAGGATGAGGATTCTGAACCAAAGCAGAAGCAGGATGCAGGGAGGTGAATGTGACCTTTAAGACCATTCCAGTACAAGTTTCTGCTTTGTGGCACAGGCATTTTGCCATCATGAAAGCATGTAACCACAGGACTGGAATAAAATTATAAACACCAGCACTACCTGCAAGAGCTTGGTCCTCAATAATGAATGTAGCACTAATTGTTAAAGAAATCCTCGGCTTCCTTTAAAACCTTGCAGCCAAGAGGTTTTCAGAGCTTATACCTACACTGTAAGGAGGAACACACAAAAGGATTCAACCTGCCTGATGAAATTGTTTGCTTTCTGTTTAGAAGAGAGTAATAAATAAGTTAGCATTTCAAAGTTCTGTGAAGAGAAAAGATAGTTGAAAGAAAGTACATGGATGCATTGTTCTGTACCACAGGCATTTGATGAGCTCCAGAAATCTCTTTGGAAAAGAAAAGATGTATTATAGTGTGTGAAAAGAAAGAATCTACAGTATCAGGCTGTTATCTAGTTGCTAAGGGCTGGTTCTTGAAAACAGAGCAGAACAGAATGGATATTTAAGCACTGTGAGGTAAAAGCAGAAAATTGGACTTAGAGCACAAGAGACATTCACAATGGAATGAAAGTGGATGCACTAAAATTTTAATAATGTGACAAGACAGAGATTATCATAAATATGAAGAGAAGAAAGTCAAAGTTATGCCTTCACTTCAACAAAGTCCTTGGAGAAAAAAAGGGGAATTAGCCCTGCTGGAATGTACATTTGCAAAGAAAAAAGAAAGATGAAAAGAAGAGTACCACTTCAAGGTCATTTTAATCCAAGCAGTAACTACTAAACCTTTAATTATAAGCCTGCAATTCTTTTCTGTTTATTACTAATTGCCAGCATAAAAAAGAACAAAAGCTTGAAACAACATAGTTCCGAACTTCATTCTGTTCATGTTTTTTGCTGCCAAAAATGAAATAGGATAATTTAAAATTGCTTAAACCTCGACAAAAGACTTTTTCTGCAAATGGAAAAATGCATTCTTGTAATTCTTTTCACACACACACACACATATACACACAGAGTCTCTTTCTCTCTCAGCAGCACTTTTTCTTTTCTTCTGCCCTTTACAAAGCCAACACTTTTAAGCTCACAGAGCACCTAAAGAACAAAAATCCAAGGTATATGCTTGTAACTTGGGAACAACTGCAGCTTCCTCATCCTACGCAGACAGAGTCTGACCTTGTTTGAAGAGTTTACCCAACCTTGAGCCTGGTAAAGAAGTAAAGCTCTGCTGAAAGTTCCTGTTGAAAAATGGGCTAATAGGGCATCTGTGCTTCAGACATTATCAGCTGCCACAGTAGGAGAGAGAAGCAACATTTATGGCAGTGATATTTGTTTCTAATCTACAAGCACAAGCACTGACTGGAATTTTCACCACCTTTCCAAGCATTTGAAAACAAAAATTGTTAGCTCTGTTAAATACCTTCTCTTTCTAAACCAACAGTCTTCAAATGCAAATTACAGTCACAGCTGCAAAGGAAATCTACTGCCAAAATACACCATTGGGAGAGAAGAAAATACAGTGGCAGCTGGCTGTCTCCAAAGAGAGAGAGTGTCATCTCTCTGAAACACTGTCAGCTCTCGTAGAAGAAATGCTAAAGAGCACAGAAATGCACGATCATCCAGGCACTGGCTGCTGGTGGATGCTGCTAATGGGAACAACTGGTGGTTTTAACAAGTACAAGAGGGGAAGGAGCAGGAAGGCTGAAGCACTGAGCTGCCTCTGCCTGCATGAAAGCTGAAACTTTAGTGAAAATTCTGTGTTTGCAGATTCTTGACTAAAGCTTGGTAATTGATTCACTAGCAATGGGTTATCCCCCATTCCAGTCCCAAGAGTTTATCACTGGCAGGGAACAGTGTAAGGAGTAAAATCCAGTGAGGTGATGTAGCCCCTTAAAGAGACTTAAGCAAGGAAGCAGTGAAGGCACAACACTTCAAGAAATGTGTGTCACCTGTGACAAGGAAATATCTCAACACAGCAGCCTTTTCTGCAGATAGAGTGGACTGGATTCAAAAAGGAGACCTACGAGGTGAGACAGTGCAGCTGACAAGAACTGCCCTACAGAACTAAGTCCTTTGTACAGAGCTCAGTTGAGAGGAACCCATCTACAACTTTACCACAAGAACACTGACACTGGCATCTCAAACTCTTGAAAGATTCTCATGAAGCCTTTACATTTCTACTTTTTTATATGGCATAATAAGAACAATCATACAACATATTTTATATATATACATATGCATACTTATATACACGTACACATATACATGTATGTATATGTATTTTACTGTGGCCTTTGCACTGTTTGAATCAAGACATTTTATAGCACAGCTATTTTCCAGCAGTTAGTATTAACAGCAGTAGTTTCTGCATCTAGGTGACATTGAAGAGAACAACACACACTTTGCCTTGTTACAAAACCAGTTGTAAGACAGCAGGAAAATAATGGATACCGGGGTCTTAGGAATCTGTATTCTGCTTACCAAGGGCAACTATTGCTTAGTATTTAGAGCAGCAGTTAGAAACATGACAGTTAGGTACATTTATTTCTCCATTTAATCCAGTCTGACAGGCAAAAGTGGTACAGGAGGTGAACTCTGCTTCTTTATGCTGAAGCCTGCTCACACTTCTTGTGACAAAATGGCTAAGTGACACCTGTGAGATGAAAATCTGGTCAATACTAAAACTTGTGAATTATGCTGAATCATAGAATGTATTGGGTTGTAAGGGACCTCCAAAGGTCATCTAGTCGATCACCCCTACACCAGCCAGGGACACCTCTAACTAGAATAGATTGCTCAGAGCTCCAGCAAGCCTGACCTTGAGTGACTCCAGGGATAGGGTCTCTACCACCTTTCTAGGCAACTAGTTACAGTCATCCACCAGCCTCAGATTAAAGAAAATTTTGCTAATTAAAGAAAATCTTGCCTAAATCTATGCCCTTGTGAATAGTTTTTCCTTGACCTTCTTTTAGACCCCTTTCAGGTATTGGAAGGTCACTATAAGGTCGCCTCAAACCTTATATTATTCCTTAGTAGCCTAAAAGACATCTAGGGTTACAATTTATTCCTGACATCTGCATATATAGTCTCAGTTTATGTTATAACAGGTATTCAAGTTTGGATAAACAGAACAAGTGCTCTGGTGCATTGCAGCAGCACCTACATGCAGGTGAGGTGATACACAAACATTCTCCTGGTCACCATCCGATATCCCAGCACAACCTGCATCACTGCCTGTTTCTTTTTAAGTAAATTACTTGAACCTGTTTTGATGGCTAAGTTTCTTATTATTATTTAGTGTTTTTAGCCTCTCATCTTCCCTTTGCTCTCGGTTGTTGTTTCACTTTCCTTTTCCTTATCCTGGTGTGTGACTCATGCTATCCCAAGAATAACATTTCTCTGCTTCGTTAACCACCTTCAGCATAACTCTTCAGATCCCTCCTCCAGACATTCTCTCTCCTGTTCTCTATTCTCTCTGCTCTTCTCAGTCTCTGTGTAATAATAGTAAGAGATTTTCAGAAGCAGAAAGTGCAGTTTAGACACTTCATTATCGTTCATGCCTTTGAAAAAGATCTCCCACACCTTCATAATTCTTTTGCAATGCAGCAAAACCCTTCCTTACTTTGAACTCCCCTTCCTCTCATCAGCTGTCCTCTCCTTCCTCTGTTCTGTTTATACTTATCCAACTGAGGCCATAGCTCTGCCAGCAGATCTCTGCAGTGTAGACATGTCAGCAGAACTTCTAAGGTATGCTGTTACCCTAATGGAAACAGTCTTTGTCAGCCTGCATTACCCAATTTCAGAAGATGGTGCAAACATGCCTCCTCTTCACACTCGTTCTACCTACACATGTGGGAATGGGTGAGAACAGTTAGACAAGGCTTCAGACAGCCCTTGATGCAAAGACTATCCTTTTGGAATAGTAAAAAGGCAACAAAAATTATTAATTACAGTGCAAAGTAAAAATTTGATAGAATGCATTTACAGATCCTGATAGTCGGTGTCTATTTAATGGGCTAAGGAAGCAGTTCAGTTTGCAATGTATAACTTCAACTCCTCTACATTTCATCAGAAGCAAGGAAATCTATTCAATTAGCAAGGCTGGAGTGAATAATAATAAATTATTATCAAGTCTTTATCATAAGTCACTAGAACATGGGACTGTTAAAGGATCTGTGCAAGAAACTGCATTATTATAACACAGAAAATAGAGGACCTTCACAGCAAACCTGTTCTTCTCACTGTGTATCACAGCCTAATGATGATGTACAAAATGTATTTGGCTATATTTAGGGGCCAACACTTCTACTTATAATGGAAACTAGTATTGAACAGGTAAAAAGGGGAACCTACCAGGAACAATTTTGAACTTTTGCTAATATAAACGTCTGCAAATCCTTTTGGATTTATATTTTAAGAGTTTCTTTGATTATGTTCTAGGCATGCACAGCTAAGGAACAGGCTGACAGAGTTTGGGCTGCTCAGCCGGGAGAAGAGGAGACCCGGGGAGGTCTTAGAGCGGGCTTCCCATACCTGAAGGGGACTACAGGAAAGCTAGGGAGGGGCTTGGAATGATAGGACCAGGGGGAATGGTTTCAAGCTGGAAGAGAGTAGGTTTAGACTTGATGCCTGGAGGAAATTCTTCACGATGAGGGTGGTGAGACACTGGAACAGGTTCCCCAAGGAGGCTGTAGCTGCCCCCTCCCTGGAAGTGTTCAAGGCCAGATTGGCTGGGGCCTTGAGCAACTTGGTCTGGTGCAGGGGTGTCCCTGCTCATGGCAGGGGAGTTGGAACTAGATGATCTTTAAGGTCCCTTCCAACCTGAACCATTCCATGAATCTATGGAACCTCTGTCTCCTGAGACATGAGAAAAAGTAAAAACAAGTCTTTTTCATAAAATGAGGGATATCAGATGGACCTTTTGGGAAGTGAATTGCAATGTGACCTAAACAGTCTTCTGAAGCACTCTTTTCTGAAACCAAGTCCACTACCCCTGGAAAATCATGAAGTTTCATTCCTTTGTGCACTTACCAAGCTGTCAGCAGTAAGGGGTTAGAGGTAATTTGACAATTACTCCACAATAAGCTAGTTTAGGATGCTTTGCATGCATATTTGAAGCATCAGAATCTAAACAGTGGCAGACATTACATACTGTAGAGAAGACTGAAAAGGGATCTTAATGTCTGTAAATATCTGAAGGGTGGATGTGATGTGGAAGGGGCCAGCCTCTTTTCTGTGGTACACAGCAACAGGACAAGAAATAACAGGTAAAAACTTGAACACAGAAGGTTCCACCTCAACATGAGAAGAAATTCTTTACTGTGAGGGTGACTGAGCCCTGGATCAGGCTGCCTAGAGAAGTTGTGGAGTCTCCTTCTCTGGAGACTTTCAAAAACATGCCTGAATGCAGTCCTGCGAGGTTTGACCTAGGTGATCCTGCTTTGGCAAGGGGGTTGGAATAGATGATATCTGAAAGTCCCTTCCAACCCTTAACATTTTATCATTCTATGATTTTGCTGGAGTGGTACTAATCTATATCAAGCTGGACAGAATAGAGGTTTAATCTAGTAAATCTCTATACATTTGTATACTCATAGCCACGAATCAGCACTTGTTCACATTCCAAGACCTACAACATTTCTGTTGCATAGTTTTTACATGGAGTATGAATCATGGTTAGGCTCTGTAAATAGTCATCCAACTCATCTTCATTTAATTATACTAAAATGGCTATAATGTTCAAGAAGCTCATAGGTTAAACTACCGAAATCACTTGTGATGTTAGCATAACATCAGTTCGTGCAGAACAAGGAGCAGGAATAGTAAGTTCTGTGGCTGTGTGCCAGAGTGAGGTGGATGAGGGGATTCCCAGAGCCAGGGAAAGCCTGGGGAGGAAAGGGAGACCTGCCACGGGCCAGCACCTCTTGCTGGCACAGTTGCTAGGCAATGGTGGGAGATTTAAATGCAAGGAAAGGGAAGCAGCCAGTCTGTGCAGACAAGAGCAATCACAGTAGTGACAGATGTTCCTTAACTGACATCCAAGATGAGAGCTGGAACCCTAACCACCTTAAGACTGAGTATGACTGTGGTGGTTCCTCTGTCTCTCCTCCAGGGTTATCTTCTTTCTATATTAAATCTCTACAATGCCTGTATAAAAACACATGCAGCATAGGGAATAAACAGGAAGAACTAGAGATCTGGATGCAAGGGTCATGATTTCATTGCAATTGGGAAGAAAAGCCCAACACCTGTTCTGCATTTTCTAATGATCTGGATGAGGAGTAAGTTTGCTGATGATACAAAACTGGGAGGATTGGCTAATACACCAGAAAGCTGTGCTGCCATTCAGAGTGATGTTGACAGACTGGAGAGCTCTGCAAAGATGAACCTAATGAAGTTCAACAAGAGTAAGTGTAGAGTCCTGCATGTGGGGAGGAGTAACACTATGTACCAGTACAGATTAGGGGATGTACTGCAGCCCCATGGAAAAGGACCTTGGAGTCCTGGTGGACAGTAAGCTATCCATGGGACAGCAATGTGCCCCTGTGGCCAAGAAAGCCAATGGTATCCTGGGGTGCTTCCAGAAAAGTGTATCCAGCTGGGCAAGAGTGGTTTTCCTTCCCCTCTATTCTGCCCTGGTGTGACAGCACCTGCAGTATCGTGCCCAGTTTTGGGCTCCCCAATTCAAAGGAACTGCTGGAAACAGTCCAAGGAGGGCTACAAGGATGATTAAAGGACCTGAACACCTCTCTTATGAGGAAAGGCTAAGAATGCTGGTGCTGTTTAGTCTGGAGAAGACTGAGAGGGAATCTGATTAATGTCTACAAATATTAGGATGGCTGTCAAGAGGAAGGGGTCAGACTTTTTTTTCAGTGGTGTCCTGTAATAGGACGAAAAGCAACAGGTATAAGTTAGAGCACATGAGGTTCCATCTGAACATCAGGAAAAGCTTTATCGTGAGAGTGATGGAACACTGAAATAGGCTGCCCAGAGGTTGTGGAATCTCCTTCCAAAACTCAGCTGCTCACATTCCTGTATGATCTGCCCTAGGTCAATCTGCTTTTGAGGGGAGGAGGGAAGGATGGGGGTTGGACTCCAGAGGTCCTTTCTACCCTCAACCATTCTGTGATTCTGTGAATAACTGCCTCTACTGTCCCATAGTAGTGAGTTGAATATTGCTTTTGAATACTGCTTTGAAATCACTGCATAGTGCCCAGTATATAGTCATGCTATCTACATGACTTTTTTTTGTATGTTCCTGCCTATCATCCCTTCCTTTAAGTGAAACTTGTCACTATTATTGCCTGGCACGGAATTTTTTGTTTTGATTTATTTTTATTGAGTAAGACATGGATATAAAGCAGAGGAAAAAGGAAGAGTTAATGTTTGAAAATAATCTCTTCACATTAACCACTCAATAATAATCATACTTGTTTTGAATGCCTGAAGGAAATATTTTCTGAGCACATCTCAAACTGTTGATTGTTGCAAATTTGTTGTTTTGGGTAGATCTGATTTTGCTCTTTAAAGAAAATAAACTGTAAGTAGTTAAAATGGGATCCTTCTTGCATGCAGCAATCACCATCCTTGTCTTGAAAAGACCTATGAGAACTGGGAGTGATAGCTAAGTAAATATTATCATTAATACACAGATTTTGTAAATGAGGAGAGCTCTGCGCCAGCAAACATCTGTTAATGAACTGGCTCAGTACAGAGAAGGTCAGTTTTGGACTAAGACAACTAATTTTTGGTAAAGAAAGGAGGCAGCTTCAGTTTTGTCATATTTGTTATGCTGCACAGCTTGTAAACTGCACAGCATGGATTTTTTGGTGGGCTCAGTTTCTAAGCACAGAAAAGAGACTTCTCTGTCATACTGTATAATCATTGAAAGAACAAGCTGGTGAATCACCTTCAGATGGTGAAGCTTATGAATTCCACAAGCTGTAGGCATTGGACATAGTTCAAAGATCTTACAAACTTCACAAGTTTATTAATTTTGTATTTTTCCCTTTGAAAACAGGAAAATACAATGTAAGACTTAAAGCTACCAAGAACAAGTCCAAAAGTGGTAATATTTGTTTGTAAATTCTCCTTTGGATATGCAGTTATGACATTTCTGTTTGTCCACCTCAAGATGTTTCAAAATTCAGAATAAATTCTACTCAGTAACTTTTTATGCGGCTATATCTAGGTTGCCCAGTATTTCAGTTAAATAAACATACTAGGTTTCACAACAGAGTATGTTAATTCTTTTTAATTGAGAAGTAAATCAAAATATTTGTTATACAGCATACTGCAAAACCTAGCACATAATGATTAGCAATGGGCTGTGGTATTTGATTTACATTTTAAAATCCTAATTAAAGTCATTCATTTGTAAAGACTTTAAATTTGCACATCTGTGAGAGCCAAAAGTTAATGAAAAATGTCTAACTTTACAAAAACTGCTAGCAGATTTTCACCTGCTAGCAAATCAAGTATATCCAGAAGAGTAGATATTGATATTACATATAGTATAAAAGCACTAGTAAAGGAGTTCCACTCTAAAATTTCTTTAAGTCTGCCCATTAATGTTTACATGAAGTTTTAAATCATGTTTTCTTTGTGTTTCTGAGGCACAGAACACAGATTATTCTGGGACACTTCACATATTTATTGAAGCAGCAGGAAAGAAAGAATATGCAATGATATTACAACTATCACAATCCCCAAACTGTAGGCAGCAAAATTGTCATTTTAGCTTATGTTTTGTATTTCCTGTCTCCCAAATGCTTAGAAAACTGCTTGGGATTTATGCAAGATATTTTCTCTCTCTAAAGACATATTAATAGAACCCTTTTCATTGTCTACATTCTAGTGGTCTCATATGATTTGAATCCCAAAATATCTAATCAGAAATCTTGATTTCTAATTCATCTTTGAAGTTTGGATGCATTTTTCATAAGTTCTAAAAATAAAGAGTTCTGTCTTCTGCAGTGGCATGTCATGCATATGTATAAAGGCACTGTGACAAAATTCCAAGGCATTTTAAGAAATGTAAATGGAAGGGAAAATATACGAGCAAAATATGATGCAGCATTTTAGCGTTTTACATACGTTAAGTCTCCGAATATATCAATACAATTAAGAGCAACCCAGTGACAATGCAGAAAAAATAGGGTCATGCACTGGAGTTACAGACTGGAGATTTAGAGGTACAGACTAAAAGTGAAGTTTCCTTTTTCTAGAATATGTCAGATTATTGCAGTGTGTGGATAAGCTTAAACAATGGTCAACCCAATACAAGAGGAAAGACTAAAGCTTAAGAAAGCTTCTGTAATTGAGAATGACTGACTCAGAGTTGTACAAGTTTATTTTGCTATTCCCATGTTAGAAGAACTCAGCCTAATTTTTGGTTGGTTTTTTTTTTTTTTTTTAAGAAAAAAGTAGTCAAATAATGTACAGGCTCCAAAATAACTTCAACTGGTAGAACTGAGCACCTCCCACATGCACAAGAAAAAAAGTGGAAAACTCCCCTGTGAAAATAGCTCAGAGGACATGAAATGGGTTAAATCCTGCTTTTGCAGACAGACTTTTACAATAAATGCTTCCCAGGAGACCTTCTATAAGAGATGATGCATATATGTGCAAACAAGCATCTTAGAAAAATGTTCTGCAATATTGTGTAAACAAATACAAGCTACCTACTTCTCAAAGAATATAGCAAGATTGCTCCTGAATCTCACTGTTCTCAAGGTGGGAAAGCTTCCTCTAATCTCCAGTCTAAGTTTATTCATGGCCTGATTTGTCTTTCAGCTTCAATAGTGTATTTTCCCCTGGCTAGTATTTAATATAATCAATATTTTTCAATATTCCTATTTGCCTTTTTGTTAGAGTGACAAGGACGTTGTTTTTGTTAAATTCATGCCATCCAGTCCCCTGGTCATCTTATTAGGTATTTTCCTGTTTTTCATCATTTTGCTCTTAACCTGGACACATCACACTAGTCCTAAGAGCTTCTGCTGTCCAAAGATGGATAGAGAAACAAAGCCTCAGAAGAAAGTAGCAGGCATGGATGGCACTGAACCTGTGATGACACAAGTAGGCCACTACAATTACTGTGAAATGTAATTTTGCCTTGTGCAGCTGCTACCTATGATCATCTTTATCCTCTCTTTGTTATGCACCTACATTTAAGTGCTATTTTAGGCCCTGCTTGCTGAACTCCCACCCAGTGTCTGCTCCTGGCACCTCAGGAGCTGGGCTTTGTGAAGTGTTACTAAGGTGCTGAAGAGCCAGAATAGAAAACAACCATTAAAAGCTGAAGACTATTTTCACTGCTTGAAGCAAAACATTTTTCTGACCTAAACACAGTTTTTCCTTTGATGACAAGTTTTATTTTATTAAAAAATAAAAGAAAGTTTGTTTAGGTTCGTACATGGAAGTAGATGTCACTGTAGAACTGTGTATGAGGTCTGGCAGTACACAGAAGTAGTCTCACATGATGCTTTTTCAGAGGTATCTGCTCTGACTAGGCAGAGAGATTCTTAACCACTGATCCCTTCTTGCACAGGAGAAGAAAGGAATGGTACACAAAAATTCTGAGAATACATGCGAAGTCAATCATGACTTGACTAAGGAATTGCTAAGCAGTGGAGCCTAATGCAATGTTGCAATATTCAGTGCATTCTTCTAGAACTCTTTTCCCACCATCTTCTGTTATTAGGTAATATTTATTGTAAGACTTGGGATAAGAAGATTGTGGAATGTAGCGAACAAACACTAGAAAAACCAAAAGCCAACTATTACCAACTTCTGGTAAGAAAACCAACTTATTACATAATAATGGGCATGGAATCAAAAATCAGTGAGTTTATAAAAAACCCAATGCTGTATCTCACAAAGCTAAATATTAACATTCAAACTCAGTATCTTTGACCTTAACTGATGTTTCAGATTGGGATTTCAGTCTACTGAAGTCAGTTTCTTCCTCTAACACCATCAGTATCAAGGGGAGAAAGAAGCATCTGGACTGAATTCAGATGCAGGTTCCATTCTCCTCTTTACAGGTGCTGCTTCTTCAGGACAGAATTAGCATCTGCCCACTCCTGTTCCTCCTACAGCAGAGGGAATTCAGTACTATGGCTGATGAGAAGCAGATAAATCTGCAGTGAATATGCTAAACTAAAACTGCCTATGATGGGAAGAAAAAGGAAATTCTGCAAGGGGCAAGTATCAAGGGATAAAGATGGAAGATAAAGCATTTAAAAAGTGCTACAGGTAGTAAAAGAGTCATGGAAGAAGGTGACAGACAGAGAGGTGTGATCATTCAGTGCAATTTGGGAGACAGAATGGAAAAACAAAAGAAGAACGAAATGAGAGAACATTCTAAGAGAAAAGGTGCTATATGGAAGAGGAAAATCAACACAACAGCAGAAGTTACAAGTCCTAAGAAAGGTCACAAGCAGGAAAGTAAAAAGTGCAAGGAATGAAGAAATAAAAATTACATGATGATAAGGCTGCCTCATGTGTTCCATGTGTTTTAATCAACGGCCTGTGAGCACATTGTAGAGATCTTTCAGTAAAAAGTGTTATCTCACCTTTATACCTCCTATCGCACAGTCCTGTTCAATATGCTGGCTTGTACAAGTAAATAGTGAAAGAAGGAGAAAGAGAAATCACAATTTTTGTTTACTTTTTGCCATTTTCAGGCAAAGGTAAGAACCACTGCACTGTGCATCTTAAACCTGTGCGAAGTCACAGAATGGACCATGGCATCACAATGAACATTTTTCCCCTCCCTGAGGTGCTGCAGATTTCCCCTTGGAAAAGAAAAAGAGCCAGGGAGGAAAGAAAGGCCATGAAAGGAGAAGGCAAGCTCCTTGCTGTCTAATGCCATGTACAAAGTCCCCATACAACACATTCGAAAGACAACAGCCCATTCCTTTAGGGGCTCCTTTGAATCTTTCTTGGAGCATCTTTCCATTTCCATCGACAGATGGTAGGCTAAACAGTCTTCTGCTGGCTTAGGTGAAGAGCCTTGTCTACCTCATGTATCTATGCAGACTTATTAATGAGGTGGTTGGTCACAGGCAGCCCAGGACTGGACTTACTTCACGGAATTTCAGTTCCAGCACTAACATCTGGTTCTTAAGTAGCAATGCTAATTATAAAGACTATCAAGGAAAACACTTTTGTTTCTTTCCACAGGTCACAAAAGAAATCACAGTAGGCAGCTAGCAAGAATGCAGGATTCAGTAGCGTCATGTGGTGACACTGGGAATAAGGTATTCAAGCTCACAGTGGTCTCCTATATACTTGCCTTGGTCTGCCATGGTTTCAGCTCACAGGCTCTAAACTAAACTCATCCTTCTCAGTGTGTCCCCAGTTTGCATGGTAACCTGAAGTGGCTTCAGGGCCTCATTTTTGGGAATTATCTTAGCATGGATGCAAACTGGCAGAAACAGGCCTTACACACATGTAGGCTAGGTAGAAAAAGCACCAAAAATGTGTCAGCTTGCTGCAGAAGTAGTAGAAGCAGTGAGAGTAGGACAGCTGTGAGGGATGGGTAGTTTTTCGCTTCCATTCAAGATACCTGCTCTGTCACAGAAATAGAGGGATTTTTGCTGCATTCTGTTCATTTGCTGATATGACCCTTGCAATCCACTTCTGGTCTGTGCCACCTATCCACAGAGCAATCCTGACCTAATCCACGCCTCTAGAAAACAAGCAGACTAGACTAGCTTATTTGGCACAAAGGTTTGTTTAAATACATCAAATTCTACAAAACAATTTGAAATAGGCTTTCATATTCTATTTATAAGTACAACTCCTTTCTGAATGCTTTTTGAATAATCTTCATTCTTCAGTCAGCCATTATCACACAATGTTACACCATTTTCTTTCTGAAACTACTACCCCAGTTTATAACAGCTAATAAAATACCAGTGCTGTACATGCTGCACAGCTTGTAATGGAGCTGTTTAAAAATTCCTTGATACAGAAGAGAGCTGACTATTGCATATATTGCTGCCATGATACCTTCAGTATTTTCTGCTATATGTCTCCCGTGAGTGCCAGAAGATGTTCTAAATGTAAAAATCTTGTCTACAGAATCTAAATGACTTTATGAAGCAAAGAAAACAACAATATAACGTGTTCAACAAAAAAAATCTCCCTCCCATTGCCACACTACTGTTTGTAACTACTGAATCAATTTGGAACAATCTTACCTGTGCCAGAACCCCCAAACTTCATGTTAACCATAGCAAACACTAGACCACATTTCAACTTAACAGGAAAGCAACAAAAATGTTGTACATTTTTTATTAAAAAAGAGCTTTCAGCTTCCTTATTATACAGCATCTTGATACAAATATATACGATTATGATTTCGGTATGTTGATAGATATACTTAAAGGTCCAGAAGAAACACACCCTCAATTTCTAAAACAAAAGGTCCAATCAAATCTAAAAGGAATGAAATGAGCATTAAATTCTATAGACATTGCTGTTTGGGTCCATTGAATATAATTGAAAACAAGAAATACCCTCCTTAAGATCATAAATAAATGCAGGTATTATGTAAGACATAGGACCATTAAAATTATGTATAAAAAATTAACTTACCACTTCGCTAGGATATTCTAGGTAGACTGCAACAGCATTGTAATTATCCCAGCTGGCCTTAGGTAAATCTTACTTATTGGCAGGCCCTGGAGACTTCCATCCAAGATCAACATAAGCTGACTGTTCATACAAAATGAAACCCAATGCGAGACTCTCTGAGTTGCTATTTTGTAAACACTTGTGAAAGAGAAAAACTATATTTGGAAAATCTACTTTGCATGAAGGTGAACTGGAAGCTATTATATGTGGAGATGATTGCTATTCTCTTATTCAACATGCTTACTGATGACATGTACTGTCCACAACAATTATTTTAAATTTTAAAAGTAATTAGAGTCAAAGCTTGAGCGGTGAAAAACATCTTAATGGTAACGTACAGAATGTACTCATTACACATCACAGCATCACAGAACCATCAACGTTGGAAAAAATCTTCAAGATTGCCAAGTTCAGCTGTCTGCCCTACAACTCCTAACCACTAAACCATCTCCTGGAACACCAGGTCTACCTGTCTTACAGTGACTGTAAATAAACACAAACATAATAAAAAAGCTGTAATAAAATTACAAACTGTAAAGAAATTCTAAGAGTATTTGAACATCTGCTATACAACTAACTTAAGGGGAAGAATGATTTAAAAGTAGTGGAAGATATCTCTAAAGATGTTAAAAGTTACAAAATTATAACTTTGATTATTTATGATAGATATTAGGTAGAATAAATGTGAAAGAGTAACTAATTATGCCATGGAGGGATTTTGGTCAAGCTAAGAACTATGTTGCTATGACACAGTAAGGAGCTTGGTAAATGCTTGCTACTTAAAGGCAGGAATGAAGACTACTTAGTGGAATATTACAGAGATTGAATACAGTGGAATGAAAACAATTCTGGTATAGAAAGGTAAAATTATGTGAATGTGAAAACTGTTAATGAATTCTATTAATTACATTTATTATACATACAGAAAATTACCTGAAAAATAGTAACTATAAATATAGGGCCCTATATAGTAGTCCGAATCCTATTACATTGCAACACTTCCTCTGTCGTGCTCCTTTTTAGCTTGTTTCATCAAACTGACCAAAAGTCCTTTTCACTTGAAAAAGGATAACAATTGTGTAAAGTTCAATAAAATTTTTAGCTGCCTATGTATTAAAACTGCAGAGCGAAGCTGTGGTCCTTAAGCCATAAATAAAGGATACAGGTCCACTGTGGAATAAGAAGAAACATACAAAGTTGCTGCAAAGTTGTTGCTGTGGCAGTAGTCAGCTTTGGATATTTGGTGTACAAAACAAAGGGCAGAGTGCTAAATAAAGAGTGATCCAGTGCTCTAGTCCAGTCACAGTCAGGAATTTGCTGGGTGAAAGGTGGTAGTCCAGTCACATTCAGGAATGTGCTGGGTGAAAGGTGGATAGTCCACTGTCTTCAGACTTTAGATAGACTTTAAGAGTCCATCTCATTCTATGAAGTTACTAAGTGCCACAAACCCAGCAGGATTTTGCCTGAGAAAAGATAATATTTCTGCATGTAGAAAAGTGACACCAGTTAAAGTGATGCCACCCCACTTAAAAACATACAGAACTACCTCATCTGCTTTAATGAGACTTTGATTTATAATTTAATTGTCTAAGAAAAAAGCTGAGCACATGGACTTCCTTTAACCTGTAGAGGTGATTATTCATTATTATAGAGAATGTTCTCTATTATTAACCTGGAAGATGCTGATACCTTATATGTAATCCATGCTGCTCAGTGAATGATTTTTTGCAGAAAATGTGGATTTTATTTCAAATGCAAATTTCTCTGAATATTGCATAGAAGTAATAAAGTTGTTAATACACAGAAAAAGATATTGAAATTAAATTAAATTTAAATTAAGTGGTTATTTGCAGACAATGTCTGCATAAAGCAGACATATCTGACACTGTCTTCACAGGTATTGAAAATAAAATAGTCTCAACTCTGAAGTGAAAAGAAACAGCTTTATAAGACACTGTGGTATAACTCACTGCAACAATGAACAGGGATGAGAAAGAGTAACTGTTTTTCTGTTTTAAGAGACTTCAAGCATGAAAAGTATCTTTAGCAAACCAGTATCAGCATGGATTTTCAGAGATTCTAAAAGGACACAAACCTCACTGAAGACAATGGGAGAGGAGGTACTCAGCAATTCAAAGTCAAGTTATTGAAAGCTTTTCTAACAACAGATTATTACAGCTTTCTTGATGCAGAACAACCTTATGACAAATGAACCCAATTTCTGAAACATCCAGTTTAACTTCTCGGACCTAGCCTCTTTAATCAAAGAGCTGTACACAATGTTCTGCAAGTCTGCTACCAGATCTGCAGGCTTCTTTGGAGGCTGACTATCCTCATGGTAGTGTTATTTTAGTCAGTAGATGGCATTAGCTGCCTCAGTGTCATTTTTCCTGTGCGATTTATCAAGAAGTGGGTCAGCAACAGCCTGTGGCTGTGTGTGTTCCCAGCAGGCTAACACAAAAAAAAAAGAAAGAAGATTTTGTTTTCTTTTGTTAATTACCCTTGCCATATTTTAGTTGTTTCACTGGACAATATAATTAGACAATAAGGAACCGATCCAACAGCAAGATGCATCTGCAGACAACGGTGTGGAAAGGAGGTAGGCTATCAGTGGCGTTTGTGTTCAGGCAGGAAATCCTGCTGCAGGTATTGCTCAGGATTATGGGTGCCTGGCAATGAGGCAGCGGGTATGGCAGAAATGTTCAAAGTCATGAGGGAAAGACAGCTAACACTGCTCTAACCCTCTTTTGACCCTTCTGTTCTACCTGACTCTTCTCTTAATGAAGAGGGGAACGCGTCAGATGTCAGAGATAGATCAACATGACTTCTATTGTGCAGACTGTTTATGTCTAGCAGTACTTACAAAGGATGCTTTTCAGTTATCTTCCTGATAAAACTTAGGCTTTAAAATATACACTGGTATATATATAGTAGACAAAAATCTTAATCCTTTATTATTCAAATATCCAGTGGGAATATTCAGACATTCCTCTGAAGTGATTCCAGCCCAAAGCTTGCAGTTAAACACCATTGAAATGTGTTTGTATGGGAGACCCACAATCTAAAACTGCCTAGCACTGAGCAGGAAGCAATTCTCTAGTCATGTAAAAATAGTACAGGCAGATTTTTTTTTTCCCCTGCCATATTGAGCTGAATTTGACAAACTTCAAAGCCCTTTTCAGCAAAGTTTGGAATACTTCCATTCCCTGCTCCCACAGAACATGAAACAGGGAAGTTTCACTGGGTTCCCCCCACCCCCACCATGCCCTTTCCACTCAGTTCTGGCTGTGGTAGCTCTGGGGTCTGGAAACATCTGTTTCTTCCTCGGTCCTCTCAGACCAGTGCACACATTCCTGCTGACTCTTTTCAATCTGCAGGTACTAGTTGTGGAACTTAAAATACAGCTTTATTCTGTGGGGAGGGCTTGGTTTTCTGGAGGGCATGAGGATGGCAGATAATACAACTAGCTAGCATTCACTGTATTATAGTACACACTAAAACCAGTATTGTCAAGAACAGTTCTTGACTTTGATACTTTGATGCTTTTCTTATACAGCTTACTGCATTTTTCTTATTTGTATTTTCAACGCAGTAATTCATAATAGGTATCTCACATTTGTAATTAGTGTATCCTTATAGAAATTTCAGGTGTTTATTTTGGCTGGACATCAGAAGTAGAGCAAACTTTCAATAAGGTATATAATGACTTTTCTGAGGAACATGTCTTTTCAAGCCACTTTGAATATGCATATCATATATTTTCCATTTGACACAAAGAATAATTTTCTATTGAAAGTACATTTGTTATCTTTCTTATGGATACATAGGACAAACAAATTTAGTCAAATGGCCATATGCCCAGGAAAATCAAGAAGTGACTACAGCAAAGTCCAGCTAGGCATAAGCAAAGACGTGTTGAAATTTGTCCTGTTTATTTCATACTGTAACATGTCAAACACCCAAACACCAAGCAAAACCAAGCTAGAGTACTTCTCAAATCGTTATAGGCAAGTAACAAAAAATTTAAAACTTTACAGTTTTTGCTATTCATAACCTCTATTTACCAAAATTCTTAACACTTTTTAAATTTCACCTTTACTTAAAACTCGCTGTTAGTAGGATTACCTGTTCCCAACACTCAGTGTTTTAAGTTCTCTTTTCTAACTCATTCATTTTCCTAACTCATTTCCTAACCAATTTATTGTTTTAAAGTAGGAGGAGTGGAAGAACAGTAAGACAAGAAAAGGAAAAAATTATCTCAGTTTTGTATGAGGGTAACTGAATCACAGGAAAATTAAAGAACTATGAATTATGGAAAAATATGGGAAAAATCTTACTCCCAAATTTCCCACGCCTATATCTTTACATAAAAATATTGCAAATACACTGTCATCCATAGCTGTTTAAGTGCCAATATAAAAGATAAAAAACAGTTATACTGGAAGAAAAAGTCAGAAGACAAAAATCAGTAGGACAGGGAAATGGACAAATATTAAAAATGCTGTCTCATGCCTTTTCCAAGCAAGCATTTTCCCTCTGCTTCACATTTCAATATCTCTTATGTTTCACTTTTCTATAATGCCTAGTAGTATAGCACAACATCTTCATATTTTGGAGGTAAACATGTGTTTAACATTTAAATGACACATTAACATACACCCAGATGGCTAGAACTGAAGGGAGCAATGCTGTCTTTTCCATAGCCAATCCTCCAGATAGTAATGTGGAACAGAGTAAAATGAGGATAAAAATTCCTTATGTGTACAACCCAGGATACTGTTTCATCAAGAGTTTGCTTCCAAGAATTAAAACATCCAGCAGTGGAAGCATGAGGCTTCTTGCCAACATAAATATGGCATCAGACTAGCAGGTTCACAACTTACAAACCTCATGCCCTAAAGACCACGAGAAATTATCGCTGAAATAAACTGAGAAAACAGAACCAGGATTCTTTAAGATTCTAAGACATCTTAGAATTTCTACCACATGCACAAAAGGAAATTACATCAGGATAATTATTTATTCTACAAAAGGGGAATTTGGCTTCAAGTTTGAATATATATTTTGTTCAACAGTGAAGGCAAACAATGACAATTTTGGTCCCTAAACACTGACTTGGCAGAAGCTGCCGTTCTTAAATTCAGTGACACTGAAAGCACAATAAAATAACTTTGCCTGAGAAACGCAAAACACAAAAAGAAGCGACCAAATTCTAAAGGGAAATGCAGAATTTGGAAAACCTCACAAGAGTGATAATTCTAGAAACAATTTTCAGGGTTGAAGCTTGTATTTCCTGTTTTGGAAGGAAAATTGGAAGGAATGACATTTCAAGGCAAGCAAGAAAATATCAAGCCATCTCAGATACCAATGCCTGTCTAAATAAAGACAGATAATAACCCATATATACTTCAGTCCCTGCACAACACAATGACAATAAAACCTCCACACACATTAGGACAAGAGAAGAGATGATTAGATAAAACAAGCATCCTGAGTCTTTTCAACACTGAAAACAGCCTCCCAGTAACTCTTCAAACATGTATTGGCAGTCATTAAAACAGATTAAAGGGTTTTTTTAATTGGCAGTCATTTCCAAATTTGCAATTTTTAATGACTTAAACATCTGCTGAAAATTTAGTGCTGAACATCCAGAATATTTCATATGATGAGCACATTAACATTACTAGGCTCTTCTAGATGTCATTGTAGACCTAGCCTGACAGATTTAACACTGGGGAGTCACCCCAAGAAGATTTGTGAAACAAAAACAAATTAGCAGACAAAGGCAAGCTTTTCAGGATGTCTGGTTATTTTCTACATGGAAGCAGGACAATAAGGTCAATTATCTATGTGACAGTATTTATTTTTTTGGCTTTGTCATTCATCCAGTTGCATCTCTTCAGCCAGGCCTAAGTGGTTAAGTCTGATCTAACCTTTTCTGCCAGCTGAATTTCAATCTTATTTCAGTATTTGCCATTCTGCAATAAGACTTGGCTTGAGTTGTACAGATAAACACCACAAATATTGACTTATATTTGGCATTTTCAGAGCTTCACAGTGTGATTCATCCAGAGTCTGTCATCCCGGAGCAATTGTGAACACCAAATAATATGTAGAAGGCACAGCTTAATGTAAATATCTAAAGAAATAAATTACTGGATTACATCTTACTCCAAAAACTCTCCCTAAATATAAAGTTAGCCTAACATTATTCTGAAATGTAACTATTTAGTAAAGAATGTATTTGTTCCAAAAAGTCATAATGCAGCTTTTCCCTTTATCACTTAGCTTAGTGCTGTATTGACCACCCCCTTACAAAAATACTGAAAGACTACTCTTATACTCTACAACACTTAGATTGGGTAAGATTGAATCCACAGAGATTCTCCTGCTATCTTTTCACGAGGTTGCATAAATACATTCAGAAAACAAATCATCCAGCAGTGACAATGCTAAGCTGGAACTCTGGATTCAGTTCTGCCACAGAAATGATCTGTCACTGAGAACTCAGCTGAACAAGAGTGTAACTAAAGGACTGACTTCCTAAGTATGTTTTCGTAGATGCTGAGTATCTTGATGCATCACAGTGTTGCAAGCTACTAAAATGACAGACCATGAGGATACTCCTGAATGACACACACACACACCCCATTTCATGCAGAGTTTCTGAAAAACTGGCACAAAGCTAAGATTAAGAAATGTCAAAGCTGTCATCATATAATTTCTCATTTGGAATATTAAGGAACACAGAAAGCCTAGCACAGGGATTCAAACTCTACGTGAAACTTGTTTTCAATTTGTGATCTATTGGAATAAATTTTCCAGTTTGTTGCCCTCCAAGGTCCCTGTCCAACTCTTGGCTGTTAATACAACTGCAATTGACAGCTGATCATTAACTGATTTTCCTTGTGCAATGAGTTTCCCTATTCTCCCAGTCATTTTGATAAGTCTGGTCTTTACTTGCTCTAATATGGATTTGTCTCCCTGGAAGAATGATGGCAAGAACTATATATAGCGGATTTTCACCGGTGTCTTTAAATTAACACATCTCCATTTTCTTTACTATCTTGCCCAGTAACTCGTAGAAGTCTTTCAGCATGCCACAGAAGCATGGCTAGTTACCCCTGACTTGTCACTTCCTTCTTTATTGTTTTCAAGTGATGAGAACACAGTGTAGAGATTATTTTATCCCTGGTTACCTATAATTCTGTACTTCTACACATTATATGATAGAATTGTTCAGGTTGGAAAAGACATTCAAAATCATGCAGTTTGACTATTAACCTAACTCTATGATGCTCACCTCTAACCTGTGTCCCTAAGCTCCATATCTAGACGACTTTTAAATATGTCCAGAGATAGAGACTGAACCATCTCCCTGGGCAGCCCGTTCCAATTCCTGATGACACTTTCAATCAAGCTTTTCCTAAAGTCTAACTTAAATTTCTCCTGGTGTAACTTGAGGCCATTTCCTCTTGTCCAATCACTCATTACTTTCTGAAAAGAGACCAACACCCACTATAAACACCTTTCAGGTAGTTGTAGACAGCAATAAGCTCTCCCATGAGCCTTATTTTCTTCAGCTAAACAGCCCCAGGTCCTTCTGCCAATCCCCATAAGCCTTGTCCTCCAGGCCTTTTGCAAACCTTGCTGCCCTCCTATTGGACTTATTCTTGCACCTCAGTGTCTTTCTTGTATTGAGGTGCTCAACACTGAACACATTACTTGAGGTGTGGCCTTGCCAGTGCTGAGAACAGGCGGACAATCACTTCCCTACTCCTGCTGGCTACACTATTTCTGATACAAGTTAGGATGCTATTGGCCTTCTTGGCTACCTGAGCACACTGCAGGCTCATATTTACCTGACTGTTGACCACTGGTTCCAGGTTTCTATCTGTTGAGCAGATTTCCAGCTACACTTCACCAAGAATGTAATATTGCAGGTTGTTGTGATCCAAGTGTGGGACATGACATTGTAGAAGCTCAAACAATTAGCCCCAACTCACTGTGCCACTCACCACCACTTTCTGGGTCCAGCTGTCCAGCACAGTACTTAGCTGAGCGTATGCCTGAGTCAAAGCCATGAGCAGCCAGATTTTCAATAATGATGCTGATCCTCAATTTAACCTCAACCCTTTTTCCTAGAGCATTCACTTTACAAGCAGCACAAACTTCTGAATACATAACAGAAGCAAATTTCTTAAGTTTTCTGACAATAACCACAATATTAAATAGCTGTAAATAAAGCCTATTATTGCACTGCTATCTACTGACAGCTTCTGTATACATTTACAGCATAACAATGTCTGTTTTAAAAAACTTGCTTTCTCAAGAAGAAAGTCCCCATTTCATTAAAAAGCATGGACAATTTTTCCCAGCATGTCTATATTTAGTAATTCTATGTGGTCTTCTGTTACCTCCATGCCACTAATTACAATTTCATAAAAATATCTTCTAGATCCATGGATATTACTGAGTTCAGACTCATGGTCTAACATTGCCCAAATCATCTTTTAACATGAAAGCAAGAAAACAATTTTTGTGTGTAATAAAGTGCCTCTTTCAGGCACACATTAAATCATAGATTTTTAAAACATCACTTTCTAAATCTAGGACATCCCTGAATTATTTACACTTCTTGAAAAAATACAGGCATTAGGAAATGAAAATAGGCATGATAAATCAAAAAGGAAACAAGATATACCCAAATAAGTAAGGATTTCTGAAAAATTATGGCAATTACCAATGTTCATTATTCAGATTATTTTAAACCAAATATGTACTTAATTTATTTTATTTTGCTTCTTAAAATGTTTTTTAACAAAGAAGCATAACAGAGAAAATAGCTAATCTTTAACTTTGCGTTTTCTGGGGAATTAATATTTCTCTTTAATAGAATTCTTCTGTCGGGCAGAAATATTGAGGAGGTGCTCAGCTGTGGAATTTATAGACTATATTGTTTCAAGTCTCAGCTGAACTGATACATCAGTTTGTCATATCAACATGTTTACTAAGGAGACGTGGTTGTGAAACACAACGGTAAATTGGTATTTTAAAATAGTTCAGTTTTCAAACTGACTGTCAAAGAACAAAACCTTAAGCAAACAATGTCATATTCAGAGCTGCTGCATGGCTCTCTGAGATGAATGGATGCTTTGGGTCCTCACCATTACTTCGAAGACTGCTTCTCATTTGAGTAAATTCTGCATACCTAGCTTTGAAAACTCAGAAAAGTCATCTTTCTTTAGGTAGCACATCATGAGTACAGAAAGTCTGAATCAGTGACACTTACGCAGATGTAATTTCACAGATTCATAGAATCACAGAATGCATTGGGTTGCAAGGGACCTTTAAAAGTCATCTAGTCCAACCTCCCTGCAGTGACTAGGGCCATCTTCAACTAGATCAGGTTGATCAGAGCTTCATCCACCCCCACCTTGAATGTCCCAAGGTATGGAGTCTCTATCACCTCTCTGGGCAACCTGTTGCAGTGTTTCACCATCTTCACTGTAAAAAACATCTTCCTTGTATGTAATCTAATTTTCCTCTTTTAGTTTAAAAGCAACACACCCCTTGTTTTGTCACAACAGGTCTGGCTGCCAAGTTCCTCCCTATCATTCCAGTAGACTTACTTTATATATTGAAAGGCTACAGTAAGGTCACCTTGGAGCCACCTTTTCTCCACGCTGAACAACCCCAACTTGTGCAGTCTATCCTCATAGGAGAGCTGTTCCATCCCTCTGATCTTTTCTGCGATCCTCCTTTAGACTTGTTCCAATAGGTTAATACCATTCTTGTGCTGAGGACCCCAGACCTAGGTATAGTCCTCCAGGTGGGGTCTCACCAGAGCACCTCCAACCTGCTGGTCACACTTCTTTTGATGCAACACAGGATGCAATTGGCTTTGTGGGCTGCAAGGGCACATTGTTGGCTCATGTCCAGCCTCTCACCCACCAGTACCAACAAGCCCTTCTCTGCAGGGCTGCTCTCCATCACATAATCACCAAGCCTGTACTGGTATCAGGATTGCCCTGACCCAAGTGTAGGACTGTACACTTGGCTTTATTAAGCCTGATGGGGTTCTTACTAGCCAACTTCTCCAAATTATCCAGGTCTCTCTGGATGACATCCTGTCCCTCTGGTTTATTGACTGCACCACTCAGTGTCATCTGGAAACTTGCTGACGGTGCACTCAATCCCACAGTCTATGTAACTGATGAAGGTGACTGGTCCCAGTACACACCCCTGAGGGACACCAATTGATACTGGTCTCCATCTGGGCATCGAACCGTTAAACATTATTCACTGGAGGTAACCACACAATAAATTTCATATCCACCCAATGGTCCACCCATCAAGTTCAACTAGAGAGATACAGATTTGATTTTGATATAGTAAACAGTAGCACGTGCAACTTGTAAAATACGTTAGATGTAGTTTGAATTGAAAACAGCATACATACATAAATAATACAGTTAGATGTTTTTGGCTATTAGTTTTATTATAACCTTATCCACTCACAACATTTCATATTAATTGCCAATATTGTTGATTTGTAGCAAGTCAATGTTTGTTTACACTTCTATAGAAATGCCTGAAAGACTCTCGTGAACAATTATATGCAATGGTGTTAATGTGGTATTAAGAACTGCCTATGGTGTAGTTGTCAGTAAATCACTTCACGTGAGCAGAATCTTGCAGTTATCTATTTAAAATATCAGTTTATGAGTTATTTAAGTGGAAAGTACATTTATGAGTTATTTAAGTGGAAAGAAAGTACATTTACATATCTTGTTTGTAGTGAGAAACTGCAAAACAGAATAATATTGACCTTACCCATCAAAGGCACTGAAACAAGAACATTCATGCCTCTGAGGACAAAAAATCTGTACCCTAAAAATATCTGGAATCTTTATTTAAAGCCAGTATGGAGGGCTCAGATGCAATCTCTCAAAGAGTAGCTGTGCAGATGGAGAGTGTTAGAGGATAAGGAAGGTATAGGGTGATGAAAGAAGGAGTTCTTTAGTACTTTACAGCTAAATGCTTTCTTTTGAGAGTCTCTTTCATAATCAACTTCTGTATCTTTTCATTATAAAAATTGTTTTACAAATCACTATTAGCACTTTTATGTCCAGCTCTGCAACCTTTCTTCCATAATATCATAATTTGTATGCAAAAAATAATGTGCTTGATTTAATATGCTTATCAGCCCTTGTACAAATCAATGCATACATATTTTCCATCAGCAGATGAGCTTAGTAATAGTAATTTAAAAATGGATACAAACTGTATGTCAAAGTAATCACTAAGGCATCATAAACTTTTTTTAATGCACGACAACATTTGTAGCCACGCAAGTGTGCTCAGGATGGAATTCCATAGCTTTTAACACAGCAATTTAAATCACAATGATTTTGACAGGGAAACTGAAATCTAATTACTACATAAACGGGGACCACCCCTCTTAAAGTACAACATACAAACTTCTTTAGAATCTTTCTTCACCAGAACAAATACAACAGAACAGACATTTACGGAGGAAGTCTGCAGCATCCATGATTACAAGGATTTCCACTGTTACCTTTGTGTGCCAGCAGCTTGCTAGCCAGAAAGATTTTAGTAAAGGAACACTAATTAAATGGACCAATCTTGTGTAAACTGTTCATGTAATCTGTTTTTCTACAGTAGAAACTAATGAGTTGAAGATAACAGCTATAGCACTGCACCAAGACACTGTTTCCACTTGCCTAGACCTTTGGAAATGCTTCTGAGGGAATTATTTCTTTAAATGGTCTTCATAGAGGGAAGCCTACAAGAAGCAGCATTTACTTTCATTGTTGGCGTTAGTGGCATGCAGGTTAAAAGCTGTACTTTTACGATAAGGTGTAATTCTTGCCCGCTAAGCTATGCTTAAGAATTGTTATTTAAAATGTTGTTCAGACACCTTACAATGCTTTGCCAAGACGCGTGTAATTTTACTTGGAAATATTTTATTTAAACATTTATGGACCTCATAAAATACTATGAACTTTTGCAATACATTTCAAATGCATGATAGTGACATCACTGGCAATCGTACTGTGTCCTGCCTCCTTGTAATGTAATTTTAACAATCCTTAGAAAGATCAGTATTTAACTAAACCTTTTAGGGGAACGAGGTCTTTAAGAGTGGGACTTGTCTCACAACTTTAGATACTAAGTCTGAACTAACAAGACAAGGAAGAAAGACAGATTGAAAAGACACACCTACAGAGGATACAATTTTATCTCATTTTTTAAATGCATTTATACGATGTCCAACTTTTACACATTTAAAATTAGGTAAGATGAATCCAACTTTTGGCAAGTTTATGAGGTGCCATGCATTGCATTGTAATGTGTTTTCCAGAAGGTAGAAGCCTCGGAAATAATCACAGAATGGTAAGGGTTGCAAGAGAGCTCTGGACATAATCTAGTCCAACCGCCACCTAGCAAAAACAGGATTACCTAGGGCAGGTCATACAGGAATGTGACCAGGTGAGTTTTTGAAGTCTCCACAGAAGGAGATTCCACAACCCATCTGGTCAGCCTGTTCCAGTGTTCTGTCATCCTCACAGTCAAATATTTTTTCTTGATGTTGTGGAGGAATTGCTGTGCTCCAACTTGTACCTGTT
>VZRI01004932.1:0-13427 GCA_013397515.1 Upupa epops
TCCCTTGCAATCCCTAGTGATTCAATGAAAAGGAGGCTGACGCAGCTGGTAGAACAACTCGCGAATGTTCTTTCTCTCTCTCCCTCTCATATACCACCTAACAACTCACTCAGCTCTGATTTCAGCTTTTGCTTTCTGGTTCACAGCAAGCATCTGTGCTTGCCCTGCTGACACATGCGTGACCCAGTATTTGTCACTGTTAGTAACTTACCTTGCACAGAGCTGCTTGTCTTTGCTGACTGGTGTGATAAGGAAGCGAGGACATCAGCCGGGATGAATCATCCTTGTATGAGCTGTCTTTTGTTTGCTCAGTCCTACTTCCTACTGCTAGGCAGTCACTGTAGAATTAAACGTATCCTTCTACACAGTAGGCAGACTATTGCAGCAACAAGCCAAAGACCAAAGAGGACATTAGAAGGTAGTCTTCACACTCACCAACCATACCTTTCTCCCAGAAACAGCCAAGAGAAAGGTCAAAACCTGTGCCCCAGCCTGGGGGTGAGAGGTTCCCATGCCCATTTCTAACAGTTTTAAGCTTATTTCCTGGTTTTGAAGAACTGCAGATTTAATAATACACCACACCAAGTTAAACCACAAGAAGAGTGCAAGGTCAACAAATAACCTGGAGAATTTATATGGCACAGGGAATTAAGTATTCTAGTTACTCAGTAACTTGCAAAATCCAGGGCATCATCAACTCCTGTGAAAGGAATTTTACGAAGGCATTAGAAAGTCTCCTTGCACTACATACAAATGACCCCTGCTCCAACCATCCCAGGTGAGAATGAGAATAAAACGTTACAGTTCACACAAACAAGATGCACAGCCATGCTCAGTTCATTGGTTATCTCAAGTGGTTTTATTTTATTCAGAACGACACCTGAGAAAAGGCTGGCTAGCACTGAAGGTTATCATTAAGGCTTGTTACATGTTCTAGCAAAATGGAGCTATTTAAACTACCACCGTTCCTCACCACGAAACTCCAATTACACCACCAGCTTCTGTAACATACTTGGAAGTCTGAAAGCCATTTTGGTAAGACTCACTCAAGAGATGTCAAGAGACAGACACCAAACTTCCTCTTTGTGATCAAGGTAGTGATTTATGACATCATTTAGGAAAACACACATTTTCACAGTTGTCTTCTACAACAGAGCTCTTACGTCTCTAGTTGCCTATTAGAATTGTAACAAATGCAACCACTTGGAAGTTTAAAGTTTGAGGACTAGCAACGTGATGCATGTGAAAACAGTAAGAGATTCCAGATTTTCATGTGTACTAACCAGTACAAGGAGCTGACGAGAAACTCTGAAATACCTGCTTTTATTTCTCTTGCCATTCTGCAACCTCTGGAGAAGCAGCTCAAGGCAAGCAGGTAGTAAAGGGCTGGAGTAGCTGTTTCTTACAAAAAAAAAAATTCAACCAAACCAAACGACCACCAGAAGAAAAGAAGGGTCAGACCACTAAAGCCCTATGCAAAGCTTCTGAAACCTGAGAAACAGTGTTACAGCCACCTAGGTTTAAGGACACAAAAAAGGCATCACTCATAAGCAAAAAGCAAAGGACAAGAGGGCTAAAACTGGATGGTGCCAACAGGCACTTCTTTTCCAGAAGCAGCCTGGACACTTCATGAGGCACCAAAGCAGGTTAGACTAAAAAGAGAACCCATACTAAAATTCGTGTCTGGACACACAGTCTTTAGCTTTTAAAGTTGTCTTACCCAAACTCAAAATAGTTCACAAATGTTAACTATGCAGTAAGAGAAAGATTGGCTGCACCTTAAGTGCCTCTTGTATCACCAGGTGGTGGAAGCCTCAGAGACAGAGCAGTTAGTGACAACAGCAGCAAAATTGCTCCAAAGCATAAATTACAACCTCCTCTCCATCCTATAACAAAACCAGTCAAATACACCGGCAAAACTGCTTGGAAACCAGAGCTGGAAACTTATGCTCTGCTCTATTTTCTGCAAAGAGGGTGGCTCAGCTAATCCACAGCTAATGCCTAAACTCAGGCAGTTTACAACAGAGTACTTAATTCAGAAATCTGAGGGCAACAATGCTGTATAGAGCAAGGCCTTGAACAAATCACCAGGACTTCTGTAGGTAAGTCTGACACAGCATGAATCAAGCACAGCCTGCAAACCAAAGATGGAACTTCCTGATCATAAGCTAGCACCTGCCCTATAAAAGGAAGCTGCTATGGACTATGAACAAAGTATCAAGATACCATTAACAGTTCAGTCTCACACTAAGTTGGCTCCAGGCATTCGTCTGAAATCAAAAGATTGCCCACTCTTAAGAATTCTCTCCTGGCTAGAGATTTTCCATTGTAAAGCATGTTTTCAGACTTAAACTGGTATTTGCCAAAATGTATTGTCAAAGGAAAGCAAAATCTGATGCATTCTCCTCCATCTCCATTTAAAATTAATCCTTTATTTCAGTCATTTTAAGCAGAAACCTCTCACAGCAGCAGCTGGGGTAAGCAGGCTGTTACACCGTTACATTCAGTTACAGAGATGCGTCTCACTCCATACAAGTGGAAGCAGAATGTGTGTTTGTAGTGGTTTTTCACCCCTTGGGCAAAAACATCAAGGAAAAATTCTTAAAAGTCTTGTGTGCCAAGTGCATCATTCTGCACTCTGCATCAGGAGGCCATCTAGCAACACAGTACATCTTGCTCGTGGAACACAGGGTGAATTAAATTGTTGTGTCATGACAAACCTTACCTGACACAAAAGCACATTCTATTTACTTGAGGAGTCCAGCTGTTCAGTGAAAACCAGCTATATTCAGTGCTACCATAGGTGGGGGTCCTTAATTGCACAAAGGGATAGAGTACTACTTACTGGATTATTTTAAGTGGAAAGTTAAAACTTAACTTAGGACTACACTCATACCTTAAAATATCTGAGGCACAAGTATGTGTGTGTACTTGTTTTATTCATTTGTCTTGGGATACCAGACGTATTTCTACTTCAGGCAATTTAACAAAGTTGTTGACCTTGTTTTGAAACATCCACTGATCCATTTTTCATTCAATGGCAATATCCAATGATAAAAGGAACATAAAAACAAACATGCACACAATTGTACAGTTTTCATAGATGTCTATTTCATTGTTTGTGGGTAGCGCATTAAACAGTTAAATACATTTAAATAATGTTTAAGTGACTGCACTAATGCAGAATTTTAGCTAGATGGGTAACCAATTCAACTAGAAACCAGCTACCAAGGAACTGTCTAAGTACTTCAAATACAGCTCTTGTGCTAGGTCACCTTCTTGGAAAAAAAAAAGCCTGCTGGTCACATTGGAAATACATTTTAAGGCCAAATTCTTCTGATATCCCTTCTCTTCAGCAGTTTCTTCACCTTTTTAAGCCTCCAGTTCCAGGCCAAGACCAAGTTTATGTCCACCAGCATTGATGCTCTTTCCATCTATCAGGGCAGACAGCGTAAGCTTCACACCTGCAACGTTTTTAAACAGCACGTTTACACATACAATCAGAGCAGCTTTTGTGAACACAACCACCATGATTACAAGTCCCACTTGTAGCTCTTTTTGTGGATGTCTTATTACAAAGCAGACATACAAAGCCTCTAAATTATTAAAGACACAAGAGCTTTTCTACATTAAGGTGTGCAAAGAAGGAAGAAATCTATGCACAGAAAGACATTTGCACCAATGGAGAGATGGAACAAAGTTGCAATTTTTACTGGTTTTCAAATGTAGAGCTAATCAACAGTAATACAACACTAACAGGTGTTCTCATTTCAGCAGAACATGAAGTGTTCTGGAGGACTTTTTCCTAAATAGAAACAGCAGGAAGTATGTTCCTCTGATGATTAATCACCATTTTAAGACCTGCTACCACTTAATAAGATTTGAGAAATCTAAAAATACTAAAAGACTAAATAAAATTTCAAAATAATAAATACTAAAGTAAAAATTAAAAAAAAATGCTTTGTACATCCTAAAACTAAGCCAACAGTGCTGTCCTAACTGAGGAACAATGTACAAATACTATTAGATAAAACAGAATCTGCCTTGTTTAGATAAAGGTTTGATGCACAACATGTGTGACTACGCAACATCTACTTTGCCCTCAAGAAAACACTACTCCAAAGAAGGGAAATATAAATGCATGTACATTAAAAATGCATAAAAGATACGTATGTGGCAACATGCATGGGATAACCCTTACCTGGTCTCAGGGTCTGGGTGTAACCCACTCCAACTAGACTAGAATTGTTCACTTTTGCCTGAAAAAAAACCAAAAACAATTCAAATGCTGTAACTTATCAGTTCTTTGTTGGCATTCAGAAGTTAGAATAACTATGGCAACATTGCCATTATCAACTCAACCAAGTTTTGCTGCTTCTTTCAAGATCTCTGCGTTTACTGAATTCTCCATCCCAGCTATGCCTTTGTCTCCCAACTTGCAGCTGAATAAACAATTTATTTAAGAGTGACAGAACTGTTGTTTGGCAGATGAACTCCCCTGTTTTGCTCATTTCAAAAGGCCACAGCAATGTACCACCTCAGTCACCCAAAACAAGCCACTTCAGAAGAATTCTCCACGTTCAGATTATTACAAAAGAACTAGTATCTTGCAGGTCCAACACATCAAGCAGAAAACAATTCATAATATCATGAACAGTATGAACAAAATGTATGAACAGTATCAACACCCTCTACAGAATAACTGCAGTGGTCAAGTTTCAATTCTAACTGAGTAATACACAGAAAACTTTTCTGCCTATCACTTTTTTATCCAGTATTGCCAGAACGCTTTCCACAAAAACATGAGAGCGCTCCTAACAAAACTAGTTTTAAAAAAAACCTCTGTTTTAAAAAAAACTTCTTAACAGAACTAGACACAAAGGGGGTTTTGTTTCAATTTTAATTAACTACAACACACCCTCCCTCTCTATAGTAGCTCATTTGACCATCAGACTTTAAGACATACTGCCATATGCAACATTACAGACTTTAAAACACTGGTAGTTTAACTATTGGATCGTAACTCACGTAAGACTTTCTGACCTGTTCTTATTTTGTACTGCAATGCAGATTTGGAGAAGCTAAAAACACTTTGTGCTTTTCATAACCCATACTTACAGAGATGGAAGCAGTGGAATCCAGCTTGTATTTTGCTGCAATGCCAAAGCGAGTGCTGTTGCTACCTGCTGTCCAAGCCAGGTTTACAGCAGTTTCAAGACTGTCACTCACTTTCTGGTAAATTGACCCACCAAATTCTGAACCATCATTGCTGCAAAAATTAAGAAAAAAGTTAAGTTTCCTACAGTTACACAATCCTACTTTAAAAAAAAAACCAAACCAAACTAACAAAAACTTAACATTTTTACTCCAATGAGAATTCCAGAAGTTTGAGAAGTTTCACACTTTTTGTCGGAAGGAGAAATGAACAAAGGCTTCAGGGGAAAATGAAACTGCAATAATTTATGGGGAAAAAAGATACTTCAGAGTGCTAGTGTGAGCTAATTCTCACACTTATGGTGTAATTCCAGATCACCTCATTACAAAACTAATAGGCATTCTAAACACTTATGATATTCCTAAAAAATTGGATGACCTTTTTAAAATGCCTGTCACAATGGTTGACCAAAATGGAATTCTTACAACCCAGACTACAAAGTGTTTTGTAGCTTCCTGCCATATCCCTCAAATTCCATAAAACCACACAAACACAACCCTCTTCCTGTCCTGCAAAAAGAAAAACTTCTACCCTAAAATTCAACTAAGTTATTTCCCGACTGCACACACCAGAATACCACCAGTTTTCATTAACTTAGGTTAAAAACACCATGTTCTTCAACAGGTTTCTAACAGTTTACTCTGAAGAACATTCAGGGTCTAAAGTCAGTAAGCCTGAAGAAAGTTCACAAACTTCAGCTGCACTCTTCATCTCAGACAGGCAAAAAGAAAAACATACTCAAAAGTCCAACAGCAAAGCTCTAGCATTTCTCCAGAAATTACTGGCCTACTTAAGTAGTGCAATGCTTAATTACTACCTCTTACAGATACTGCCCTTAAATTACAGGCAGATACAAGTCAATATAATTGAAAAGCTGGAAAAAGCATTATGATCAGCCCTGCATAACTGAACTGTTGCAATTCAAATTTGGAGGGGCTTCACTATTTACAAATCTGTAGCATGTACCGTAAATGCTAACAAAATCACAGTCACTGTTTCAAAGAAGAGAGACACAAAGTAACATTAACATTTATTTAGTTTTCTAGTGAAAAAAGCCTCCCCACTTAACTGCCTTGCAAGCTTGTACTCCTGACTAGGAGGAGAGGCAGAGAAAGACTGCTACTGTAACTCTGAACACAATTTTGAGTACTTACACATTAGTGTGCAATTGGAAGTCTCCAGTCTTGTAACCCACAGAGAAGTTATTTCTTGTCAATTTTGATTTGGCACTATCAAAAGTCATCTGATAACCAGCAAGCCAGCCTTCATAACCAAAGACAGCTGAACCATGGATTGCAGGTCCAGCAAAATCGAAGTCAACATCACAACCTAGGTTTAGGCATTCACGTTTATAAGCTGACTTAATTTTTCCACTTTTCTTTCTGAAACAGAGAAAATATCTTCAGACAAGGCCTAATCTTCCTCAATAAACCGCTGCATTTGAATTACATGACTACACAATGTATAAGCCCAGGAACATGCCTCCACGAGACTGGGCCAAAGCACAGAGAGCCCACCAAGAAAGCACAGGGCTACCACAAACAGCATATTGTGATGAATGTATAGGAATTTTATACCTTACACAATCCTCCCAGTATTTCTATCCCGGTATACAAACTAAATGTGGTCTTGATAAATATCCAGTGCTAATGCTCTGTAGAATGTGATGCTATAGAGCAGAAGCCCTTAGCATTGGGATGTAAATTTGGATCAACAGCAAAACATACAAACATGTCTGTCAATGCAAGAGTCCAAATAAACATTTGTTGACAACTAATGTTGCTATCTCCTAAAAAGGTAAAACAGTTAACAATTCTTACCCTGTATTTGGTGAGAAAGTGGTATCAAAGGTCAACTTCAAGCCTTTGGCAATCTAATTGAATGGGGAGAAGACACAAAGCTATAAATTAAGTTCTCCTAGTTAGACAAAACAAATACAACCTCTCCTAATCTACTACCTGATCTTCAATGGCAATTTCTGTTCCCAGAGTGTTATCTGTGTTCCATTTTTCTGTAAAAGTCAGCCCATATTCAGCCCACTTGTATTTGGTCTCCAAGCTCCCATTCACTTTTCCAGTGTCTGTGTTCGATGAACCAGATGTTGTGAATTCCTAGAAAGGAGAACATCCATGTTACACACAAAGTACATGTGATCCTAAAAGCATTACACAGTGCCAAGAGGCTTTCTTTATCAAATAATAAGATCTTGTAATTCTATGCATCTCCTTATTAAATCAGGTAATCCCTGAGGTTTTTTTTGTACCACTATTCAAAAACTGAAGGCAACATCCAGCAGAAGTCTGTGTTGAAAATAAATGTTAAGCGACTTTTTCCACTGAAATATTACTGTCCTTATGATTTTAGAAGTTTAAATAATAAATTTTTAAAAACATAAATAAAAATTTTGGTCTTCAACTTCCCACAGATTGCCTCCTCACATTCACCTCTTCCAGAAGGAAACAGATTTGACATCCCAAGGCCTGAAGCATTTGTATTTTCACAGGCCACGATCTACTAACATTTATTTGTATCATGCTAGTGAAACAATAAACTATCCACAGTTGTATAATTCTAGTAAAGTCTCTTTCTTGGCAAACGTCAGGGAATATATAATTTCAAGTTCAAATACCTTCAGATTTAACTTTCTGCTTTATGCTATTCCTCCTACACAGGGTATATCTGACTGCAATCATCATGGTAATAGCTTCAGGAGCAACAAATTTTCACATTCTCTTATCTCTCCTTTAAAATATCTGCAGTACATACAGGCCAGCACTTTCTCCTCTTGGGAAGGATGGCTTGTAAACGATATGAGATTCACATGAAAGCTTGGATTTTTCAGGAAGTTTTATCAGTATTACTGGTAGTCCTCAAAAGAAAAAAGCTATAATAAGAACAACTAAATCTATAACATGGCTCCTGAAAACCGTGCTTCGGACATCTAGAAAAAACACAGTATATAACCCACACACCTTGTTTCTAAACAGCCAGTTACACTGTTAAAGCTTCCAGCTCCAGGCCACAATGGCAGGGAGAACAAACAACTTTTTAATTTGCAAAGTCTGCTTTAGAAAAAATTTGCAGGAAGAATTAGCTTCATGACCAAGACATCTTGCACAGAACATGACTACAACACTTCAATACTTTTAAAGACGAGCCAAAGATGCAGTGTCCTAATTCACTGACAAGTACTTCACATGAGCTTCAAGACAAGAGAAACTTAAATACCCTGTGATGCTCTTTGATGTAAGAAATAAATTGTGTGTACCATGACATATTAAAATATTTCAAAATTCTGTCTTTTTGTTCACCTTCAGACACAAGAACAACTATAAGCCTCTTTATTTTAGGAAGATTACCTAAAGATGTTATATCCCTGTTGCATTCAGAATAAAGTCAAATCTTCAAGGGCTTTTGAAGCTACTTTGCACCAAAAGTTAACATTTGTATAGGAACCTATAAACTACTGAACAGCATCTGGAAGGTGTCATTCTTAATTCAGTATCAGAACATATCCAGAAAACAAAATAGAGTGAAAAGGCATTTAAACTCACCACTCCACTTGCAGATTTTGTTTTCACATCCAGTTTCACCAAACCAAAACCTTAACAAACAGAAGACAAAGTTACACCAACAGGCTTTAAATTAAGACCACACATATCCATCAGGAAGCTTGTTTTACAAGCAGTCTCAGCAGCACCATATATATATATATAAAACAATTTTTTTTATAACCACAGATGCCACAGCAGAAGCCACTCCAGAACAAGCCAGGAGGTTCTGTTCCATGATGAACACAGAAATAGGAAGTGGGGAGTAGCTTCAAGGTTGCATACTGCGAATTTAATTCCCAAACAATGACTTCCAAGAGTAAACTTAGCAACAGACAAAATACATTCTTTTCTGTTCCTGGGAGGGCATCAGCTTGATAGTCAAAAACTGTAACAGTGAACACACTGTGAAATAAGCAGCTCTTAGAAAAGTTAATTTTACATGTGTTACCAATTCAGTTAGCCTCTGAGCTGTGCAACAGTTTGGTTGGAAAACGCACCAGGTGCATTCCCACAGACCAGAAACAGCACTGTACATCAGTAAGATAGAACAGATTTCACATCAGAACTGACCACTAAAAGCTCTCAATCATCTGTTACTTGATGGCAATCAAATGAAAATAACATGCCTTCCCCCTCCCCAGGAACACAAGCACTCAAACTTACAGCATCTTAAAAAAATAATTTCTGTACCATAAATATCCTGTTTTATAAAAGGGACCATTCTTACCATATCCTTTATTGAAGATATCTCTGGCAGATTTGCCAAGATCTACGTATGATGGAGGAATCGCCATTGGAGCTGAAAGGTTAATGGGCTAATTAATAGTGAACCTTTTACCATTGTGCACACACAAAAAATGCTACCACAACTCACAGATTCTTATACAAATA
The DNA here is from genome assembly GCA_013397515.1 of Upupa epops. Classification (NCBI taxonomy): domain Eukaryota; kingdom Metazoa; phylum Chordata; class Aves; order Bucerotiformes; family Upupidae; genus Upupa; species Upupa epops. The sequence goes on from VZRI01004932.1 coordinate 9,661, forward strand.
CAGTTAACAGACACGTGACTCAGTTACAGTATTCTGTGAAATACCTACAGATACTCAGCAGTGGCGACTGTGAACACTGAATGATATTTTCTGGACTTAGGTTAATCTGCCTGTAGAGATGAGGCATTATGAGATCACCTAGTTCCTAATTTTTCGAGTAGATTTCTGCATTAACAGAAATAAAGTAATAGCCCATATTTTCAGAGCTGGCAGTTATCATCAAAGCCCAGGTAACTGGAATTTTGAAAAACTATAGTGCAGCCAGATAGTTCCTCAAGTTCAACCATGGAAAATTTCACAGATGCTCATGAAAATTACCTGGAAGCACCTACAAGGTTTTATTTCTGAAATACAGACAGAGAACACATCTGGTTTGCGACATCATTCGCTCTGTATTTTAAAATGGTAGATATCAAATTCAAAAGGAAGTATCTAAAGCTGATAACTAGTAATCAGTCCAACAAAGTTCCTCCCTCCAGGTAACTCACAAGAATTTAAGTCTGGGGGGCTATCTTGGTAGCTTACAAGGAATACAGTGAGTGCTGTGTCAGTTCTTTCCAAGTCCCTTTCCTAGACAAGCCTCTGGCAATCTCACTGCTAAAGAATCTGTCATTCAAGACTAGCTGTGACTCAGCCTCCCTGGGCAATGGACTTACAGCAGCCAAAGTAAGGTCTTACACAGGTCTGCGTGATTCTGCTCCCTGTCAACACACTCCACCCACACCTTCCTTCAGGGACTGCTTTCCCATGATTTCAAAAGCAAAAGGCTAGCATTACAGAGGCATGATATTTTTAAGGTTTCAAATACAGAGAGCAGCACATTTCAGAGCTGTGTATGAAAAGCAGTTTATTTCAACTCCTTCCATGCAGTGAAAGAGAGGAAAAAAGAGGCGATGGGACACCTACAATGGATCTAACCTTAGACAAGCACCATAATGTGGCTAAACACAAGCAAGCAAACATCTCTTTTCAAACTGACAGGTCACATTCACTTTGCAGAGAAAGTGAGATTAACGTAATTGATTAATTTGTCCTTGTCTAGGGCTTTTTCTGACATTTAATGGAAAAATCTCTTCAGGACCTCAAAAATAACATGGGCAGTAATCTCACATGTTAACTTTCAACAGAAAGCAAAAAAAAACAATTTCCATTTTTATACAGTGCTTTTAACCAATATTTAGAATTTTCAACACCTGGCTATAGAACAGAGATCAGCAGAAGACAAGCTGTAAGACCTTAAATGTACTCAATAGTAAAGGGTGGGTTTTTTAACTCTCAAACACCTCCTTTCTGTCTACTCATGACCTTATCTACATAAAGGGAAAACTTTCCTGGAGCAACCAGTTCCGAAAAATGTCATTTATAGGATCATTCCACAAAGTAGACTGCAGTTTCAGAACAGCATCCACAATAAAAAACATGCTAACAAACACAAAATAAACCACATACAGTCTAATTATATGAATTGCTACTAATTAAAAAAATTAAACATGAAGTTTTTCAGAGTAACTTGCTCCACCTCCCTGAACCGTAAGATAACTTCAACCTCCTCTGACCAAAAACATTCAAATTTACAGTTTAATAACAAAAAAAATTTAAATATCCCTTATTAAGGAGTCCTAAACTCCGCATCAAGTCACTATAGCAAGATACCCATCAGTTGCTAAAGAACTTAAAACATGACTAGTTTTACACAGAGTTAAATTAAGCTGTTTCTTAAAAAACAAACCAACCATAAAGACATGGGAATTACCTGAGAACATTAAAATCTTAAAAAGGTTTGAGAAAATATAAAGTTTTATAGCAGAACAGATACTGATTGCAAAAGAAAAGATTTTAAGTGGTTCCTATTATTTACTCAATTAAAAGGAAGCAGGTCATAGACCAAATTATTAGGTCTCACTTCTAACTAGCAGCTTCAGAAGAGTAATTATTTCCAGTTTTAAAGTTGTTGTACTAGCCTTTAGCACAGACAAGCTTTTACAATACAAATACATGAGGTTTGGCTTCTGTTTTCAACCTTCCCAATCAGACTAGACAGCCACCACACACTAGAGATTCATACTAAGCAGTAATGTACTGAGAAGTTCACAAACCCTGTGTCCAAATTCAGAGGATCACTACAGAACAAAAGGACAATGCTGCTTTATCAGCCTAGTGAAGCAGCATGGGAATTTCAAGGAAGCCAAACAGTATTTGTCAAATATTCCAGCCTACAGATACAGGTTTTATGATAAAAAGTACAAATGCAGTACAACTGTCATACTCTGTTCCAATCACATACTAACAGAGGATGGCAAAAAGGGAAAGTAAGAGTTAATTAGAGACTACACTCATCACCCAAATAAGCCAGTGCCCTCACCAGAATGCTGGTTAAAAGAAAATAGCACCATAAAAGAAAAATCACATAAAGCATTCAGGTATCCTCCAATGTTGGAAAGTTAGCACGGCGTGCAAATTCAGAAAGAATTTTCCTTAACTCTATTCTCAAGCATCTTTCACTTAAGAAGTGACTCAAGTATTTAACAATATTCCCTCATTTCAAAAACAGACCTACTTGAATCAAGTGGAAGCTCCACCCTGAACTTTGTTTCATGTTACTAAAATAAACCTGTTTAATTAATCTACTACTCGTGAGCCACAAACATGTTTTCTTCTCACCTACGAAGAAAAAAACCATCCTAGCAACACAAAAACTTACTATTGTTATCAGAATTATTACATCACACTGTTCCTCGAGGTACAATTTCAAAACTTTCTCAAACCCTACAATTAAAAGGATGCCGTTATAATGATTTCTAACAATTTCTGGATGTCAGGATATCGAAGATCAGAACAGATGCTAGACCAGATTGTAATAAAAAAACCCAAAATACTCAAGTAATTTAAAAAAAAACCCCAAAACAACAGCAATAACTGCACTGAAACTGCAGTCTAGTAGTGCACACTGGTTTATTTTTTTTTTTTACATATTAAGTTAAAATTACACTGGAGACACCACTGACTCATACTGCTAATAAAGCTTGAAAATCCCCCAGGGAGCCCAGGCCCCTCATTATCACCCTTGTTCGACTCCTTCCCCACTTACTTCTCGGAAGTGGACGAGCTATTTTAGGCGCCGTAGCTCGAACAGTTTAGGGGGTCTGGGGAGAAGGGAAAGAATTAAAAAGATCCGTCAGTTAACTGCGTCTTCAGCAGCCGAAAGCGGGATGAGCGGCGCCTCCAGGAAAGATGGGTAGCGTAAGGGAAACTGCGGGTGCGAGAACCAGACCAGGAGGGCCATGGAGTGCGGTAGCACAACCCTCCCGGAAAAGGCCCGGGCGGCGGCTCCCAGCGCCAGTTTTCCCCTCCACCCGGGGAGGCCGCTGCCGTCAGCCCCAGCCAGGCCTCGGCCCGGCCTCCGCCAGGGCGAGCAGCGCCCGCACAAGGTGAAGTCCTCCGCACGCCATCTTGTGCAGCCCAGCCTGACCCCTCCGCCCCTTATGTAACCGCGGAACGGTCCGCTCGAGACCGCATGCCGGGGAGAGTGCGGGAACATGGGGGAAGTCGACGAGCACAGTGCGTGCAGAGAACACCTCGTGTCGCCTCCTCCCTCCCTGCTATTAACCCAAGCGCTGTACGAGGCGCCCCTGGCCCCGCTCACCGCCCTCTGACCACAGGCGGGCGCACCCCACAAGTCTCCCGACTCCCACGCGAGCTGTCGCGACCTGGCCCACACCTGCCTGGAGCGGGAGAGCCGCGGCGCGGGCGAGTCTCGCCGTGCGGAG
>VZRI01004932.1:13828-24836 GCA_013397515.1 Upupa epops
GGCGGGTTTGAGCAGCGGCGAAAAGATTGGCGAGCCCAGCGCTGCCCGGGGCCGGCTGGGCGGAGGTCGTAGAGGCAGCGGCTTTTCCATTTCTGGAGGTCCCGCCTGAGGAGCGAGTGCGTGTTCGGCTCTGCGTAGGAGTCAGGGCCGAAACGGACTCTGGGCAGCGCTTGCAGGAGGATACGTGTCCAGAGCCGTTATGTCCGAGGCAAGGGCCCAGCTGCCTCAGCCCGGCCGCAGCGAGGAGCAGCCATGGGCACCAGTTGTGTGGCAGTGGCGATGTCGGCGTTGGCCTAGACGACCCTTGTTGGGGGAAGCCCTTGTTGTCAGGGACCCACAGAGGTGTTCCCCATAGTGTCCAGCCTCAGTGTAGCACTGGGTTGATAGCACCGTGCCTGGCACCCTTCTTCAGGGCTGCTTTTCTCTCCAGCTTCCTTGGCTCTTTGAAACCCCAACATATTACATCCAGCCTGCTCTGCTGTTGTGACCACAGACCCCACAGAGCACAGCAAAACCCAGCAGTGTGGCTTGTGCCGTGGCAGATCTAACAGCCGAGGCTTAATCCAGCAAGATGTGCTGGATCTTTCAGACAAGCGTCACAGGCTCAATTGCTGAAGGTCCGTTTTGGCTGTCATGTCATCTCCCATCAGAAGGCATTCCCCATGCTGCGATGGAGGATGGCTTATCTTAGGTGGGATAAGCTGTAACTCTTAGGAAGCTTCTTTAGACAGTGCTGTCCTAATAATGAATCAGAGCTCTTGGAGAAAATGGTTCAACAGCTCTTCTGCAGCAGTCGCTGCACAACAGGCATCAGAGTCTCAGTGCTAGGCCAGTGAGCTGCTGCATATGTCTTTTTAGAAAGTCATCGTTCTGCCCTACTTACCTGCATTATGACATGATCAAAATCCCTCAAGTAAAAATTAAGTACAGATATACTTAGTTAGTATGAAAAACACATATTATCATCTGTTGTGGTTTGAATTTGAGCAGGTTCTTTATGCTGATGGAATTGGGCCATTACTATGGCAACGTGTGATAAGCAGCTTGGAATTTCATTTCTCAGTTTTCATTGAGACTGAACTCTGCTTCCTGTTTCTGGTTTCCTGCTTCTAGTTACATCTTTCCTGGTGTTTGTTTGGAGAGGAGCATGTGCCATTGCACTGGATGCAGCAGCCATCTTGCTCTTAGAATGTAGGGTATGGAGAAGGTGGGAGTCTTGGAACCTCAGAGGTCAGTGGAGGAAAAGTTTTCTTGCTGAATACATTTTTCCCCATTTGTGGCCTGTAGGGATTGATGTGCTGGAAATGGAAGACTGGCTTTAAGGCACATGGAACAGGAAATTATCTTTAAAAGAACCACTGGCTCTGAGTGCAGGAAACCCAGACTGAACTGCAGACACCATATTCCCCCAAAGAAAAGGACTGTTGGAGGTTTGTTCCCCCTGAGGATGTGGAGTTAGTGTCTTGGCGCAGTTATGTAAGAATGTATTAATTTCTTTATGTCTTCGTGTGGGGTTTTTATGTTGTATGAATTAAATGTGTCTAGGTTTTTTTTTTTCTCAAATTGAACCAGTCTTTCTTTTTGCCTATGATTTTTAAAATTAATTGGCTAATCTCATCTTGGACCTGACCAACACAGGTGTCAAGATGGCCAGAAGCTGAGAAATACCCTTGACAATATCCAGCACTACCAATTTACTGGAACACATGGTACAACATTAATTTTCCTGGTTATTAAAAAGAGAGCAGCAGATTAGCAGCAAGGACCAATGTAATGCTAGTCAGCACCTTCTAGTTATATCAAAAGATAAGCAACTTTGCATGTCAGTCAAATACTTTCACATCAGAAGACCTAACAGGTTAGTACATATCATTTAACTAAGATAGCTTGGCATTCCACAGAGGGATATGTATTGAATCAAGAAGGAAAACCATAGTCAGATAGAGTACACTGCAGTAGGAAAACTACTGTGTCTTACGGTGCATGGGAACACACATTAGGAACATAGGTCTGCTAAGACTAGTTGATCATTATTTAAAAGGCACGCATTTATTATTCATACCCATAGTATAAATCCATTATGAATAAAAGTTCACTTACTTAAATGGGACATAAGGTTTTTGCCTTTTTTGTTTTAAAGATTGAAGTTTCAGTCATAGTTTGGCTTTATTTTCAGGAGTTCCGGTTAGTAATTACTGCCCCACCCTGAGCATAAAAATCAATGAATCACCTACTTTGTGAGACAATGCAGATACATAATCTGAGACTGGCAACAGCACACGAACTCCTCTGCACTAACATTCCAGGCTTCTGTCATGACAGCTTCTGCCTGCCAGCCTCCGCATTCCTCACTCTCATAAAACCACACGTGATTCCTCAGAGCATTTCTGCTAAAGCGTGGATCACCAAGAAAGTCACACGTGCAGCCCTGCAGTAGCAACCCATTTAAATAATTCTGGGCCTTTCTTCTCATATGGACACACCTCCTGTGCAGGTGCACTCACTCTAAATATGCTGGTTTCCACTGGAACTAAGCAGCTGTCCTTTATTGTGCCACTTGCAGATTAACTTATCATCAGCCATGTGTATGCATAACTGACATTACAGACTCCTGTGTTTTACTGCTGCTGCTTGGAAAAAAACCCCACACATCACTACACAAGCCTACTACTAAACACTGCTAACGACTATAACAAAAAGAGACAAAGTGCTACAGTACCTACCAGTGTCCATCAAACACCTTAAATCATTTTATTTTAACTTCTAGCACAAGCTTGAAGTCATTTTCCTTCCAGATTCAAAGTTGAAGATCCAGTGGAGAAGAAATCCTAGCAGAAGTCTGGCAAAGAACAACTAAGTAAATTACAACTCCTCATTCTAATACAAAGTGACCTATGGCATATAGCAGAGATTATGTAGGCAGCAGAGAAAGGATGGAAAATAGTTGAAGACAGCAGGAAACAAATTCACGACAAGGAAAACAAAAGGTTTTTTACACCAAAGGAGTAATTACCTGCTACAAAAAGCTAAAGGTTTATATGGGCTTCAGGGGAGACTAAGAAGGTTTGTGGAAAAGAAATCCCATGAAGATTACTAATTCAACCATTACATGCATCCGTATGGCCTCTTTGGAGTCAGGAAATCCCTGAGCTGCAGTATCATTCAAGTTACCTTGTCCTTACACTATTTTTGTTTAAGGCATTGCCTAAGTCATTGCTTAATTTGTCATCTCAGAGTAGCATTAAGCTAGCCAATCCTTTTGTTAAGATACTGAACAATCAATTTATGCAAAGCAAGAAAGGTCTAAGAAAGGAACCACATAGGCCCATACTGTCAGGATCCTTTAGGCTGACAGACACTTTTCTTTTTTCTAAGCAGTTTTAAGCAGCCTTCTTTCAGCTTGCCTTGAACAACTAGGAGGAAGTTTAAGTGAAAGCAGGTTTTAGGATGTATTTAACAGGCTTACACAGAAGCGAACACAATCTGATACGTACACATACATATATACACACACACATATATAAAATCCTTTAGGTCAGAGGAACACCAGTAAAGATGAGCCTATGATTTTAGACCTGAGAAGATAAACTGAAGGCAAATTTGAGAAAGCCAACAAGAGAACAGACTCGTTATGCAGGCCCTACTAAAGCTAGTGGAGACACAGAACACCTTACAGATACGTAGCTAATGTAAAGCTTATCACCCATAACCCTGCAGCCAAAGCAAAGTAAAAATCCAGTTCTTCTTGTGGCCTATGAAGACACTGCACATTCTTTTAGTACATGTTCAATGCTAAAGCATCCTATTCCCAAATAAACAGTAAGAAGGATGTGTAAATGCTTCTCTTAAAGAGCAAGGGAAACTGAAATGAAAACCAGCCCATACAGAATCACAGAATCACATAATTATTGATATTTGATTATAATCACAGAAGAGCCATACTTTTTCCTTCTTTGATCATCTTTGGTTGACCAGAAATTATTTTCCTTCATTTTTCTTTCTGTTACACTTTCCATTGCCTCAGGTTTTATTTTTGTATCCTAAGTAGCTCAAGGAATAAGCAACTTTTTAACAATGTGAGCTGAAAGTTTCCTCACAGCTTAGAATTAGTTAATTAATACAGTTCATTCCTTGAAGGAGACACCTGCTGGAAAGGCACTCAATAATCCAATGCTGATTTGTAAGCAAAACATGACTATTCATGCAAAACTTAGTGAGAAACTCAGATATGCCCAGTGTGCCTAAAATCACCTACGTGGAGCAATAGGTTTGAGTGACTGGTACGACAATTGTCATTTGAAGTAAAGAGGAGAATAACTATGAATTTTCATTTTACTCCTGGCATTTCTGGTTACGGTGCAGACTGTAGCAGTTATTGTGTCAAGTGAATGCATGGCACTTAGTTTTAGAGGTTACAAATTTTTCAGTTATCTCAAGTTTTTTCACAAGGAGTTGAATAAGGATAACACGCCTCAGAGCGTTTTATACCAAACAAATTACACTGCAAAGCAAGAGGCCTCTGAAACTTTTCTCACCTAGCTGAAAACAATTGCCTCTGTGAAACTTTGCTTCTTTTGTTGAAAAGCTTGAGGGTCCTGATGAGTGACACTTGTACACATGATGGGCTGAATGATGTTTTTGGCGCCTGGTCTCCGAGGCATTAATCTACTCCAGGGTTAAGCTTAAATTCTGTAAATAACACAGTGAAGGTGGGGAACAAAGCAATGCTGAGCCCAGGAGAAAGAACAACATCCACACAGCTGTGCTCAAACCACTGTATCTTATGTACTGTGATCAGAAGTGCTAACAGGTAGGTGGGGGAGAGAAAATGGGTGACAGTTTGCCACCAAGCAAGTCCTTCTCTAAAAAAAAAAATATGCTTCCCTGGCATTACAACCTTTAACACTATGTATAGGGTGTCCTTATTATGCTCACCACATTTCTATGATCATCTTTGCTGTAAACTCCTTAGGTTTTGCAGCTCCAAACCTCAAAGCACCTTGACAATAACAGCACATGTTGTTGACCATTTTATTTTTGATGGACTGAGTTTTCTTCTTCAACAAATAAGCAATGTTAAAATCTTAGTATCTGCTCTCATTCCAAGATACACTTTGATCAGTTTCTCCCTAATGGTTTTTCTTAGGGTCACCTTTCTACCTAGATGCCTGTAAATCAGCCTTTACAAACACAACAAGTGATGAGAGACTGTTTGCAATAGTGAAGTCACAGAGGTTTCAGGCTGCTGTAAACTGAGCTCCTCCCTCAAATGGCCTGGGACTTCGAGGAAGCTGTGGGAAGGGACAGGCTGACTGAGGTCTGACACTGGTGTGTGCCTTGGCTCTCACAAGCTAAATGCCTCTGTCCACCCTGGGTAGCTAAGGCAGGTTGACTTGAGGTCAGGGCACACGTAGGTCTTTACACAAGCAGAACACAGCAGATTTCTGGAAGCAGATGGGTTAGGGGCACACTGGTGGTGCTGAGCAACAGGACAAGGCTGAGCTGGGCAGCAAAGCCTCGCAGCATGCTGCAGCCATCACTTTTTTGGTTCTGTGTGCATCTTTCAGCTGCAGTGGATGGACACAATGACAGCAAGCTCAGGACCCTGAGGGAGTGTGGGGTCAATTTTATCCTATAGGCATATTGAAATAAAGTGCCTGCTGTACACATCCACTCTATTCTTATGCCCCAGCAGTCCAGACACTGCCAAACGATTAATTCACTGACTGCTGCCTTTCAGGAGCATATACAGTGGAGGGCAGGCTTTCCCAGTTGTAGAAGGGAAACTGAACTGTAGATGCTGAGATAGCTCAGACATTTAAAAAAGGAGTGTAGAAAGAGGGGAGATTTGGGGATCTTTACACTCTATTTGTACAAGTAAACTGACACCCTGTATTACAGCAAGTAGCTATCAGTATCTCCTGCACCACCCATCCAGAGAGCCCATAGGGAAACAGACAAGTTAGGTGTAGTTGACTTAAACCAGCCTCATCTGTGAACAGCTGGAGTCAGACACAGCTGGTTGTCTGGGAGGTGAAGCTTATCTTGACAGGACAAGCCTGTTGTAAAACCTACAAGAAGTGATTTATTTACACATCTGTTTTCACAGCTCCCATGATAACAAATACAGAAGTAGTGAAGCATTACCTCCATGATTTCCTTGGAAAACTGTGGTACTCTAGTGTGTCATATTCAAAGTGAGCCATCTTGGCCAAGTTTCTCCAGTCCCTCAAGAGTCTGAATATAAGAGCCATCTGAATGTAAGATTATAAGAATGCAACAACAGACAAATAAAAAGACCTAAAATATCTGCAGAGTAATCTACTCAGTCTCTCTGGCAGGTTCTTTCAAGGAAAGTTGACTATGTATGTACCTAATAATGTGGTAGGTAGTTGCTAGGTGCTCAGTGTGAGTTTCAGTGCACCAGAACTGATAATAGTGATTCTTAGTTTTCCTAATCACTCCCAGTAAAATGTCATATTTTAGTAATATATATTGCTTTTTATTTACCTGGAATGGAGCTTCTAATCCAGAAATTTATGTCAACCTGCAAGTTTTCCAAATGTTTTAATTAAAATAGTCTTCTATAAAGATAAATGCTGTTTTGTTTTTGTTTTGAAATTGCACTTACAATGGTTTAATAGAGAAGGCTCTCTGTTTTTCATGTTGAAACAGGTATTCCAGACATCATGTGGAAGGACTACCCATTTGCTGCCTAGTAAAATTGACCTATTCAATCTATAAACATCAGAAGGACTGCCCATGGTGCAATTTGGCAACTGATTTCTCCAAAGGATGTACTAATGTGTGCACTTAACATGATTGGTCTCAGCTACCTCCCACAAATGACTGTGCTTACTTCATCCCATAGTTTAAGGAGTGTGATGAGGTTTCTTGCAAGATTGTAACTCTCTATTGTAAACCAGTCTGTGATTCTGAGCAAAAGTGAAATCCCTACAGTAGCCAGTCAGGTGCACAAGAACCCCAAATGCCTCCTATGCTGAGGAGCAATGAACAGGAGAGGATGCAGAAACAAAAGTCAAGGCAGACAGAAGCACAGGTACTAGCACAAGAGGATAATGAACCATGACAGAAACAAAGGGAAAGGTGTTTGTTGGCAAGAATTAAGAAATCAGGGTTTTACTGCAGATTTACCTACAGCAGTGATTTTCACTTCTCTTTAAGAACCTTTGCCCTTTTGAAAACAGGCTATAATTATACTGACCTGTTTTGGTGAGCCCAGCACAAAGTGAACACTGGAATAAAATTGTCCTGCTTTCTAACCATTACATAACTACAACTTCTTTTTTTAAAGTCCCATTGGAAACCTTGAGCACTTAGCTCTAAAACTAATGGAGCATGCAATAAACAGATAGATAAGATATTGCTTAAACACCTACACAGACAAAAATCCTCCACATTCACAGGTGACTAGATAGGCACAAGAAGTATTGCCTGTTGCAGTATAAAGAGAAAAAAATATTTATATACAATCATACTGCTGGGAGAAATCATATACAATTCTAAATAAACTAAACAAATCCTTAGCTAGCCTCTTCTCCTCCTGTTTAGGAAGAAGGTGTACATCTAGAGATACCTGTTTCATTCACTGAGAACATATTCACCACACATTTAGCATTCAGGGGTTTAAAAAACGTCTCCTCCACTATGGTTTGGAGACACATTTGTCTGGCACTGCCACATGTTTGTTTCTAAATGTATTTCTGATGTTTTAACACAAACACTGATCCATTTCTAGCATAATTAAATGTTAAATTTTAGATCATCTAAGAGTTCAGGCAGAGCAGAGGATGGCCATACAGACACGCTGCTTTGTTAGAGCCACAAAGTGCTTCATATTTTTGAGCTGGGGTTAAAGAGAAACTGTGGTTTTTCTGGGGTAGTAAACTCACCTGGATGCTCTGGCTAGTCATAAGCGCATGCCACATGATGGCTGATCCTTGGATCCTGTCACCGTTCCTCCCCATTTTAAGTGTGGATGCCATTATAGCAATAAATAGATAATAATATATAAAATAAACAACAAATAAAATAAGAGTAACATCTTAGATATTTTTACCAAAGTAGAGGGTTTCGTTTTTTATGCCTGATGCTTTGGTTTAAATATGCACAAGTACTTTGCTTTAAATATTCACAAGAATAAAGCTAAAACTGAAATTTACTCAGCCTGTGCTCCATATAGGCTTTGACCAAGCAGTCAGAAAAAAAGCCATTTTATCTTCTAAGTGACCATGGTCAAAGAGCATAAATCCTAGTACAGTGTAGCATTAAAAACAGGGCAAGTTTGGCAAATACCTATTTTGATGTAGAAACACAAATAAATACTTTTATATGGGTATCTACATATAAATGTGCTTTCAAAACTAACCTAGATGGTAGGTATCAACCTAGGGAAAATATCAAAACGTATTCTAGTGATCACAGTGTCACTGTCTATGTGGTTTGGAAGGCAGACGGCTATCAACTTTGTTTCAAAAAAAATATCTTCCATTAGCCAGATATATCAAAAGTAATAAAATAAGAAGGTTTTGCTAAAACTGCCTGGCTTTCAGATACAGTGTGCTGTGGAGTACCTGAAATCCCTGCCTTGGGGAAAATGGATGCTGTGTGTCTGCAGTTGGGCTCACAGGTGCGAGTCACTCTATCAGTGGCAGCCACAACCAGAATCAAAGATAAAATATTTAGAAGAAAGACCTGTAAATAATGGCCATCCAAATACATATTTCTTGATAATGTCACTGAGGACCAGCAACCAACAGAGCTCTGTCACTGTATGGGTGATCACAGTAGGACACAGGCCAACAGTTCAGTTAACCCAGCAACAGATTATAAAAGTCATAAACCATAACAGGCTAGCTAGGACATACACAGAGAAATAGCACATAGTTCATCGATTATAAGGAGTGATAACAAGGAAGGAGTCCTTTCAAAGAAAAAAAAATGAGCCTTTGCTCCGCTTTTGTCATGTAGAGATAATTTTTCTAGAAAGATGTTTTCAGACTCAGGAAGAGAGTTTCCAGGCTTCCATGTGACTCACACGATACAAGCAGAAAATATAACTTTAAGAAACAGAAAATATCAAAGATCTACAATTGAATTCAATGTCTTTTTATACACATTTAAACACCACATGTCCATTACAACTTAGGTGCACAATGCATATTTGCATTGTACATGTGCATAGATATGGAACTCAAGGACACAACCCAGCATGTATTTATGCTTCAGATTATCCCAACCCAGACGTAGGACCCAGCACTTGGACTTGTTGAACCTCACAGTTTGTGTGGGCTCAGTACTCAAGCCTGTCAAGACCTCTCTCTGCATGGCCACCCTCCCCACCAGCGTATTGACCACATCACATTGTTTGGTGTCATTGGCAAACTTGCCGAGGGCACACACAATGCCACTGCCCATAGCAGCCACAAAGATGTTAAACAACACCAGGCCCAGAAAAGACCCCTGAGAAACATCACTCATCACTGATCTCCATTTGGACATCGAGTTGTTGATCCCAACTCTTTGAGTGCTACCATCCAGCCAATTCCTTATCCATTGAGCAGTTCATCTGTCAAATCCAGTACCAAATACCTTGCACAAGTCTAGGTAGACGGACAGCTGCTCTACCCTTACTGACCAATGCTATAACCCTATTGTAGGAGGCCAACAGGTTTGTCAGAAGTTACCTGCCCTTAGCAAAGCCATATTGGCTGTGAAAAATCACCTTCATACCTCCCATAGTAGCCAGGAGTACCTGCTCCATGATTTTGCCAGGCACACAGATGAGACTGACTGGTCTTTAGTTCCCTGAGTAATTTTTCCCCCCCTTTTTTAAAATGGGGGTTATGTTTCCCCTTTTCCAGTCAGCAGGAACTTTGTTGATCTGTCATGATTTCTGAAATACGATAGATAATGGTCTGGCACCTTCATCTGCCAGTTCCCTCAAGACTGATGGATGTATCTCATCAGGTCCCATGGACTTGCAAACCCCCAGGTTGTTTTTAAGGTTACAAACTACACATGGTACTTCCTTCACCCAGTCACAGCCTTTGACTTCTGTGACCTGGATGGCATGGTTTGAGAGCTTTCCAGTGCAGACTGAGATAGAAAAAATTCCTGAGCACTTCAGCCTTCTCCATATCCCAGCTAACCAGGTCACCTGTTTCCTTCCAGAAGGAGCCCGTGTTTTCCAGTTTCCCTTCTTTCACTATTCACCTATAGAATATATATATATTCATACTATATAGAACATAACATGCATAGAATATGATGTATACAGCGTACTGTAAACCATAACAGTGTATACCAGATGCCTATAAATGTGCTACCAAGATGAACATGAAGAGCTTACTAACACTTCCTATGTGACATGGAGACCGAAGTAGCAAGTCCTCCACTAAGTTCAGGGTTTTCCTTTTGTGAATCCACACACTTGTCTGACAGAACTCATGAAATGGACAAATATCTTTACTCAGCTGTTCATTGCAGGCATAAGCACACAGTTTTACCAGTGTCTTTATTTTCTTTGACTGCAGTTCTAATTTATTGCTGCTCAGGGAAGGCATATATAGGACACTATGATTTGAAGATGCTTTACGTGTTTTAAATAAACTGTCTGAGAAGACAGATGGGGTAAAATAGACTTGCCTGATTAAGCCCGTTGCAGTCTCTGGTATACCTGGGATTACTTCTGTGCTTTCTTTTTCCAGGAAAACAGATTTCAGATGTGCTTTGAAATCCTCAGAGCAGGCTATGGGTGTTCAATTGACCAAACCCTGTGCTCAGTAATCAATGCACAAGCATACTTCTGGGAAGATCCTGGTGCTGCAGCTGATATTCCAATCTGCCAGCCAGCTGCTTTCCATTAATCACTCCTGGCAGAAGAAAAGACCCTCCAAAGATCATTCACCTTTGGCCTATACTCCATCAGCCAGAAACGGCACATAAGGCTTGTGCCATGAGGTATCTTCAGCCTAACAGAGTTTTT
>VZRI01004933.1:0-37909 GCA_013397515.1 Upupa epops
AACATGCCACCCATCCTTGCTGTACACTGAGATAAAACAGCACTTGACGAATGCCCCTGACTAGCTATCGTGGATGGCACTAACATGCTGAGACAGCTACTTGAGGATGGCCAAAGGAAGAGCAGCAGCCTCCTGCTCTTTGTCAAAGTGATACAGCCCGCAGGCTGAAGCGAAACGTTAGCTTTATTGTTCTGAAACACAGGCAAATCCCATGTTTGGAAGCTAAAATGTGTGTCAGGGGTATAACAGCTCACTGTTTAGCACGGTGGATCCCTTTCTTTACTGCTTCACAGGCTACGCGTACCCTGTGCATGGGTGGAGTTGCCATGGATTACACGTTTTTCAGACAAGCCTTTGGATTTTAACACTGCTGTTGTATAAAAAAGGCACTTATTCCCAAGAAAATCGCTTCTGAGGAAACTTCAGATTGGTTTATCTTGTATTCCTGACTACAGTCTCCGCGACTGCGTGACTGAAACAGGAAGCAAGAGGGAACATAAATGTCAAGACCCTTGTCTGAGACTGGGCTCTAGAGAGATTTCTTAGGTCTTGCGGAGTTAGACATTGTGAATGTGGTTAGAGAACAAAGCAGTCATGTATATTCAGCATTAACAGGCTGCTTTATATCTGCGAGAGCTGGATTTGACCAGAACATGTGCAGTGTCTGTGCTTTCAGGTATGGGGCAGCTGGGGCACGGAAGATTGACACAATACTTTGCCCAAAATCAAGTACAGGAGTGTAAACCCCCCTCAGGAACTGGCTAAACACAAACTTTGGGCCAGAAAAGGCAGCAAATGGATGCTTAATTACAGATAAACATACAGTCATTAGGGATTGGAAGGGACCTTGAAAGATCTCCCAGTCCAATCCCCCTGTCACAGCAGGATCACCCAGACCAAGTCACACAGGAACACAGCCAGGAGGGTCTGGAATGTCTGCAGAGAAGGAGCCTCCACAACCCCTGGGCAGCCTGTTCCAGTGCTCCGATACCCTCCTTGGGAAGAAGTTCCTGCTGATATTGATAGGGAACCTCCTCTGTTCCAGCTGGTACCCAGTGCCCCTTGTCCTATGACTAGATGACCGTGACAAGAGCCTGGGTCCATCCTCCTGACACCCAGCCCTCACCTATTTATAAACATGAATGAGGTCCCCCCTCAGCCTCCTCTTCCGCAAGCTCCAGAGACCCAGCTCCTTCAGCCTTTCCTCATCAGGGAGCTGATCTCCTTCCTTCATCCTCTCCATTGCTCTATGCTGGACACCCTCCAGCAGCTCTGTGTCCTTCTGGAACTGAGGAGCCAAGAACTGGACACAGTACTCCAGATGCAATCTCACCAGTGCAGAGGGGGAGAATAAGCTTGCAAAAAAGCCCAAAATGACCTGAAGTTCCTGAAATGCTGTAAACTTCAGTGTTTTAACAGCATTTTGTTACTGAAACCTGCAATAAGAAGTCTGTTTCCAACAGTATGAAGTACAAAATCATAATTTATTTAACACTTAGGACGTTGTCAATACATTTTGCATCCTGAAGCACAAGTTAAAGACTGGGGAGAGTAGCTGCAGGTAAAATGATTTAAAAAAATCATACATCAAGTGGGATTAAGAATGGTATTTCATGTGAATCACAGTTTTCTGAGCAACACTGAACTCAAGTAATGTAAAGGGCAGAAAAAAATCTCTGCCAAGCATTGTCCAGAGGAAGGCCACAAGGATGAGTGGAGGGCTGGAGCACCTCTCCCATGGGGACAGGCTGAGAGAGTTGGGGCTGTTCAGCCTGGAGAAGAGGAGACTCCAGGAAGATCTTAGAGCAGCCTTCCAGTCCCTGAAGGGGGCTACAGGAAAGCTGGGGAGGGGCTGTTTCCAAGGGCTTGGAGTGGTAGGAGCAGGGAGAATGGTTTCCAGCTGGAAGAGGGGAGATTGAGACTGGAAGTCAGGAGGAAGCTCTTCATGATGAGTGTGCTGAGACACTGGACCAGGTTGCCCAGGGATTTTGTGGCTGCCCCCTCCCTGGAAGTGTTCAAGGCCAGATTGGTTGTAGCCTTGAGCACCCTGGTCTAGTGAGGGGTGTCCCTGCTCATGGGGCAGAGGAGTTGGAACTAGATGATCTTGAAGGCCCCTTCCAACCTGACCCACTCTATCTATCTATGAATTGTCACACTGCACAACACTGAAGGTAAGGTAGGGCAATTAGTTATGAAAAGTATTGTTAGGTTCATTGGACCTGATACAGAGCACCCTACAGCAAAGAAGGGTCTCTGTTTCACTTTGACAATCAAACCAACTTCATGCATGCAACCATCTCTAAATATGAAGAAGCCATAGCCAGTAATTCCTTGCCCTTTAACTTGGTAACTTGAACAGTGATAGGAACGTGGGTTTTATGGGAGAAATATCTACGTGCTGTGGATTTAACTAAGTCATTTCATCATGGGTTGGTTGTTATCTGAGCTGATTCAGAAGTCAACTGAAAGCACCAAACTCCAGAACACGTTGGTAGGGCTTTGAGCCCTAATGAGTTTTCTTCATTGACCCAGTGCTTTCAGAAGAATCCCCATGCCACCCCTTTAGCACCAAGAAAATCATCTCACATGAATCACTCAAATCTACACGCAAAGTAGGCAAAATAAAATTCCAGCTTTGAGGAAAAATATGAATTCAAGACTATGAAAGGCTATTGTTCAGTCCTTACGTTAGGAGAGGAAGCATTAGCATTATCTCCGTCTTTTTTTTTTGCTAAACCCTCCAATAATTACGAGAACAATACACTGCAAAGAACTTAAAAGTTCGTATTTAAACTCAACTAATTAAACTCCTGTGAACTAATTAGAATAAAGAGCACCCAGCAAATTTCCCCTCATCGTGCCCATGCAAATAGAAGTAGCAACGTACGCGGCACGCTATCTGCGAGTGTGAGGGGGGTCTCTTCCAACTGGGTTTATTTTTTTTGAGGGGTTTCAACGTGACTTTTATTTCCTTCATTCAAAGTGTTAATGCTCTTAGGTTGTTAATCTGCTTGCAATTTCCTTTCTTTAAAATCTCACACTATTTTTTCTCGGTTCTGGAGAGCAACTAATGCAAGAATGCTAGAAAGCTGGAAGTGTTTGTTATGTTGGTCCCCACAGCACCCTGTTTCACCATAAAAATAATCAAGAGTCCTTATAGTCCTGTACATTCACGATGCTTTTGTAGTGATTTATAGTAATTTATAGTCATTTCTGTGGTGTATCTTACCATTTATTGAGTCAGAGTTTGGAGTCATGGCAAGTCATATATCCACATTACATTCACCAGCTGAATTAGTAACATTCCCAGGAACTACAATGAGATCACTGAATTACTGAGGCTGGAAAAGACCTCTAAGATCATCCAGCCCAGCTCAGGACCTGACATCACTGCCTCAACCAGACCAGGGCACTCAGGGTCACAGCCAGGCTGAACTTCAACACCTCCAGGAATGGGGACTCCACCAGTGCCCTGGGCAGTCCAGTCCAGGCTCTGAGCAGCCTTTCCATGAGGAAGGGCTTGCTAACACCTCCTAACACCACACTGCATTAAAATTATCTGTTAACAGTAGTATCTGAAAGAAAGAAAGAATTCATTTCACAAGTTGAAATGAAAAGAATCTGATCTATAAATGAATTAGAAATCCTTGCGGAGGTTAGATAGCCACAACCAGAAATTGCCTGTGGCAAATTAAGTGAATGGACTGTTAAAAACAGCCCGAGCTCTCACCTCCCCAGAACTCATATTTACAAACTGAAATACCAATCTGTATCAAAACTTATCACTTAGATTCTTTCATCATATTTGACTCATTTGTGTCCTCATACATCATTCATTAACTCCCTGAAGATAAGGGTCAGGCTCTTCTTTCAGGCACCCNGCTGCTGGAGGGTGTCCAATGTAGAGCAACAAAGATGATGAAGGAAGTGGAGCACCTCCCTGATGAGGAAAGGCTGAGGGAGCTGGGTCACTTGAGCTGGGAGAAGAGGAGGCTGAGGGGGGAACCTCATTCATGTATCTAAATCTGTGAGGGGTGGGTGTCAGGAGGATGGAGCCAGGCTCTTCGCAAGGTCATCTGGGCATAGGACAAGGGACACTGGGCACCAGCTGGAACAGAGGAGGTCCCATATCAATATCAGCAAGACATTCTTCCCAGGGAGGGTCCCGGAGCACTGGCAGAGGCTGCCCATGGGGGTTGTGGAGTCTCCTTCTCTGGAGATGTTCCAGACCCACCTGGCTGTGTTCCTGTGTGACTTGGTCTGGGTGATCCTGCTGTGGCAGGGGGATGATCAGACTGGGAGATCTTTTGAGGTCCCTTCCGATCCCTAATGATTCTATCTTCCCCAAATTGTTGCTGAATGGCACCATTCACCTTTAGCATCAGTAATGAGAAACCACTCTCAATCACAGCAGGTAAAGCAAGGAGCACATTATGTCATCAGCCAATATGTTTAATTTCATATAGCTCCAGTCTACAATTTGTCATTTGAGGCTTTACGAGGCTCCTCCGTGGAGCAGGGCTTTGACAGTGAGTAATGCTTCTACATTCCCTCCTAACGTACAACGCTCAGGGTATTTTTACCCGGATCAGACACCTGCCCGTGATATATCTATTGACACTGATATTCTAATACAGCTAGTTCCTGTCAGACTCTTTTAATGCTATCTGTCTGGATTGAAGAAGCATTTAAGGAAAATACTCATCGTTATGCTAGCTCATGCTACGGTTATGATGAGGGTGAGGAATGGTAACACTGTGCTGCAGCCCCGGCACTGTGTGTTAGTCATCATCTTTGATCAATGTTTTGAAGCTTCAGTGCTGATGGTAGGGCTGGGAAGCAATTATATAGCATTACCACTGAGACGGTATTCCAAGTCCATCATGTTCCTCATTCTTTTTCTTCTCTGGCTCTAGAAAAGAACGAGCTTTATTACATTTGATATATGATTGCATTGTGAGAATCAGGCCTTGTTCTTGCCTTCCGCTTAAAGACTGGCAACAAAATCCCTTGGGTACTTAGGGTTCCTGTGTGTAACAGGGAAGGCTCTGTGTTGATGTCAGGTGCATGCTTAAAAACAGCAAGGAAACTTTCTCATATTAAGAAACAGATTCCATACTTCTTATTCTGCCACAGAGAATTTGATGAACCTGAGTAAGAGAAAAAAACAAGGGGCAGTAGCAGAATCAGTTCAGAAAGCTTTCAGTATTTTCCCTGATGTATCATAGAATCATTAGGGATCAGAAGGGACCCCAAAAGATCATCCAGTCCAATCCCCCTGCCACAGCAGGATCACCCAGACCAAGTTGTACAGGTACACAGCCAGACGGGTGTGGAACGTCTCCAGAGAAGGAGACTCCACAACCCCTTCCAGTGCTCTGTCACCCTCACCAGGAAGAAGTTTCTGCTCATCTTGATGTGGAACCTCCTCTGTTCCAGCTGACACTCAATGCTCCTTGTCTTATCATTGGGTGCCACTGAGCAGAGCCTGGCTCCTCCTGACACCTGCCCTTTCCATACTGATCAACGTTCATGAGGTCCCCCTCAGCCTCCTCTTCTCCAAGCTCAAGAGACCCAGCTCCCTCAGCCTATCCTCCTCAGGGAGATGCTCCTCTTCCTTCATCATCTTCGTGGCTCTGCACTGGACTCTCTCCAGCAGCTCTGTGTCCTTCTGGAACTGAGGGGTCCAGAACTGGACACAAGATTCCAGATGTGGTCTCAGCAGAGCAAAGGAGGACCTCTCTCGATCTGCTAACCCCCCCTTTGCCATGTCTTTTAGTAGAGTTATGTCAAAAAACATCTAGATTGCAAAGCCAGAGTGTAATCCTTTCTGCTATGGAACCAACACTACTCAAAATATCACTGGTGCAGAAAGGGTGTCTAAACACCTCAGATTCATTTTAAATATGCAGCTTAAGCAAGGCCATTCAGCAGAGGACTGATGAAAGGAGCTGATTTTAGAAGGAAAAGAAACTTGAATGTCAGAGAAATGGAAGTGCTGGTAGTGGGGAGCTGCAAGCTCCTGATTCCTCACTTCAGATCTCTTGCCTGTTGAGTCTCTGTATTCTACAACTGCCGGTAGAATTGCAAGCATGCTGGTACCCTAGACAAGTCAGAAACTTAATGTCCTATGGAAATACACATTCTATTTCCATGTTTTTGCTTTAACATTAGATTCCACACGAGTCTATGAGCTCTTGCAGGTTATACAGTGAATAAGACTGAATAGATTGAATGGGTGCATGGGTGTTCCACACACCATGTTCTATAGTTGGGCCAATGAGACTGTAGGCAACTGCTGTCTTTCTTTCACTAAGTTATATTTCCCCTGGTTGATATCCAAAGGGGATGTTAAGGTTCTGAAATGCAGACAAAGGCGATTGATCTAGTCAAAGAGTTGGAATGCAAGTGCTGTAAGGAGAGGCTAAGGACTCTGGAGTTGTCTAGTTTGGAGAAAAGAAGGTAACTCATAGCTCTGTACTGTCTTCATGTACCTGGATCGAGGTTCCTTAGATTACAGTAAGGTTCCACCCTGGGCTGCATCACAGCGACGCTGCTCCTTATAGGTTCCTGTCACCAAGATCATTTGCATTTTCTAAGATACTAAGAAATTCTTGTTAGTGAGCTTTTGTTCTTCATACAACTATAGAAGTAGTAATTACCTAGGGCACATTATCCTGCTGTTAACATTTTCTGCTATGCCAGAAAAAATTATAGCACTTCTTTCTATTAACAAAACCTACAGATTTAGAGAGTGTGTTAGCGACTGTTCCTTCATAATCCAGGGTTCCACACAGCTACTCAGCCCAGGTTTCTTAAACAGAAGACAACACTTTGTTCCTAATATTTCTATTCCCTTCGTTTGCTTTTTCACAGCCTCCCTATATTTTCCTGAAGAATTACAGCTGCTTTGCCTCTCTTTAATATTCTAGGATGCGTGGCCCCACGATACAGCTCTGCTAGGGTTGGGGTTTTTTTCCCAACAGTGGAAGTCACCAGCTGAAATTCTTATTGTTTGATACCGTTCTGCCTTGAGACGCTCGTTTCTGGGAGGGTTTGGGTGCTTTTATGCAAACTTCATCACATGAAAGGAATCTGTAGTAGAAAGAGCGACTTCTCTCAGCAGGAAATGCAATTTTCAAAGACATCAAGCTTAGGAGATGCCTACACTCCACTATATATTATGACAAAGAATTTGGTTTCTAGCAGCAGGAGTATCTCTGAGCTATAAGCAATCACAAGGCTCTTTGAAAGTGGAGAATATGCAATCTTTCCTTTACTGGAGCTCTATTTAAGAAGAGATTAGGAGTCTTTGTATAAAGAAAGATAGAAGAAACAGTGCCTGCAACCACACAAGAAGTGAACAGAGTGCGGAGGTGATAAAAAACGAAGCATGTGGAAGAAAGAAAAGGCTCCTGGAGAATGTGATATTAAAAATAACGGAGATGGATGTGGCTGACTGTGGGAGCAAAGCAAAACTCAGTAAGAGAAGGACAGAGGCAAGAAAACTGAAAATCAGAAAGTCCGCAGTGTTCTGGGGGAAAGAAAAAAGGACAGGCACAGTTTGCTTCAGCAGGGAGATGATTTTGGCTCCCTTTATAGCACACACACCCTGACAGAGTTTATTAGGGTCAGAAGGGGGCTTCAAAAGCCATCAGGTCCAACCCTCCTGCTCAAGCAAGATACAGATTACTGAAAAGCATAACTGCCTGAATCAGCTACACAAAACCTCATCCAGATGGGTCTGAAAAACATCCAGAGCAGTGGACTCCACAACCTCCTTGGGCAACCCAATCCAATGAAGTGTTTTCCTCATGTTGAGGAGAAAGTTCCTGTGCTGCACCCATTACCCATCTCGTGAAGAAGTGAATTTTGTGCTTTTAATTCCTGTTTAAAGGACTGTGTCAAACAGATTTAATCACCAATTTCTTCCTTGATTCAGAGAGACTTTCAAGCTGCCATTTGTAGTAATGAAACAGAGTGAGGTGCTTGGACTGGCTCAAGGACTTGTGAACAAGGGCTTTCATTGTTTACTTGTTAGGGCTCTCACTCACCATAGGACTTAGCCCATGAGAAATCTCTACCTCTCAGTCAATGGCTGAGTGTGGCTCAGGAGAGTAATGAGTCAAGGTAGCTGCATCCATGCTGCTTCATCTTACCACAGAAGAAAATATAATCATATGCAAGTGAATTGGGGTTATAACAGAATCACTGATGCTGGAAAACACCCCTAAGATCATCCAGCCCAGCCCCTAACATCACCACATCAGCTAGACCAGGGCACTAAAGACCACAGCAAATCTGCCCTTCAAGGCCTCCAGAGATGGGGACTCCACCACTACCCTCAGCAGTCCATTCCAGGCTCTGAGCATCCTTTCCATCAGGAAGGGCTTCCTAACATCCAACCTAACCCTGTCCTGGCTTACAGTATTGCGTCAATATTTTCCCCTGATGTGAGAGTCTAATAACCACTTTCACATGTTGTTCTAAACTGTCACTGCTAATACTCATCGTGACACAAGTATTAAGCACTTTAGCAGCCAAAACATCTCTGAGTGGCCACTTTCCAGTCAAAAACTATGTCCCATCTCGAAGGATGCAGAGAAAAGAACGGCATCACCGAAAAACAAACTGAAAAATGCAATAAGCTCTTGCCTAACTGGATAAATTGTTCTCCTTAAGTTCTCTGACTGTCCCTTACTGCATCCATCACCCTACTATGAGCAGAGCAGCCCTGCAATGAGATTTGCTCAGTCAGATGACCAGAAGATGTCAGCTCTCCCCAGTAAAGCTTCATATATCAGAAATTCTGGTGATGACTACAGTAAACCTCAGAAATCCTGTTGAGTGTATTTTATTCATCTGTCAGGCTGTGACAACCAAAGAAGGTGATGACATAAATCCAAGGAATTAAAAAAAATGGTTTATGTAGTCTGGAAATCAGGCACTCACTGCTGGCATCACCAGTAAACCCTTTGTTTCCCAGAAACACACAGTGGAATCTCTGCCTGTTCATTGTTCAGACTCTTCCCAGAAGCATCAGGTCTACTGCCCACGTGGAGTCATGTATGAAGTAAAGTACATTCATATATATCTCACCAGAATTAGGGGAGGTCTAGTTGTAAAAGCCTCTCAACCAACTAGTTATCCATTCACATCCTTCATTCTTAGAACCATTAGGGATCAGAAGGGACCTCAAAAGACCATCCAGTCCAATCCCCCTATCACAGTAGGATCACTCAGACCAAGTTGCACAAGAACACAGCCAGCTCTGTGTCCTTCTGGAACTGAGGGGCCCAGAACTGGACACAATACTCCAGATGTGGTCTGTACCATAGTAGAGGGGGAGAAGAACCTCTCTGGATCTGCTAACCACTCCCTTTCTGATCCCCTCCAGGATGCTGTTGGCCCTNCACTAACTAGCAACTAATGACTAAGAAACCATAGAATCTCTATGAAGTTCCTCACAAGCTTTGAAACACAGAGCACATGCCCCAGTGCAAGTCTCCTCACTTGCTCTTCCTGACAAGGATGTGCAGGAGAGTTAAGCGATGTGATTCTGACCCTTAGTGAGGGTCAGTGGGGGAAGAGCCAGCATCTTCTGGGCAGCAGCTCTAAAGGAGGCGTAAACACCCTACGGTTCACCCCATGATTCATTATACTTCATTAGACTTCCTTCTCTCATCCTTCATCCTGAAATTGTTGCCTTAAGTTCTGAGAGATCTGAGAAACACATTCTACTTGATTTTCTTTACTCCCACCCTTTTCTTTCTCACCTTTATTTCTTTCCCTTCAAACTTGTACCTCCCACTTCCCCGTTCCCGTTGTGGGTGTCATTTATCAATTACAAGCGTGTTATTGTGTTCGTACAGACATTTGCATCCCCGACTGGCTATTGCACAGGTTTATGCTTCCCGTTCTGGCAAGAAATCATCTTCCTGCAGATTTATATAGCTTATGCATCACCGGAGAAGTCTGAATTGGCTGGTGGGTGATGTCAAGCTCAATTACTGATATCCTCTTACATAGATTGCTCTTCATAGACATTATATGGCTAATGACGTCTACACCGTGATGAATACTACACTTAATCTCAATTTGAAAGGTACTTGACCACAGCCTTGCCTTCATTATATTCCATTGCATTTGACTCGTTTATATAGCACTTTTGAAAGCAAGCAATGAGAGACTGCCTCATCTTCAGAGCCTGTCCTTCCAGCATCAAGCTCCATCCTTGCTGACTGTTAGGGATCACTTGATTAGTGATGTGTAACTGAGCTACGGTCGTTGGACTTCAGTTAACAAATATGCTGAACATCTTCAAGGACGACAGGCTGGACTGACTTTACAAACAGTTCTATGGAAAGACATGCAATATTTATCTTTCTACAAGAGTATTCAAGTTAAAGGGGGTGAAATGCAGTTAAGTAGTCGCACATGAGCCAGCAGAGTGCCTAGATGGCACCAAAGGCCACTAGCCTCTCAGTTTCTGTCACCAGTAGTGTGGCCAGCAGCACTAGGAACATCTTTCTCTCCCTGTACTGGGCACTGGGGAGGCTTCCCCTTGAGTCCTGGGGGCAGTTCTAGCCCCTCACTTCAAGAAAGAGATTGAGGAACCAGAGTGGGTCCAAAAGAGCAATGAGGCTGGGGAAGGGGACTGGAGGAAAAGTCTGATGAGGAGAGGCTGAGGGAGCTGGGGGTGCTTAGAAGAGGCAACTCGAGGGGAACCTTGACCCTCTCCATAACTACCTGAAAGGNCACCAGTAGTGTGGCCAGCAGCACTAGGAACATCTTTCTCTCCCTGTACTGGGCACTGGGGAGGCTTCCCCTTGAGTCCTGGGGGCAGTTCTAGCCCCTCACTTCAAGAAAGAGATTGAGGAACCAGAGTGGGTCCAAAAGAGCAATGAGGCTGGGGAAGGGGACTGGAGGAAAAGTCTGATGAGGAGAGGCTGAGGGAGCTGGGGGTGCTTAGCCTGGAGAAGCGGCAACTTGAGGGGAACCTTGACCCTCTCAATAACTACCTGAAAGGAGGTTGTAATCAGGTGGGGATCAGGCTCTTCTCCCAGGCAATCAGCACCAGGATGAGAGAGCAGGGTCTGAAGCTGCCAGAACAGGGTTAGGTTGCATGTTAGGAAGCCCTTCCTCACAGAAAAGGTGCTCAGACCCTGGACTAAACTGCCCAGGGAGGTGGATCCCCCATCCCTGGAGGTGTTCAAGGACAGGCTGGCTGTCATCCTTAGTGGCCTGGTCTGGCTGATTGTGGCTATGTTAGGTCACGGACTGGATGATCGTCGAGGTATTTTCTAGCCTCAGTAGTTCTGTGATAGATGGACAGGGTTAGAAATAGGCTGCAGCTCCATACAGAAAGAAATAAGGGAAGAAAATCCATTACCCCTGACTGTGAAAGACTCTTTTCCTGCATGCTGAGCAGCATTTTTCCCTGGGTAGTTAGACTCCAGGATCCTTAGGACAAGTACCTATTTTTACCACCCATTCATACAGTAATTAGCACAGTTGTACTCTACGCCCTGTAAATACACCAGACACCTAAAAACTTCCACTTTCACTCAAATTTAAGTTACCATCGTGAAGCTGATTACTTCTTGAAGAAAGATAGCACTGTGGTATAAAGAATTTATTTCTTACTTCCTAGAAATAGTAGTGCTCATCTATTTTATAACCACAAAGAATGACCCTAGCTAGTGAGAAAGGATCATGTGGTTGGACAGGATGAGGAGCCTGCACTGTGAGAAGATTCTAACGGAGCTTTATCACAGTTTTGGAGTCGTGACCTCAGACAACAGGAGTCTAAATGCAAAGTGTCTGAGATATATACTCCGCACTAGTGAGGCCACATCTGGAGTACAGTGTCCAGTTCTGGGCCCCTCAGTTCAAGGCCACAGCTTCTGGAGGGTGTCCAGTGTAGAGCAGCAAAGATGAAGGAAGTAGAGCACCTGCCTTATGAGGAAAGGCTGAGAGCTGGGTCTCTTGAGCTTGGAGAAGAGGAGGGTGAGGGAGGGAACCTCACTCATATCTATAAATAGGTGAGGGGGTGGTTGTAAGAAGGATGGAGCCAGGCTCTTCTCAAGGTCATCTGGGGATAAGAATAGGGACCATGGGTGCAAGCTGGAACAGAGGAGGTTCCATATCAATATCAGAAGGAACCTCTTCCCAGGGAGGGTATCAGACCACTGGCAGAGGCTGCCCAGGGGGGTTGTGGAGTCTCCTTCTCTGGAGATGTTCCAGNGGTCTCTTGAGCTTGGAGAAGAGGAGGCTGAGGGGGGGGAACCTCACTCGTATCTATAAATAGGTGAGGGGGTGATTGTAAGAAGGATGGAGCCAGGCTCTTCTCAAGGTCATCTGGGGATAAGAATAGGGACCATGGGTGCAAGCTGGAACAGAGGAGGTTCCATATCAATATCAGAAGGAACCTCTTCCCAGGGAGGGTATCAGACCACTGGCAGAGGCTGCCCAGGGGGGTTGTGGAGTCTCCTTCTCTGGAGATGTTCCAGACCCTCCTGGCTGTGTTCCTGTGCAACTTGGTCTGGGTGATCCTGCTGTGGCAGGAGGATTGGACTGGATGATCTTTCGAGGTCCCTTCTGATCCCTAAGGATTCTGTGAAATAGGCAGAACAACAAACACAGGAAAATGCAGGGTCATCCTTCTTAACGTGTCTCCCTTCACTCTGGGACAGATCTGCTGTCGAGATGAATCAGCTCTAGTCAACATTTGTTTGTTTCACTCTCTCCATTCACAGAAATTTATGTTTCGAGCTTGAGGAGCATCAGATAGAGACCGTAACGCATCCATTGCACACCTCTCTACGTTAGACATGAAGCATAATACCTGGGTAAGAGAGAATATTGGATTTTGATATAAATGTCTGCAGCCCGGATTCGCTATTTTTGGTAAGGACAGACTGAAAGTAGCAAGAGGATTCAAAATATCGGAAGATTATTTTATCTGTGATAGATTTGTTTTCCCTTGTTCCCCACAACCCTTCATCTATTTCTAAAGGTTTATTTTACTATTATTTGGTAAAAGCAATGTCACCCGACATGTGACTATCAAATATCACCCCAAAAATTCACTAGCAACGTCTTGAAAAGCTGTCATAAATATTTAAGAAACAGAAAATGTTTGCAGTGTTAACATTTTCCTCTGAGAGTTATTGAAAATATCATAGAACCATCAGGGATCGGAAGGGACCTCATAAGATCAAGCAGTCCAATCCCCCTGCCACAGCAGGATCCCCCAGACCAAGTCACACAGGAACACAGCCAGCTGGGTCTGGAACATCTCCAAAGGAGGAGACTCCACAACCCCCTGGGCAGCCTGTTCCAGTGCTCCTATCATTTCCATTATATATTTGTTTTATTCTCTTCTCCACCATATTTTATTTATTCATTAGACTATCGCAGCACATTCGATTACATTTTAATCTGTTTTATTTTAATTACCATTCTAATTTTCATTTCCTCACGGCAGAAAAAAATTGCTGTGCATTAAAATTGCCGTAGATCTCCGAAGAAGAGAGTTGCTTACAAATTAGAACACAGCCACATCTCCTCTAACCAGCTTGAATGCTGCTGTCGCTGGATGGGTGTCATAAACACCACAGACTTGTTACTCAGGTCAGAGTGCACTCAAGATTCATGAGTCACTGCATTATGAAACAACTTTCCGAGAACTAACAAAAAACCCTATAACATTAATGCACTGCAAAGCCACGGGAATCTTCCAGATCATCTTCCTAAGCTGCTATTTGTTGCTGATAAAAAGTGAGTGACAAATACAGTGTTTTCCCGTCTTTATAAAGAACTATCAGTGAAATTAAAACTGAAACACAAGTGAGTACTTGGTGTCCTGCTCCATATATTTTCCTCAACGTTTTAGCCCAGTAGATTAAGATGGGAACAGATTGGGAAATAGATTTAAGACGGGGGGTGGGGGGAATACAGAGTGCTTAATAACCAGAAGAATTTCTTAGCTGACAAGTTCCAGCCTACATCTACAGACACTGGAAATAGCTGGGATCTTACAGACACCAGCTTAATGAAGCTATCCGAGTATGCCTCACTTTTATTGAGCAGAATCATAGAGCAGTTTCAGCTGAAAGAGACCAAGATCATTGAATCCAGCCTTTTCCTAGCCCCATCAGCACCACTAAACCCTGTCCCCCAACACAACATCTACCCTTCTCTTCAACACCTCCAGGGATGGGGACTCAACCCCCTCCCTGGGCTGCTGTTCCAATGCCTGACAACCTTTTCAGGGAAGAAATTCCTCCCGACATCCAACCTGAACCTCCCTGGCACAGTTTAAGGTCATTTCCTCTCATGTTATCACTGGCCACTAGGGAGAACAGACCAACCCCTGCCTCTCTACACCCTCCTTTCAAGTAGCTGTAGATTAGCACCTCAGTGCTCCCTGGCCATTTCAAGTGTGGAAATGTGTAGGTGGACTATAGAGGAGCCAGTACATCCACAAAAGGAAGTGCCAGGGACCCAGCAGAGCCAGGCACATTGGATAGTGCCTTGATCTGCATTGATTTGACTTTAGAAACCCACGTTAGGAAAATGTTGCCTTGCTCATACCATCACTCACACAAATACGGATTACATACAAAACCATGTCATCATCCTGTACTCTAACTTTCAGATGAGCTGAGTCACAGAATCATGCAGGTTGGAAATGGTCTTTGATGACCACCTTTAAGCTAAGCTGCTCAGCAAGACTTCAAGACAGGCTTTCTTAAACTGAGCTTAATGTAGAGGAGCCCTCTGCAGTTGATTGTCCCAGGCTTCTGGGTCTGCAAATATCAATCAATATTGTATCACACAAGCCATATACATCCCAAGAGTCTCTGAGGAAAGACATTAACCTGCTTTACAATGCTAACAGCTATTGCTTGTGTATAATGCCATCCATTATTACTATGGATTCACACACAGTATCACAGAAATCTCAACAATCAAGTGATAACAGATGCAGTGTGATTGTAGCCACTGAACTGCAGAACATGGGAATCTTAATCCAGTTCAGCAGAAAGATACAACCCCCTACCCCCCCCCTTAAGTACCTATTAACCATGGATGTAATACTGATGCCTACAGAACACAGTTGTGTAAGTAGGACATTATTTTCCCATGTAAAACACAACTCACTATTGATTGAGTGCTGGGGCTTTACTGAACACAGGCCATTTTGATGACAAAACATGATTCACAAATTAGACACCCATGCAGACATCCATTTCTCACGCACTGGATTATTTGTGTGACACAGAAAGGACCAGCAGATCCTTTCGACATCAAATCGACTCCGATTTCGCTGGTTTAGCCGTGACCTAATTTAGAGCCGTCTCAAGCACGTTTATAAGATCCTCAGCATTTAGACCATATGGTGCAGTTAGAAGCACAGAGAATCACTTGAACCTTCCCCTAGAATTAGATTTCAAACTCTTGGTAGTGTTAAAATGAAAACATGACTTTTGAATTTAGTCAATTCGTGTAATCCTAAAAGCTCTTCACAATGCAAGCCAGCGTTAAAGCTTCAGACTCTCGGTAAAGTCCATCTCTTTCTGATCTCTGTAAATCCTATTGTTCATGCAAATTGTAGACTACTGCCTCTTCTTCATCTCTCCTGGTTGAGGCTGGGATACTTGATTTTCTTACTAGGAGCTGGTATCTGGCTATGATTTCGATTTAGCATGAAAACAGTATTGATAACACACTGATGTTTGAGTTGTTGTTAAGTAGAGCTTAACCTAAGTCAAGGGTTCTCAGTTTCCCATGCTCTGAGAGCAGGCGAGTGCACCAGAGGCTGGGAAAGCCAGGACAGCCAACCCAAACTAGACTAAGGGATATCCCATACCTTAGAACATCATGCTCAGTCTAACTACTGAGAGGAGGTGACCATGGAGCTGGGATTGCTGCTTAGACATCAGTCAGCAGGGAATGAGCAACCAAACTGTGCATCACATGTCATCTTCTTAGGTTTATGTCTCTTTGTTATGATTTTAAATAATTATCATTATTAATTATTGTTATTTTAGTTACTACTCTTATCTCAACCCACAAGCCTTACTTTATTTTTAACCCTATCAGTTCTCCCCATGCCACTGGGAACCCAGAGGAGAGAGCCGCACGGTGCTGGCTGCTGTTAAACCACAACAACGTCCGAGGAATTAGCAGTCCCTATAATTGCATAGCTGCTTCTGCCTGTGACAGGAACTGCCTGCGAGCCCTGAATGACACACGATCTTTAACCAACACTGGTGTTTCATGACAAAAACTCCAGCAATGTCATTCTGGCCACGCTTAACTGCCAATCACCCCACTGAACCCATGAAGAACATACAAACAAAGCACACTGACCACATACTCTCACATTAATAAAAGGAACAAAGATGCTATTAGGCAGGGATTATCACTTAGCCTTTTCCCAGCCCTCTTCTCTCTAAGAGCCACTGTATTTTTCAGCTTTGAAATTCTAACCTTTCCTGTCCACCACTAGGCAGTTTTCTTCCAGGAGGATCTTGAGAGGCAACAGGTTTCTCTCTTCTTGATCCAAAACTAGAAGTAAACTAAAGCTACACTCATAGAATCATTTAACATTAGAACTTTGATGGGTTCAGGGGGATTTTTATTGTTGCAGGGTTTTTTTCCAGCTAAAACATCCCTTCTTTATGGAGATTCTCTTTAAAATAGCCCTCTTTATCTTGATTGCCATCACCCAAGCTATCCGGCAATTGGAAGCTATGTCAGTCATTGTACATTTCCTGTGCAAACCTTTAGGTGACCTACTCACAATCCATAACATTCTAATGACACGCTGGAACATGGACTCTTTTGTCCTCCTCCTCACATTAGATCCCTACTTCTCAGTACCAAAATGGTATTTTCAGCACTTCACTAAACGACCCGGTTGCCGGGCTCCCACGGCTCCCACTGAAGTCATACGGTGTTACATCTTACATCGTCCTATTTCTTTCCCCAATACATTTACATGACAAAGCTACAACTTGATGATCGTTAATAACAGGGACAACTATGCAAGCTAGCATCATTACAGGAAAATCGTCTGCTTCAGGGCATCAAGTGATCATCGGCAGGAGTCAGGGAAGAACTTTTCCTGTCTCATTACTACATTAAACAATGGACAGGTGCTTTACGGTGGCTCTTTGCTGTCATTTGAAGCATCAAGTAGAGGCAGCTGCTTATGGATATAGGTTTAATAATGGCAACGAACCAGCATTACCTCATTCATAGTCTCAAACTCTCACTCTTTATGTCTCTTAAGACAACTAATATGACTATCGTGATGAACATAGGGGCTACTTTTATTTAGTAGCTCCTTTGCTGGAAAAGCCTGCTCCCTACTGTTCCCCCCACTCACTTGGCGATTCATTTTTGTTTATTCAAATAAAAAAACCCGACTACATTTGGAAGCCAATCTTGGAAAGCACAAAGTTGCTGAGAAATAACAAAAGTGAGAGCATTTAACTAAGTGCCTCACTTCAAACCGACCCTTAAAAATGTGCTCCAAAGCAGCTTTCCTCTGACTTGTTTTGTGCAGAAGAGAGGAAAAGAAAGGATCAAGAATAAATCTTCAAATAGTGGAACAAAAACAACATCATTGACTACAGAAACCTTGACAAAATGAGAGATGACTACAATAAACACCACCTAAATGATTTTCCCCATGACCTGTTTCCAGTAAGGACTGGCTTTTCGTTAATTCTTCTCAACTAAAAAAATTTTCAACTGGAAAGCACAAAACCAAACTGAGCTCAATACTTTTAATTGATAAAGGGATTGATATTTACTCTTTGTAAGTTCATTATATTGCAATAGTACTCCACCGTTTCACCAGTCAGTGAAATCAAGAGCTAACTATAAATAGGAAGATTTTCCTCTTAGAGCAAACACTATTGACTTCAGTCCCCAGCCAGAGTTTCTCCTGTTCTTTAGGATCATCAGGCATCAGAAGGGACCTCAAAAGATCTAGTCCAATCCTCCCGCAGTGATAGGATAATGCTCCCCACTTTCCTCCTTCAGGAGCAGGTACCTCATTGTCTCCATAGTAATTGGAGGGAGAATAAAATCACTGGGTTACAGTCAGCCTTTTGGAATGGTTCCTTAGAACCTTAACTTTGTTGTGAAGCCAGGTGAGAGGAATTCTGTTTATATAGAAAGCCAGGAAAACATCAGTAGAAAACCAAACTCATCTCTACTGCATGTGGATCCCTAAGAAACAACCCAGTTGTAGTCTCTTAGAAAGGAAGGAGATTAAAAACTGTTACCTTGGTTCCCCAGCAGCTGGCATGAACACCCAGTAGACAAACAGTCCAGTACCAGGCCATTTACCTCTCACCCATCCAGAAAATTCTCCTCGTATCACGGGTTGGTGTTCAGCTCCCAAATGAGGAGCGCATTCAGCCAGCCTGTCTCAGGTCTCTTGGGAAAGGCTGCCCAGCACTGTCACTGTTCTCTGTCTTCCACGTGCTGTAATTTCAATTTCCTGTAATGCTTGAAAGCAAAGCTCTAACGAAAGGCTGCTTAATTCCTGTGACCTGTCTAAGTACCCAGATCACAATTTTTAGAGATACATTAGCTGTGCCATTGCTCTCAAGGTTATCTCTCCCCCCTCATCAAGCTACCTGCATTGAGATACCTGCAAAAAGCAGTAGCTCTTAGAAAACAAGAGAAACTCCTGACCAAAAAACTGGAAGAAGGAATTCCCTTGCTAACCCTAATTTATACTCTCTCACATCAACAGAGGGTGGGGTTTTTCTCTCTCTGAAACCAAGTCCATCTGTGTTCTTTACTAAATTAATTAGGCAAATGAAACTACCTGGGCTACTGTTGCAGTGGACCCACAGCTGGGAATAGTCTGTCTTGTTCTTTGCAACTTGAGAGCATAGAGAGGGTGAATTCACACACCTGTACACTGAAACACCCAAGAAGAGACAGCCAGCCCAAGGAACAGCCACAGCATCCTCAGACTTGTGCAGTTAACCATACCCAGACCACTGACCCTGAAATTGTTCGCAGTAATTCTGTGCAGATAAAGACTACTCTCGTTTTTCTCAGACAAGCTGCACTCATTGTTAGCAAACAGGGGGGGGGAAGGATTAAAATTCCCCAAAAAATGAAATCAATGACCTAATTCTGCCCAGGCTGAAGTCATTTCGTTTTGACAGGGTCTCCTATGTATGTTCAGACTGTGTTCTCTGTGAAGGAGGAGGGGGGTGTGTGAACAAAAGATTACCAGTCAGATTCAGCCAGGGCTGCAGGTTTTCACAGGATCTAAATGTGGTCACCCAGTCCTCATTTACTCTGCTTGAAGTTGGAGCAGATTCCTGCCTCAGTTTTCAGAGCAAACATAAACGTGAACAGACCAAATTTGGGAGGAGACTTTGTTGCTTTAAAAAAGAACAGAACTCATGCTCAGAACACAGTATCTGGGAGAGCTGCTGATTATATATTAACTAATCCCTTCAGAATAAAACCTGGAAGACATTAGGATTCTCTTCCGTGTGCTGTTTAATTACCCCTGCTTCGAGCCAGCAGAATTCAATATTCCCTCTAGGATGTGATCTGCAACAGGAGCTATGCTAATCCACGGCAGCTACTGGTGCAGGTGTTTCAGACCTGACTGAGGAAATGTTTTCTGAATTCAGAAAACCTGAGATGGAAATCGTGCACAGCTGGAACCTCTAGAGGTTTCCTGATGAGTTTATTTAGTTAGGAGGTCTGGCTGCCTGCTGTACGTTTTCATTTACCTTTTTTTAAGTGGAAGACTGGCACAGCCCCACCTTGAGAAGACTGTGCAACTGCTTCATCGATCAAATTCATCAAGACACTTATAGGTTTGTCAGATCGCTACACAGACTCCACCACTACTCTGGGCAGTCCAGTCAAGGCTCTGAGCACCCTTTCCATGAGGAGGGGCTTTCTAACATCCAACCTAATCCTCCCCTGGTGCAGCTTCAGGTCTTGCCCTCTTCTCTTGGCACTAGTTGCAAGACTACATAGATGCAGTCCTGTGGCTATGGCTCTTCTCACCGTCATCTGGGGATAGAACAAGGGGCAATGGGTGCCAGCTGGAACAGAGGAGGTTCTCTATCAATCTCAGCAGGAACTTCTTCCCAGGGAGGGTACCAGAGCACTGGCACAGGCTGCCCAGGGGGTTATGGAGTCTCCTTCTCTGGAGATGTTCCAGACCCGCCTGGCTGTGTTCCTGCGTGACTTGGTCTGGGGGATCCTGCTGTAGCAGGAGGATTGGACTGCATGATCTTTCAAGGTCCCTTCCAATCCCTAAGGATTCTATGATTCTATCAAACTGGGGAACTCTGGATGTACCCAGCTGCAAGAGTAGTAGCGACCATCAGCATTTGTTGTTTCTTTTCACACTGGAGTACCGTGTAAAACTACCCAAGATCTATTCTGCCTTTGTACTGGTAGGAATTGTGCCGTCGCGGAATAGGCATCAGGCATAAACTTAATACAGAACCAGCTAGGCTGATATTTAGTTCTCATTGTACTTGATTTACTTGGTAGTTTAGTTCTCATTCTTGATCTGTGTTTTGCAAAGGAAAACAGTAGAAGGATAAAGTTGTTCTCTACAGCACCCTCTAGAAAAGGACCTGGGGGTGTCAGTCAGTAGCCAGCGCAGTGAGAGTCAGCAGTGTGCCCAGGTGGCCAAGAAGGCCAACGGCATCCTGGCTCGTACTAGACATAGTGTTGATGGTAGGAGTAGAGAAGGGATGGTGCTGCTGTACTTAGCACTGGAGAGGCTGCACCTGGAGTACTATGCTCAGCTTTGAGTCCCTCTCTATAACAGACGTGGAGGAGGACATCCAGAGAAGGGCAAAAAGCTGGTGAAGAATCTACAGTGGGTGAAGGCTTCACAGATGGTGAAGGGTCCATACAACTACCGGAGAGGAGGCTGGAACAAGGTAGGGGCTGGTCTGTTCTCTGTAGTAGGAAGTGACAGGACAAGAGGAAATGGCCTCAAGTAGCAGCAGGGTGGGTTTAGATCAGATATCAGGAAAAATGTCTTCACTGAAAGGGTTATCACACATTGGAGCAGACTGCCTGGGGAAGTGGTGAAGTCACCATCCCTGGGGGGATTTCAAAGACGTGTAGATGAGATGCTGAAGGACATGATTTACTGGTGACCCTGCAAAGCGGGTGCAGTGGTTGAACTAGATGATCTTAAAGTTCTCTTCCAGGCAAAACGATTCTGTGGGTATTTTGTGGCACTGAGCACAGCTGGGAGGATGGGAATAGAAGAAGGGGGTTGATAGTAAACAACATTTTATGTAGCCTGGAGCACATCTAATAAAGTAGAGGAAAATTTTACCCCTAGTACTGTCGTGTGAAGTGAGAAGATTGGTCCCATCCTTGAGATGATGCACTTCTGCCTGGAGTGTTTCACTGCTATCATTAGCTCAGGTCAGACAGAGAGTTAAATACTGTGCCCTTCCTTTAACCATGGGTCAAACACAGCTTTCCTTTAAAATCTGTCTGTATCTTCCACACTAAACAATGGGGTTTACCATTGCATCTGTGTGACTCTAGCAAGAGCCAGCTGGCTGTGCAATTGTGTTCCTGATTTTATTACTGAAGATGTGGACGGAGAAAAGTCTTTCTGTCACAGTAATTCGATTCACAATTTGAGGGTGAAGTGAGTTACTGGGAAGGCCTGGACAACATTGAACGTTAGAGTGGGAAACAGACACCAGCATTAAAACACTTCAACGTACACCACCAATAGCACCCCTGCATTCTGGGGGCTCACTAAAAAGGGCAAGGAAGAAACTTGAGGTTGAGACAAAACCCGTTCACCTAGTCTCTGCTGGTGCATGGTCACTCATACAAGTGTAAGATCTCACTATCACTAGGCCCTTCATAGCTCATTTTAGATTCATTTTTAAGCTATACTCCTTCTAGATGTGTACTCAATGAATAGCTCCTGACTGAATGATGCAGTAGTGAGAGGCAACCAGGTGAGGAGGGCACTCTATTTTCCAGCTGACTACAGTTCTGCAGCAAGCTGCCTCTTGACATTTTATAGACTAATAGTCACACGAAGGACTGGCTGTTTGTTGCATGAAATACTGTTGGGGTGTTGGAACGTTTACAGTGCTCCTTTGAAAGCTCTTAGAACGTGGTGAACTGAGCATCACGTCACATACAACAAAGATACGGACCTGCTCCAGACTGTAGAGTACATCTTTAACTAAGATTACTCCTGGGGTTTTGCCAGCCTGAAAGATAGTTGAACAGCTTTTATTTTGTAAAACGAACTGGCTTGAGAAACATTCAAAATAAACATGGGATTCTGGTTTTCAATGAGCAACATTATTGATGCATTATCATAAAATCATAGAATCATGGAGTGGAAGAGACCTCAAAAGATCATCCAGTCCAATCCCCCTGCCACAGCAGGATCACCCAGACCAAGTCACACAGGAACACAGCCAGGTGGGTCTGGAACATCTCCAGAGAAGGAGACTCCACAACCCCCATGGGTAGCCGGTTCCAGTGCTTTGGTGCCCTCCCTGGGAAGAAGGTCCTGCTGATATTGATAGAGAACCTCCTCTGTTCCAGCTGGCACCCAGTGCCCCTTATCCTAGCACCAGATGACACTGAGAAGAGCCGGGCTCCATCCTCCTGACACCCACCCCTTCCCTATTTATAGACATGAATGAGGTCCCCCCTCAGCCTCCTCTTCTCCAAGCTCAAGAGCCCCAGCTCCCTCAGCCTTTCCTCATCAGGGAGCTCCTCTCCTTCCTTCATCATCTTCACTGCTCTACACTGGACACCCTCCAGCAGCTCTGTGTCCTTCTGGAACTGAGGGGCCCAGAACTGGACACAGTACTCCAGCTGTGGTCTCACTAGTGCAGAGTAGTGATGGCTTGCAGACCTCCAAGCTGTGAGATAAACAAACAACCACCCCCAGATTTGTTTCTTTGGGTTTTTTTTTAAGTTCTTTTCTTATTATGATCAGAGCTCATATCTCAAGATTCCCTTCCTTCCCCAAACCTTATCTTTCATGGGCTTTCTACTGTAAAAATCCGACAGATATAAAAAGAGAACTAAACCAACAAACTCCAACCCTCAATTTTAAGATGTGACTCATAAATCACGATGATGAAAGCTAAGTTCCTAACTTTATGTCTAAGGACCACTAAATTAATAGGAACTTCTGAGAGTTTTATTTGCAGAACATAAATAGTGCTTTAAAAAGATGACTTTATACCTTCGCTTTATTTTTAGTGAAGATGTGCAAATAACTGCATCAAATCAGTACGTATTGATTTCTTCCCCCCTACATCTGATGTTTCATATTCCAAAGTGGGTTAATTTAGATAACTGAGAGGTTTAGGAGTTTCAGAATCATTTGTAATGTTATTTATTAGTGCTGTTCTTACTTTGGTTATAGAGAAGGCTGTGAGTCGGTATGTATCTCTCCTGGCCACATTTCAAGGGGTATGCAGCCTCCAAACCCTCCCCAGCCTTCCCTCTCTACTACCAGCTGTACTGGCAGAACTTTCTGGGGGGGGTTCAGAAACACCAAGTGAAGGGACTGGTCTTCGTGTAAAGAATTTGGAGAGGAAGAGAAAAAGGAAACAGGATTGCTGAATAGAGCCAATTCCCTAATCTCATTCCCCACAGACACCTCTATCCGTGCAAATAACCAGGGCAAGAAGTGCCAAGGCAGCTCTGAATGGCAGCGATGGACCAGGTTATAGAAATCTCTGTTCAACCATCCTCTGACTGTAAAAGTTGCAGCCCTTTGTGGCAGCCGATTGATTGCTTACTTCCCTTGATATTTATGTCTTCTAACAGAGGACTCTGTACTATAACCTTTACTTGGGCTAAGTGGTAGTTATTAACCCAGGCTTTCATACTGAAGTGCCAGTGAAGTCGTTGGGAATATTTATGCCACTGAATGCCACATGGGTGTGTTAAGGATTATGGCACTGGAGGCTCTTCCATTTTTTCATAAGCTGCTCAGTCAGGCTGACATTTCGAGCATAGAAATGCCTCTGGATTTCAGAGTTTTGTTTGCTTTTCATTTACTAAACACATGCAAATAGATATAGCTGGGAGAAAATGAAAGCACAATGTGAAAGAGCCAGTGACTCATTCAATTACCCAGTCAGCAGCCCTCGAAACAATACGTGTTATTATTAAAAGGCAATAGCACTAGGAGTCACCAAGCAATAGAAGATATCTATCTCCTTACTATAAATTGTGAGTTATCTTTACAGTGCTCCACTCAAAGGAGGGGGGATGCTTGGAAGAGCTCTAACTGACTTCCCTTTCTCATTTTGCTCATACAGATCACAGAATCATAGGATGGTTTTGGCTGGAAGGAGACTTCAAGATCATCTAGTTCCAACCCCATATCCTGTGGGCAGGGGCATTTCTCTCCTACTAGGTCAGGTTGCCCAAAGCTCCGTGCAACATGGCCTTGAACACTTCCAGGGATGGGGCAGCCACAACCTCCCTGGGTAACCTGGTCCAGTGTCTCAGCACCCTCATTGTGAAGAATTTCTTCCTAAGATCCAATCTAAATCTCTCCTCACTCAGTTTCAGGCCATTGTCCCTCATCCTATCACTACAGGCCCTTATAAAAAGCCCTTCTCCAGCTTTCCTGTAGCCCCCTTCAGGTACCAGAAGGCTGCTATTAGGTCACCCACAGCCTTCCGTTCTCCATGCTGAGCAACCCCAGTTCTCTCAGCCTGTCTTCATAGCAGAGTGGCTCCAGCCTTGTAACCATCCCTCCTCTGGACCTGCTCCAGCAGATCCTTTTTGTACTGTGGGCTCCAGAACTGGGTGCAGTCCCCGTAATTATTCAGCACCCAAGTTTTGAATGCTAGGCCATTGCAGACAGGGCATGGCTCGACCCAGACACTGAGGCAGACCCATCTCTGTAACCTCTTTGTAGATAAGTAAACTCCTTATATGAGAACTGTCTGTGTGACAGCATGAAAGAGACAAAAACTGACTAAAACCAGCACACAAAACCCAACAGCTCCCACCCTGGCCCAAATAATTCCGACAATAAAACCCCGTGCCTCCACAACATCTTTATTTCTTCTGTTGCTACTAAACTTCCTGATTCTGTCCTTTTTTCGAGCTGCCATGTTTAGATCCTACTCCTTAGGGTGCTCTGATTTTCTCCCTGGAGTATTACTGCTTTCTTTATCTGTAAAAGAAAGAAGACCCTTGAGATGTTTGGCTTTACACCCTACTTTAATGCCTTAGCTGGACATGTAGTTAATCACTTGGTACTCATTTCACAGCCACTAGAGTGTTGATTGCACTGACCATACTGTTCATAATAGTCTGTGCAGGCTAGAGGAAAAGATTCTTTGCAGTAAGGATGGTGAAACACTGCAACAAGCTGCCCAGGGAGACAGTAGATGCCCCATCCCTGGAGACATCCCAGATCAGGTTGGATAGGACTCTGGACGTCCTGATGGAGACTGAATTATTTTAATCATCTATCATTGTATGATTCAATGAAAGCCAGCTGATCGGAATGCCTTTAAAAGGGGGCATTGATGACTTCACAACAATGATTCATAGATTCATACAATGGTTCACTTTGGAAGGGACCTTCAAGATCATCTAGTTCCAACCCCCCTGCCAGCAGCAGGGACACCCCCCACTAGACCAGGGTGCTCCAGACTCCATCCAATCTGGCCTGAACACTTCTAGGGAGGGGGCAGCCACCACCTCCCTGGGCAGCCTGGTCCAGCACCCTCATTGTGAAGAGTTTCCTCGTGAAATGGAAATGAGACAGTTC
Source organism: Upupa epops (assembly GCA_013397515.1). NCBI lineage: Eukaryota > Metazoa > Chordata > Aves > Bucerotiformes > Upupidae > Upupa > Upupa epops. Next base: position 25,835 of record VZRI01004933.1, read on the forward strand.
AGCTTTACTTTAGAACAAGGCAGAGCACGAACCCAGAGCTGAATGTAGAGATTAATTTAATTCTCTAGATGTTTGAATTCAAAGTATCAGAAAACTAGGTACCGACGGTTGATGAATACTAATTTCTTCATTGCTAAGTAGTAAATTAAGACTAAATCTTCCTTATTTTAGATTTTGGAAAGACATTGATAAAGCTTTTTGATGCATTAAGCATTGAAAAAACCAGAAGAATCACTTAAAAGTCCCAGTCAAATAATTGATCAATATTTTCTTTTTCTCCTTTGAAAAAAATAATGAGTGCTGCATTCAAAAGCTCGTTGTGGGCATGAAAAGAACACATTTCATTTCTAAGCCAAGGATTTATTCCTAATTAAAATCATTCTAACAGTCTAATCAAATTACGAGGTAGAAAAATACAACAGAGCATCAGCGCAGCAAGTTGTCAGAGTCCAAAACTACCTGCTGCCAGTTTGAATCTGTGGCTGGGATAACTTTGAGAATCTTTTTACTTTGAACACTACTAGGTGTTAGTTGTCATTTGTGATTTCTATGTGCAGATCAGGACCTCTTAGTTGAGTAAAACTCAGGACTCCCATCATCAGTACTAGTCTGTGTCCTGATTTTGTGCAGCCTTAGAAGTAGGGCTTGCAAAGTTAAATTGGCTTCCACCTGCCTGGAACTTCGTTCTGTCTGTAACAGCAACTTTTCCAATGACTGTGGCTGTGCCAAATATCTTTACGTTTCTCTAGTGTAACTACTACAGATGGATGGGCAAGGATACTATAGCAGGAGTCAGGACAGAGGCTCCAGGTATCAGGGCTATAAGTAACTCAGAGACATGCAGACACGTGCATTGGGTTGTGGGTTTCATAGAATCATAGAATGGTTCAGGTTGGAAGGGACCTTCAAGATCATCTAGTTCCAACCCCCCCAGCCAATCTGGCCTTGAACACTTCTAGGGAGAGGGCAGCCACAACCTCCCTGGGCAACCTGTTCCAGGATCTCAGCACCCTCACTGTGAAGAGCTTCCTCCTGACTTCCAGTTTAAACCTCCCCTCTTCCAGCTGGAAGCCATTCCCCCTGCTCCTACCACTGCAAACCCTTGCAAACAGCCCCTCCTCAGCTCTCCTGTAGCCCCCTTCTGTAGCCCCCTCCTGTAGCCCCAGAGCCTTCAGGGACTGGAAGGCTGCTCTAAGGTTTCCCCAGAGTCTCCTCTTCTCCAGGCTGAACAGCCCCAACTCTCTCAGCCTGTGCCCATCGGATTGGTGCTCCAGCCTTTCACTCATCCTCATGGCCCCCCTCTGGACACGTTCTAATAGCTCAATCTCCTTCCTGTGTCAGAGTCCTCCTGCTGTCCACTAGGACCCTGAGGTCCCTTTCTCCTACACTGCTCTCCAACAGGTCAGTCCCCAACCTGTACTGGTCCCTGGGGTTGTTCTTGCCCAGATGCAAGTCCACAGTAAGGTTTCACTGCTTGGGAACAGGCTGGTATCACTCTGTGTCCTTTTATCCACACTACTTTTTATTCCAAGACAATGTAATCTGCACAGAATAACTGTTATCACTATAATCTAAGAGAAATGAATGCCAGCTTTCCTAGTCGTTTTAAGTACAGCTCGATGTACAGGATAGCTCCTAGCTAACCGCGGGAGATGAACCTTTCTTTTCGACTCCACTGAAGAGACGTATAGTTCTTTGTAGTGATAAATCATTTCATATCTACTCAGAAGAAATTCTCAACCTTTTCTAACTTAATGTAAAAAATCAATACGAAGAGCCAACTGTAGACCCAAATAGTGAAATCAATGTGTCACCCGAAGGGAAAGGTAATGAAGACAAGTTAGCGCTAAAAGGATTCAAGGTGTTACCAATGAAGATTAAAGGCTCAGGCCTGACATCATTGAGGCTTACGTCAGCTGAAGGTCTGACCATGAACTGTAAAGCAACGCTGAGCCAGGTTCAGTGTATCTAAATTATCTGGGATAGAAGTAGCCTCCTCGATCCACCGGGATCATCTGAGCCAGGCAGCCATACTTCTTCCACTACCGATCAATAAGATTTCTGGAGAAGTGACTTTTCTCTGCTGACACAAATCTCCCCCTGCATTTCCAAATCATGTATCAACGAACAGAGCCAGGCAACAGCAAACATGACTCACCTCGAAACACTTCATCAGGGAGAGATGCCGAGTGCTTTCCTGAGCAGATAGGATCAGTGGAGCGAATGTAAAATTCTTTCACACAGCAACCTAATCGTAAAAGTACTCTAAGTACTTAACCTAACACAACCGTGACACAACTCTTGTTCATCCTGAGGCTTAAACCCATCCCTCTGCCTTCTGAGAAAGTGTTTGAACTTCCAAACTGCAGAGCAGCCTGGGACTGAGGTCTGAGCATTCCTGATGGGAAGGGGATACTTTTAGTAGCCAAAAGCAGCATTACAGTAGTCGTAGAGAGAATAAACAAAACACCCCCAAAAGTGCTGCATCACCAGGTCTCTGCTGAGATTTAACAGCCTTCTTCATCTCTGGTCAACATGCCCAATGGTAATGATATACTTCATTCAATTATCTTTAAATGTTAAATGCATTAATGTCTTCTTCTCGGGATGTTGTTTTGATTAGGGAGCAGAGTTCCGCAGGAACAGAGCTGTAAGAAATAAACATAGAATCACAGAATCATTAGGGATCAGAAGGGAGCTCGAAAGATCATCCAGTCCAATCCCCCTGCCACAGCAGGATCACCCAGACCAAGTAGCACAGGAACACATCCAGGCAGGTCTGCAATGTCTCCAGAGAAGGAGACACTACAACCTCCCTGGGAAGTTCCAGTGTTCAGGTACCCTCCCTGGGAAGAAGTTCCTGCTGATATTGATAGGGAACCTCCTCTGTTCCAGCTGGCACCCCTTGTCCTATCCCCAGATGACACTGAGAAGAGCCTGGCTCCATCCTCCTGACACCCACCCCTCACCTATTTATAGACATGACTGAGGCCCTCCCTCAGCCTCCTCTTCTCCCAGCTCAAGAGACCCAGCTCCCTCAGCCTTTCCTCATCAGGGAGCTGCTCTCCTTCCTTCATCATCCTCGTTGCTCTCTTAGGGTAAAATAAAAAACAAGAAAGAGAGAGTCTTTACTATAAAATATTAATTGTTCAAACAACAGAGAAGACTTTTAAAGAGAAAACAAAACAAAAGCCTGGAATTAAAACTGAATCTAAAGAACTGCTTTACATACAGTGTGACAATTACTCTTGGAACCCTAGTGTCTTCGGCACTTCCAGACAATCTTATTAGACTCTACGATGGAATTCTGTGTGCAGATAGACTAAATCGGTAATTTCACACGAAGTCTCCACTTGAGGCAGCTTTCCACACTTTAGAAGAAATAGAAACATTTACTTTTGTGAAGACGACAACAGCAAAAGTTATTCTGATCTCAGCAGAAGCTCCCCGGATTGAGCATTTTAGGATGACATCCAAAAAAACCAGATGAAATATTCAATACCTTTTACTTACTCCTACTGCTCTTTTCAGGCTAACGTCTTTATCAAACTATATTTAATGCAGAGCAGCTCTTTTCATGGTGGTCTGTAAAAAACAGATTGTTTCCTCGCCTAATTAGATTTTCATTTGCATGAAAAGAGTCGCTTTGATTAGGGACATTTACAGCTTATTTTTTACCACAGCCTTCTGTGAAATCATAATCATTTTCATTGCAATAATTGGTGATAACACAAACAGAAGATTATTAATTCCAGTCGGGATGATGAGCTGTTAAGATCCTGTTTTCATTCAAGGTTCTCGGCCATATGGAGAATTACAGAAGTTCCATACAGCAGCACAGCATCAGTCGATGCTGCAGTGAGAGTACTGAGGACTGATGTTTATGTGCAGAGCAGGTGTCATTACTTTTAGCTTCTCACACACGTAGGTGTTTCAGCCTTGGTTTGGAAGAGGAACACACAAGAGACAGTGAGAAGGCTGAAGAAATTTTCTTTGTTCACCAGGAGAGGGGGACACAGGGGCCAGTTGTTGAAGAGGAATGACACAGCTTCTTCTGAAAAACGCTTGATGAATCACTTGTATGGCTCCAGGAGACGAAAAGAGGATGTAATTTATTGGAGGAGATTTATCAAACTGTGTTTCTTTAGGAATTCCCATTTGCATCTTAGCACTGTTGTGAGTGTTTTGTTTATAAACAATAAACACTGTTTTGTTTATAAACAATAGAAACATCTGTATTGGATTCCTTTTAAAAATAAAACCCAAGCCCAATGACTCTTCGTCTTCCTTCACACACTCTGATCAACCACCTTCAATGTAAATGGGATCTTTATTTTTTTAACAGCTCATCTGCTCAGCCTGAATTTGTAATCAGCTGTTTGTGGTAATATAAATTGTTGCTCTAGTTTTCAGTTTTAAACTAACTTAGATCACTTGGAACGATTGAATTTGGAGCAGTTTTTGATCAAACATTTTAATTAGTTTTCTTTATCCTTCAGGTTGTCTCACAGGATGAGTAGGAAAGTGAATTTAAGTTAGTTATGGCAGCAGAGGGCTCATAGTATAGAATACTGCTTCAAGTTCCTAGCAAGGAACTTCTTCCCAGGGAGGGTCCCGGAGCACTGGAAGGGGCTGCCCAGGAGGGATGTGGAGTCTCCTTCTCTGCGGACGTTCCAGACCCGCCTGGCTGTGTTCCTGTGCCACTTGGTCTGGGTGATCCTGCTGTGGCAGGGGGATTGGACTGGATGATCTTTCGAGGTCCCTTCTGATCCCTAATGATTCTATGATTCTATGGTTAAAAACCTGGTTAAAACTTGCTTGACCTCCTCTTTTTATTATGACTGTGTATCCTCAGGATGACAGCAATGGGCTGAGTCACTGCTTCACTGTGACATGTGTTTCCCCATCGGTCTATAGAGTGGACAATGACCAACGAAGTAAACCAGCAACACGCATTCACTTGCGAGCTGTCACAGCTCTACTGAATATTTAAAATGTAAACTACATTCTACTTTAAAGACTTGACGTATGGGTGAATTGTTTTATAATGAAGTAAATGATTTAGCAGAGTATCTAGAGGTTTGAAAACAAATTGCCATATTTGCCAACAGCCCTACCTTCCAGTATCAAGAGACTTGTGTAGAGATAGGCGTCACTAGAGAGAGGATCTTGTAAACCACCGGGTTGTTGTAATTTTAATGTTCTACAGGCATAACACTGAATAAATCGACTGAAAAGAAATCACTGTTAGCTCTTCCCTTTGCAAAATCCCATCGTATTCTTGAGAACCGTGAGCAAATACATAACTGTGTGATTATATCAAACATCTGGATATCTAGATACGACTGTCATCACACATTTTCCTACTAAATACTTAGACAGATACATAGACTCATCAAGGCTGGAAAAGACCTTCAAGATCAAGTCCAACTGCCTACCTGACAACTCTGAACCACTAAACCATCTCCCAAAACACTGTATCTGCAGTTTTTGAGCCCTTCCACAGACCTCTGAAGATTCTACAGGGAGATTGATGACCTACAAGTAGCTACCAGCCATGCGGCACTAGTGGGATTTACTTTATTTTTAGAAACTGAGAGCTGTGGGTTGAAATTATTTCAGCAACTGAGCTTGAAAGTAGTGAGTGGTCTATCCCTCAAGCCGTTCACATCAAATGACATTCACGATACACTCTTGTTTCTCCTGAGAGCTAAGCACATACTTAAGTGTCCAATCGAGATGAACAAGACTACTCAGTACAACGCCAATGATACTTATCACATCATAGAATTCATCCTTGTGCAACACAGAGCATAATGATAACACTGAGCACTGAATGTTAACTGAAAACAATGTAGAGGTGCTCTGAAGAGTAGGTTGTGGAAATTACATAGGAGGTCTTGCTTTGGATTTCCGCAGAACACACACACCTCAGATAAAGATCATAGAATCAGAGTCATTAGGGATCAGAAGGGACCTCAAAAGATCATCCAGTCCAATCCCCCTGCCACAGCAGGATCACCCAGACCAAGTTGCACATAGTCATCCTGCTGCCCACTAGAACTCCCAGGTCCCTTTCTCCTCCACTGCTCTCCAACAGGCCAGTCCTCAACCTATCCTGGTCCCTGGGGTTGTTCTTGCCCAGATGCCAGACTGTACACTGACCCTTGCTGTCCCTCACTCCATTTCTCTCTGCCCAGCTCTCCAGCCTGTCCAGGTCTCACTGAATGGCAGCACAGTCTGCTGGAGTGTTGGCAACACCACCTAGCTTTGTAGCATTAGGTATAAGCGAAGCAGAATCAATAGTACAATAAGCATGCAGCAGGATCAAGTTTTACATCAATATATACAATAAATAAATTAGATAGATAGAGATAGATAGATAGATAGATAGATAGATAGATAGATAGATAGATGATAGATAGATAGATAGATAGATAGATAGATAGATAAAAAAACTACCTCAGAAATAAGAAATAGAATGACTCCTTATTTTCTAAACAAAACAAAAACCATTTCAAGGATGTGATAAATGTCTGTATTTAGCACTCATTAATATTTCAACCTGTGAGCAGGTCCTACTAAAAGAACCACAATTTTCTAATATTAATGACCTTAAGGACACAGTACTCGCTTCTTCTGCCATGGAAACAGTTCACTTTTTCATTTGTATGAAATAACAACCTTTCTTATGATGGAGGAGATTGAAATAGAGAGTTTAGACAACATAGTAGATGAAGTAAGCCTTAGCATTAGTTAGTTAGAAGTTAAGGTGACCAGGTGTTACTGCACAAGTGCAAGGACACCTACAATAATGAATTCCTAGAACTGATTTTAAGAACTCAAAGCATATCTCAAGAACTTAATGTATATGTGTGATTATGTCTTGGTTTAAGTATGAGAACATCCAACAGAACCACAGCAAACTTGCTCTTCAGTGCACACACTTGGTGGGAAGATCCCCACGTGTTGCACAGAGCTGCAATAAACTTACCTGCTCCTAACTCTCTGTGAGCTGGGGGTTAATCTCCGCAGGTCACTTAAAACTCTCAGGAAGCCATTCACACGGTCCTTACACACATCACTAACTCATTAGCCAAACCACCCAGAGACAAAGAGGGAGTAACTCACCTATGGTATAACAACTATCAGCAAAGGGAAGAAAGAAGAGAGATTGAGGGACGGCGGGCTGTTTAAGCAAACAATCCACAGACTCAGCTTACAGAGAATTTTTCTCTGCGTATAAAATTCTTGCTGTTTTACTCGACAAGCCTAACAGAATTATTAACCTTAAAGAAGAGAAAACTACAGACATGCTGAAAGGTCTTTATGCAGAGACTGTCTATTGATTCAATTCACAGAACATGCTGCTAGCAAACAGAACTCCAAAGGTAGTTGGATCCATGCTCACATTTTTAATGTCCTCTGAGCTACTGGAGCTGACCAGCTGGGACCTTTAATTGCAGTAGTTCTGCATGGATTTCTCAAAAAGCAGCCACTTATTTAAAGATTGTCCCTACGGTTAAACTGTTTCACAACAGATTTCTTAGCTGGGTGTATTATTTCCTCATGCAGTACAAGGCCTCCTGGGAGGACAAGCTCAGAGAGCTGGGGCTGTTCAGCCTGCAGAAGAGGAGGCTCCAGGGAGATCTTGGAGCAGCCTTCCAGTGCCTGAAGGGGGCTACAGGAAAGCTGGGGAGGGGCTGTTTCCAAGGGCTTGGAGTGGTAGGAGCAGGGGGAATGGATTCCAGCTGGCAGAGGGGAGCTTTAGACTGAAAACNCTCAACCTCTTTCTTGAAGTGAGGAGCCCAGAACTTTTCGCAGTACCTCATTGAGTGTAGCTGGAGAATCACATCCTTAGCCCTGCTGGCCACACTACTGCTGATACAAGCCAGGAATTATTCTGTCATGCTTTAGGGAGCGATGAAAAGCCTACATGGTGACTTACAAAGTTACCCATCGAAAATATATTTTCCAAAGCATTATTAACCCCCCAAGGATTCACCCACAGGATCAATTGACAATGGAAGACACAGAGCTGACAGGGTTGGCCATACGCAGCGAGCTAATGAATATTTCCTTTCCTCTAACTTTCTGAATCTCTGCATTTGTACTTCCCAGATAAAGAAAAAAAGGTCAGTTAGCATTTGATCTGAGTCAGAAAAACGAATCAAGTGGATGTCAGAAATACTGAAAAAGCATCTTAAAACTTGCGGAAGGAGCTGTTTTCCTATTCCCGAGTTTTGATGATTCCTGTTTTTCAGCTGAGAAAGAAGAATCTCTCATCTTTGCAATAGGAAGTCTTTGAGCTCCTAGCTGAAATTTCTCATTGAAGAAGTACTTTGCAGTTCCAGAACTCGGGAACTCAGATGTTACTCCTTTCTAAACACTTTCCAAAGATGAAAGGATGGGCTTTGAAGAAGCTACTTACGAGACAAAGAAATTTCACATGAGAAATTTCTCAAATCAAAGAAAATATGTTGGCTGCCCAACAAATCTCTTCTAAATCTGCATTTAGCGAGCTGCAGGGTGTTGTTGAAGAGACAGACAGTGTTCTACCAGAGAAATACAAATCTTGAGGCTTCACATGAAACCTGGGAGTCTGTAAGCACAACTGAACACAATAACAGTGCTCATGAGCTCAGACCTGGCAATGCACACAGCAGCTTCGCCACCTGAAATGGGTTACCTTCACATGCATAGCCTGTGGTAAATGCATCCTAAAAAGCAAAGAGAGTGTGAAGTTTGTTCCCTACTAAGGAATTATTCCTATTTTTTCATTTTCTGCTTATTTTTTTCCCATGGTTTTGTTATTTGTGACTAGAGGAGGACCTGTGGGCAGCAGATTTCTCTCTTGGCCACAGTGATCATGAAATAGTTGAGTTGAAATTGAGTCATCAGAATTGCTACCCTGGATTTCAAAAGGGCAAATATTTAAGCTACTTAGGGACACAGCAGTGCCCCATGGCAATCTGCTTTCAGGGGTTTTAGGGCTACCTAAGCACTGGCCATCTTTTAAGATTCATCTTTTAAAAGCACAGAAGGAGGCAACGCTGTAGTGCTCTTGGACAAGCAAGCAGGGCAAAAGCCCAGCTTGGCTGAGCTGAGAACTCTGCTTGGATCTCGGGAAGAAGAAATTGAATGATCTCTGCAAGAGATGTCAGGCTTTGCAGAGAGATTACAGATGGTTGATGCTCAGTGCCTGTCAGTGCTTAGGAGGCTTTTGGACAATGTTTTTAATACTGTGCTTCACCTTTTGGTCAGCTCTGAAGTGGACTAGGAGATTGCTGAAGGGCCCTTCAACTGAATACACCCTCTCTTCTCTTTTCTCTTCCTTTCTCCTCTTCCCTTCTCTTTTCTTCTCCTCCCTTCTCTTCTCCTCCCTTCCCCTCCTCTCTTCTCCCTTCTCCTCCTCTCTTCTCCTCCCTTCTCCTCCCCTCTCCTCTCTTCTCCCTTCTTCAACCCATCCAGCACACAGTCACACCTACAACACAGCTCAGGCAGGGACCAAAACACCACGGTATTATCAACACTAATTTCAACCCAAGTTGGAAACTAGCTACTACAAAGACAATTAACTCAATCCTAGCCAAAACCAGAACAGTGCAGAAAGAAACACCTTATCAATAAGACATCCTCGAAAATACAACTTCTAAAGACTAGTTTTATGTTGTGTTTGCTCTAATGATTTCCAGTTCTAGTAGTGTTAGCAGTATTTCTAGTGAAAACTTGATTTGAAAGACAAATTGTACTTGTGCTGGTGTCCTCCATCAGTTCGGCAGTGTTTTCTTAAGCCGTTATGAATCACACTGAAATCCTGTAGCCTGGAGCAGCCTCTGAGGACAAAGCCAGTAAGAAACAGACATATCATAGAATGATAAAATCATTAGGGATTGGAAGAGACCTCGAAAGATCATCCAGNACCCACCCCTCCCCTATTTATAGACACCAACGAGGTCCCCCCTCAGCTTCCCCTTCTCCGAGCTCCAGAGACCCAGCTCCCTCAGCCTTTTCTCATCAGGGAGATTCTCTACTTCCTTCATGACCTTTGTTGCTCTGTGCTGGACACTTTCCTGCAGCTCTGTGTCCTTCTGGAACTGAGGGGCCCAGAACTGGACACAATACTCCAGATGTGGTCTCACCAGTGCAGAGTAGAGGGGGACAAGAACCTCCCTTGATCTGCTAACCACCCCCCCCCGGATGCTGTTGCCCTTCTTGGCCACAAGAGCACATTGCTGGCTCAGAGTCATCCTGCTGGCCACTAGGACCCCCAGGTCCCTTGGAGCTAGAGAAGCAGCAGGTGAAAATACCCTTTTGACCGTTCATGTGAGTTCTAGGTCTGTCTCTTTTTGTTGCTGTGGAAGGAGAAATGTGAGTTCACCATCCCCTCTGAAGCTCGATATATAGAAAAGTTAATGATTCAGCAACAGTTGCTCTTTCGCAGCACATGCTGTCTTTGTACTGAGGAGAGGTGTTAGACAGGAGATGTTTGTAAAAATTCACACTCTGCAGTGAAACAAAACTGCCAGTGTTCAAAAATGTCCGTGGCAATGAGAAACTACAGTATGAAATGAACTCTGTGGCACCCAGTAGTTCAGAGATGAAGAGGCTAGCGGGAGACACATGGGTTCAAAAGCCAGCCCAGCATGAAAGGCAGCAAAGACCCACACCTCACATCTTCTCTGAGAAAGTCAACAAAACATAAGTACCACAGAATCACAGAGTGTTAGGGATTGGAAGGAACCCTGAAAGAGCAGAATCCCGTAGATACAGCCACACAGGAATAGTCCAGGTGGGTTTGAAACCTCTCCAGAGAAGCAGACTCCATGACCTCCCTGGGCAGCCCCTTCCAGGGCTCTGGCACCCTCACTGGGAAGAAGCTGCTTCTTCTCTTGATGTGGAACCTCCTCTGTTCCAGCTGACACCTGGTGCCCCTTGTCCTAGCACTGGGTGACCCTGAGCAGAGTCTGGCTCCTTCCTCCTGACCCCCATCCTTTCCATAATGATTAACAGTCATGGGGTCACCCCTCAGGATCCTTTTTTCCCAGCTCAAGAGACCCAGCTCCCTCAGCCTTTCCTCAGCAAGGAGATGCTCCTTGTTGTAGAAAGCAATTAGGAAAACTGGATTTTCATGATCGAGTGGTGTCAGGGTAGCAGGAGTTTCACCAGAGTGTTCATCTTTCTGATGTGCTAGAGATGGCATCACTGAGAGCCTGACATCATTGTACCCTCTCTGGCAAAATGAGTTGATGATTGATGTTTTCTTTGATAAACAGAGTAATGCATCGGAAGGTTCAATGAGTTTGTAAACACTGAGAGGCTGCGATTCCAGCAGTAAGGTTGGCAGAGTCTCTCTGCATTTTTCATTAGGCAGATGTTTAGCCATAACAGTAGGCACTCCACTCCTCTTAAATGCAGCAGTTAGGCCTCTAAGCAGCATTTATACCTTAGTGATAAAATATAGAAGCACATGCTGGGCTGTTGCTTTATGCTGCAATGTGTATGGTTGTAACAGGCGAATCTTGAAGTCCAAGCATAAGTGTAGTTTAATTCATTAGTCACACAGTAAATGTTTTCCATGTATTCATTTATACTTTATTACCTTCATACTGTCATCAGAATCACAGAAACATTTAGGTTGGAAAAGACCTGTAAGATCACCAAGTCCAACCTTTAACCCTATCCTTTGTCACCCCTAAAGCAGATCTCTAAGCACCTCATCTCTATGAGTTTTAAACACCTCAAGGGGTGGTGACTCAACCCCCTCCCTATGCAGCTGGTTCCAGTGCTTTACAGCCCTCTCAGAGAAAAAGCTGTTCCTAACATCCAGCCTAACCTTTGCTGCAGCTTTAGGCAGATCCCTCTGGTCCTATCATTGTCTGCTTATGAGAAGAGGCCAGCAGTTACCTCCCCACATTGCCCTTTCAGATAGTTGCAGAGAGCTATAAGGTCCTTATCCATGGGACTGGAATGGAGAGACTCCTGAGTTTCCAGGCTGCATCTGACCAGGCTTCCACGATTGCAGAGAATAAACCCTGGTCCTGGGATCCACAGGTTTCAGCAACTCATAGCTTA